>PISX010000678.1:182164-250506 GCA_004024625.1 Mellivora capensis
ATGCATCCATTTCATCTAGGTTGCTTAACTTATTGGCATATAACTGTTGATAATAACTTCTGATGATTGTTTCTACTTCCTTGGTGTTAGTTGTGATCTCTCCCTTTTCATTCATAATTTTATTAATTTGAGCTTTCTCTCTTTTCTTTTGGATTAGTGTGGCCAATGGTTTATTGATCTTATTGATTCTTTCAAAAAAATAGCTTCTAGTTTCATTGATACGTTCTACTCTATCTATGGTTTCTATCTCATTGAACTCTGCTCTAATCTTGATTATTTCCCTTCTTGTGTGTGGAGTTGGTTTAATTTGTTGTTGATTCTCCAGTTCTTTAAGGTGTAGAGACAGTTGGTGTATTCTGGATTTTTCAATTTTTTTGAGGGATGCTTGGATGGCTTTGTGTTTCCCCCTTAGGGCCATCTTTGCTGTATCCCATAGGTTTTGGACCAATGTGTCTTCATTCTCATTGGTTTCCATGAATTGTTTAAGTTCTTTGATTTCCTGGTTGATCCAAACATTCTTAAGTAAGGTAGATTTTAGCTTCCAAGTATTCGAATTCCATCCAAACATTTTCTTGTAGTTGAGTTCCAGTTTCAAAGTATTGTGGTCTGAGAATATGGAGGGAATAATCTCAATCTTTTGATATCAGTTGAGCCCTGATTTGTGACCCAGTACGTGGGTTAGTATGCCTGGAGAAAGTTCCATGTGCCCTTGGAAAGAATGAGTATTCTGTTGTTTTAGGGTGGAATGTTCTATATATATCTATGAGGTCCATCTGGTCCAATGTGTCATTCAATGCTCTTGTTTCTTTATTGATTTTCTCTTTGGATGATCTATTACTGAGAGTGGCATGTTAAAATCTCCTACTATTAATGTATTTATATCAATGTGACTCTTTATCTTCATTAACAGTTGGCTTATGTAGTTGGCTGCTCCTGTATTGGGGCCATAAATATTTACAATATTTACAATTGTTAGATCTTCTTGGTGGATAGATCTAACTATCTAATAGATACATCATTAAGAATGATACAGTGTCCTTCTTTATCTCTGACTATAGTCATTAGTTTAAAATCTAATTTATCTGATATGAGAATCACTACCTCAGCTTTCTTTTGAGGCCCATTGGCATGAAAGATGCTTCTTCATCCCTTCACTTTCAGTCTAGATGTATCTTTAGGCTCCAAATGGGTTTCTTGTGGACAGCATATGGACGGGTACTGTCATTTTATCCAGACATCAGCAGCTTTTGCCATAATTTCTAATAACCTTGATTTTTTGCATATTACTTCATCTATGTGCCCAGAGATTTATTTGAGGTAAATCCCAGCTTCTTGCACTACTTGGCTCTTTATTTTTAAGATTGTATCCTTCATTTTTGTTTCCATACTACTTTATGTAGAGATAGCACAGCCACAGGGCATTCATACTAAAGATAGATGTGGTGGCTCTCTCTTGCTCTGATATGTACTCTTGCCTGCTAAATTTGCTGCCAGCAAGTTTGTCATTTGGGAAACTTGGCCTGAACCCAAACTAGAATTGACATTCTTTCTTCCTTGAAAACACGTGGCTCTTCAAAACTTTAAACCAAATACAAATGAACAATAAGGATGTGCATAACCAAAATAATAAAAACTAAGTAATAAATGCATGTTTGCTGAAAGTAAACTATTTAAAAAAATAGTTTGACTGTAATGCTAGCCTAACTCCAGCACGATTAATGATGTGCAGAATGAGATTTCCTGGAGAAACTTAACAGTTCTTGGTCAAAATAGCTTATTTCATTAGGAAACACTGACCAAAGCCTTAGGGTTAAATGTGGTTCATGCCTACCTGGTTATAATATAACCTCTACCTTGGTCTGTGACCTTATTCCTGTCTCTCTATGGTTGGCATATCTGTGTGATTATCTGTAAGTTTATGTCTCCACATGTCTGTGCACTCACAGGGGAGGGCCTAGTGGAGGGAAAGTAATAGCATGAGAATATTCAAACACCTCCACAGAAAAGTCATAAAAATCACTAGGGCTTTATGATATTACCTGTAATATTTAGTGCATGGTTGTGTTTATTTTGCTAAGGGAATCCCTAATACACTTAAATAGGATATAATTTTATTAATGCTCACATAACACACCAGAGGTGCGAGATCCATGTGGCAGGATAACTTAGTCCCAGAGGTCATTCAGTGACTTGGGTCCATTCTTTCTTGTCGTTCTGCCATGGTGTTAGCATGACCCTTATTTACGCGGTAAAAGTTGGGTTACCATGCATCATAACCCATTTCATTGGACAGAATAAATAAGATGTGGAGACCAAGTCAATTTTTTAAGTAAATAAAAGAGAAATTGCATAATCTTTGCCCATAACAAAATTTAGTTACAGGGTCTAGTTATAAGTGAGGCTATGCAGAAATATAGTCTATAGCAGTCAATTACATCCCCAGCTAAAACCTTAATAATTTAAAAGAATTAAAAACCGAAGTTGGATGAAGGTAGTATTTCAGTGTAATATCAGAGAAGCAAAACCATTTTGATTAATATAAAATAAGGATTTCCAATAGAAATAAGGCATTATACAATTTGTGAGCAAAAGTGGTTGAGGAAAGGTCCAAAGGTGGATTAGATGACAAAAGTTAAAATCAGTCCTCTCAAAGTCTATGTGGACAGGTGGGACCTTGAAGGGAAATCTGGGAAGCAAGGCATGAACCATTAAGGACAGTAAGCAGAGTAGTCTGTGGAGAACTGTTGTCTCTGTGTGGCTACTACCTCTGTAGGCCCATAGCCAATGTTAGATGGTATTACTGAGGTGACTGTTAGTCAGTGAAGCTAGGATACAGGAGGAAGACCAGGAGGCAAAACAAAAGAAAGTAAAAGAAACTTTGCAATGATGAGCATTTCTGTGTCCATCCTTTATAAACCTACCTAGAAGACCATTAGAGATTTATGACTGTTGTACCACCTTTGCCTCTCAAATGGAGGCAAACTCTACACCCACAACTTTAAGGAAAGTGAGTTCTGGGAAATGTAACCAATTTGTCAAAACCAGAGTCCAACTCAGGGAATAACTAGAAGTTGCAGAACAGGGACTGAAGTTTGGGGTACCATTTTTCATAATAAATTCCATCAAGTCAGAACTCCCCTACATACAAAAATGTATTTTATCTCTCTTTTACTTCTTTATGATTCCAGCTATTTATAATGTTTTAAAAAGATAAGCCACAAAGAAGACAAAGAACTGAAGGGGAGAAAGAGAAGGGATGTGGAGGAAGGGGAACGTGATCTGTGGGATGTGTGACTAATCGAGTTCTGCTTCTGGTCAACTTGGACATTAACAGGAAATTAACACCTCTTTAAGATCTCTTCAAAACACTCTAAATAAGCAAACTGACATCACTTAAGGGACATCTCTAAATTTTCACACTCTTAAATAGCTAATCCTTAAGAATTTTATTTTGGCAAAAAAGGTTTGTTTTATTGAATAACTGATCTGTGTTATTGCTGAGGTCACTATGTACAGACCAAAGAGAAGGAGTTTTATTTCTTGGTTTCTTCCTCCTCGGACAGAGCCTTGATTTCCTCTTTCTTGACCTGGAACTGTTCTTCACAGCATTTGTGTGTTTCTTTGGCCTTAGATCAAAAATACCGAATGCTTTGGGAATTTGTGCATCAACCTTGTATGGTGGCAAGGCTAATCTTCTCCGCATTTTTCCAATTTTAGTAAATGTTGAGCACAAGAATTTTTTTAACTTAAGAAAACAGAGAAGAATTGAGACTTAGGTATGCATAAATTTTTCTAGAATCCTTCATATTATAAGGATCTTATTAGCAAATGAACTGACAGTTGCTCTAACTGTCCTATATTTTCACAGACTATATGAATGCAATTATGCTTGGGTACTGTAGAATTATCTTCTTAATTAGTAAGGAAAGGTAGAAGACAGATAAAGGAGAAACTTCAAAAAACCATTATCAGTTTCTCATCAAGGACTGACATCCTTCATTCTACTGCAGAGTTAAGATTAGCTTCAACTCCTTCCTGTCAACTACAGTGGAACAATTTCTAAATCAATTCTTCACCACTATTGCCATCACAGATTCTCATCACTTTCTTTCTGTGCATGTAAAATAATTTTCCTGGTTCTAAGCTTTCCCTAATTTATCTGTCTTCATGGTGTCCCAAATATAATTTCCTAAAATAATAATAATAATAATACCTTTTGTTTGAAATGGTGGCTTGAGGGGCACCTTGGTGGCTCAGATGGTTAAGTGTCTTCCTTAGGCTCAGGTCATGAAATTCAGGTCTTGGGATCAAGTCCTATGTCCAGTTTCTGGCTCAGCAGGGTGTCTGC
The DNA here is from genome assembly GCA_004024625.1 of Mellivora capensis. Taxonomy (NCBI): domain Eukaryota; kingdom Metazoa; phylum Chordata; class Mammalia; order Carnivora; family Mustelidae; genus Mellivora; species Mellivora capensis. The sequence continues at coordinate 186,513 of PISX010000678.1, forward strand.
TTCTCCCGCTCACTCTGCCTCTCCCTCTGCTTGTGCTCTCTTTTCCTTCCTATCTCTCTCAAGTGAATAAATGAAATCTTTCAAAAAATTTTTTAAAATGGTGACTTGAGCACAAGCTCTATTACTCACTCAAAGCCTTTTATAATGACATCAAGTGAGTTTAAAAAAATGTATAACCACCTCTTTGGAAAAGTGATAATAGCACAAAACTGAAAACAAAGTGTTTATATACAGTAACAAATCAAAATATTGGTAGATCAAAAGCTAACAGGATATGGTAATTTACATGGCTGGAAAAAAACAGAATTATATGAAGGGTACAGTAAGTGGTACAGTATCTGTTACTATAAGGTCCGACCTCATATAATTAATTTAGAAAGAAAAATCCATATCAAACCTTACCATAATGATATACATGAGTACCATGTATAAGTAGAAAAAAACATAAAAGCCTCCTGAAAGAAGAAATATGGTTTACATGCAATAATATTTGACAATATCAGAGGCAAATGATACATAGATCTTCCTGAAAGAGAGAAATAGATTACTCCAAAGACTAGAGTATCTGCATGACTCAGACATCTCCCCATCTAAAATGTAGGACCCTTAAGGAAATGTCTTCAGAATTCTATAGAAAATGACTTTCTACCTCTAGCATTTTATATGAAGGCAAGCCACAATATCAAGTATGGAGTACTTTTTCATGAACAATTCTCACATGACCTTGGAGTACAACCAAATAAAAACAAATGAAAATACCAGAAAAAGGAAGAGATGTAGCACAGGAAACAGGAGAATAAAAAAGCAAGATACAGAGAAAATTTAGCTAGTTCCAGGCAGTTTGGGTTTACACTTGTTCTGATGTAACTTTAATAAAACATTATCACTCTCAAAGATGTCCTAGTTCATATGATAAAATATAAAGTCACAAAGATATTATAATGAAAGTCTCAGCCAGTCCAGATTGGAGCAGAAGGTTAGAGGCCGTAGGTAAGATGTTTCTCAGGAGAAAAAAGAGAGATAGAGAAACTGACATGCTGCCTTTACAAGAGAAGTTTTATGGTTTTTTTGTTCAATTGAGATGAATGTTAGGTAGAGAGCCAATGGAGACTAAAGAAGAAGAAAAAGAGAGAAGAAGAAGAAGAAGAAGAAGAAGAAGCAGCTTTCAAAAAAGAAAGGACATGTAATTGGAGTGCAATGGTTCAGTTATAAAGGGAGACATACAGTGTAAACACCAAAAGAAATTATAACTTAATTACAGTGAAAGGATTGCAGGAGGAGGTGTATATGAAAGACAGCTTCATCTTCAAATTCCTTTTTCTGCAGGAATGAAAGTTGATAATGAAAAATATAAGTCAACCGCATAAATATGTTATTTCAAATGATTAAAGTAAATATTGGAAGAAAAACAAAAGGGCAGAAGTAAGTGACCTCAAGAAGCAGGACGCAGTGACGGGAAAGAGTAGGACAATGGAATATTAATTTTAATTATCGTCATTTCAAACTGTGGACAGAGGGTGGTTTGTTAAAAATAAATAGTAAATTAAGAAATCTGATTCTTTTTCTTATTGCCTGAGCAATAATTTTCAATCTCCTTACATGTAACCCAAAGTCCTTAGAAATCCAACTCTGTTTTCAATTCAACCACTCCCATCCTTTTGCTTTCTATCACACACGTGCACATACACACACACTTTTAAAAAAATGTTTCTGGGGGCACCTGGGTGGCTCAGTGGGTTAAAGCCTCTGCCTTCGGCTCGGGTCATGATCCCAGGGTCCTGGGATTGAGCCCCACATTGGGCTCTCTGCTCTGCGGAGAGCCTGCTTCCTCCTCTCTCTCTGCCTGCCTCCCTGCCTACTTGTGCTCTCTCTCTCTCTCTGTCAAATAAATAAATAAAATCTTTAATAAAAAATGTTTCTGGTAACATTTACTTTTTTTCATGTCTTCTGGATGCTTTTATGAGCCTATCCTTTAATTAAGCTAACTCATTTGTCCAGAATGTTTTACCACATATTTATTAGATGCTCTTTAAGAATAAATTCCAATGTCATTACTTCTTTGGGCTTTTTTCTTAATCTTGCAGGCAATTAGTTTCATACTACTGCATGCTGCCAAAAGTATTGTTCATAGTTTATTTTATTTTGTTTTCACAACATCTTGTAATTGCAATAGATGTGCGTATATACATATACATACCCTATACCTACCCCCTGCCATGCTGCCCCTGGTCACACTGAAGGAGTATGTTAGAGTCCTATTGCTGTTGTAACAAATTGTCACACACTTTGTAGTCTAAACAACACAAATATTTTCTCTAACAATCTGGAATCCAGAATCATTCTTACTGGGCTAATATCAAGGTGTTGGAACAGGAGGTACCTTCTGGAGGCTTTGAAGGAAGAATCAATTTCCCTGCCTTGTTTGGCTTCTAGAAACTATTTACATCTTTTGGTTAACAGATTAGTGGTTCCTTCCTCCTTCTATTTTTCAAAGCCAATTGTGTAGTATCTTCCAATCTCTCTCTCTCTCACACACACACACAAGACCTCTGTTTCCATCCTCACATCGCCTCTTACTTTTACTCTTCTGCCTTCCCTTTATTGGGCCCTCCCAGATAACTCAGGATAATCTCCCCACCTCAAGATCCTTAAGTCAATCACATAGGCAAAGCCCATTTGCCATGTTTTACAACAGTCCTTGGATATTCAGTTCTGTTTTTTGTCTAAGTCTTTATTCTCTTTGTTTTCAGTTTTGGAGGTTTCTACTGACATATCCTCTAGCTCAGAAGAATTTTCTTCAGCCATGGTCAGTGTTCTAAAAAGTTTATCAAAGACCTTCATTTCTACTATACTGTTTTTGATCTCTAGTATATCTTTCATTCATTTTTAGATTTCCATCTCTTTTTTTTTTAAAAAGATTTTATTTATTTATTTGACAGAGAGATCACAAGTAGGCAGAGAGACAGGCAGAGAGAGACGGGGAAGCAGGCTTCCCACTGAGCAGAGAGCCTGATGTGGGGCTTGATCCCAGGACCCTGAGATCACAACCTGAGCCAAAGGCAGAGGCTTAAACCACTGAGCCACCCAGGCATCCCTCCATCTCTTTTCTTACATTGTTCACCTGTTCTTTACTTTATCCATTAAAGCTTTAGCATATTAATCAGAATTACCTTAAATTCCCAGTCTGATAATTCTAACACCCCTGTCATGTCTGATTCTGACATCAGCTTTGTCTTTTCAAAAGATATTTATGCTTTTCAACAGGTCTTGTAATTTTCTCTTGATAGCTGGATATGATCGACTGGATGAAATAGGCCCTTTTTTAATGTGGTGTGAGGTGCGGAGGGGGGAGAAGCATCTATAGGTCTATGAGTGATTTCAGTGTCTCAGTGATCCTATGTCTCGAGAATATGAACTTCACAAGTTTTTCCTCAAGTTTTTTTTTCTCTTCACTTAAGTGGGAGAAGATTGCTAGAGCTGGATTGGGGTATTTCTTTTCCCCTAGGACAGTTAGGCTCTGGTAATACTCCAGAATGTTAGACTCTGACCAACTGGTTTCTCCTGAGGGCAGGTTTTATTAAGAAAAACAGAATGCTCTGCTATATTTCAGAATTATTCCCTTTTTCTTCCCTTATCAGAAGCATGAAGGAATTTTTCTCTGTTATTTGCTGTGAGGACCAGAATAAGGTTCATGCTCCCTCCCGATGGGCACCGGGGTAGGGGGTGCCGCCCAGCCATTTTCTCAGTCCCAGGGGCCGGTGGCTGGTTTTGAATGTGTGTTGACTATTGATACTTATTTACTGTACAAATATAATTTATCATTTGTATCATGAAAAAAAAAAGGTTCTGGAGGTAAAACTCACAAATTATGGAGACCACCCTATAATTAGGACCTCCAAGAGTCTTTAACTCTCACACTTGTTCACGTTGCTTATGTGGAAGATTTTCACTCATGACATCTTCAAAATACAGTTTTATCTTAGAGGATTCTATGACATGATAGGAGCTAAAACATCAAGATTGTACATACAACAATTCCAAATCCCACTTTGATAAACACATCAAAAATGTGACTGTAAAAAACACTGTTCTAGAATAGATATTTAAAAACTGATTAAGAAAGGAGAAATGAGCTTCTGAGGGAGAATTTTAATCCACAAAGGAAAATCTGTAATTATAAAAATTCTTGATCTGAGCTCTCTAGATAGGACTCAGGAGATTGTATAATCTCTTTAAATCTTAAGCAAAATATAGTAAATATTAAAATTTTCCAAAGTATTCCTAATGTCCATCAGATATATAAATGGTCCTAAACTGCAGATAAACAATAAGCAAAAAAATTCTTATTGATATAAGAAAAAAAAATTAGAGAAATGCTATAGCAAGACAAAATCTAAGATGAAGTTTCTTCCCACTTATGCTTGTACATTTTATTAATAATCATATATGCAAATATGTGGATTTTTGTGAGGTAGGAAGGATAATGGTATCATTTTTACAAATACTTAGCACTTTGACTACAGTGGAACTCCCTGAATCTCAAAAGTATATCTCTTAAATGTAGCAAGCTCATTGTAGTAAGTTTATTGCCAGTTCTCAAATTTTTGTTTTTTTGTTGTCACTGATACGATTATTACTACTCTGGTGTAGCACACAAACATGAGTTGTTATTCGTGGCAATTTTAAGATCTAAGTTTATTGTGCTATTTTTCATATAAATATGCAAAAATAAAATATAATTGCTACTGATTCAAAGTTATTCCTATGCAAAATTCGTGTTTATTGAAAATTATAATGCAAATTTAAGTTATGCAGCTCTGCATTGTGCTTCTTTAGTAAATGAGTGCTTTTTTTTGTTGTTTTTAGCTATAAATGTCTACATAAATTAGAATAATTTCTCTATATTTTATCCATAAATGCTTCCATAAAGTGTGACTAATGTTTTTAATGTGATATTATAATGTTAGTACAAAAAAAGAATCCAAGCAAATCCTTGTGAAAGTGAGGAAAATAACTGCCAGAGCTTTAATGGCAGCCTCTTTTTCGTATTGTCTGAACAACACTTCTGATTCCCCAGCAATGCATTTCCAAGTTATCTGAAGTTACTTCTGTCTGTTCAGTGTGCTTAACATTTTTTTACCAGACTTTGTCTTCTAATCCTTTTATTGAATCTTTTGTGTCCTTTCCTCATCCTCTCCTTGAATTCTCACAATGGTTTCAAACTCTTGACAGAAGAACTCTAAAGTTGTTTATAGGCTTGTATCTTCACTGAAATTACAAAGCAGGTCTAAGCCCAGAGACGCAACACAGAAAGGAACTGTCCAGAATGAAGAAGTAAATGCCTAAATCAGAAATTAGAGCAAGGTATTAATTAATATCTAATCTAGCAACTTTGGAAAGTGGTTGTTAGATTAATTTTATTTATAACAGCTCAGAGCCCATATTTCTTGACCTGATGAGGTGTATATGATGATTTTGGGAAAACCCAGCTTATCTCTGCAGAAAGACAGCCAGCCCAATAGACATAAAACTGCTAAGTTAAGTAAAAAATTTTAAGCGGTACTCAAAGTGGCCATGTTGCCACTTGCATATTGGTGCATTCAAACACAGGTTGTGTTTTTCTGGTGCTAACAGAATAAATTGCCATTTCTGATTTCTATTCAGATGGATGAAATAAATACTTGATTTGGGGTTCAGATATAGCCTAAGCATGACTCATGTCAACACATGAACTCAACTGAACTTTCCTTTCTTCATGAGCCTCCAAAACTTTCTTTCACAATCCCTAATTCAGATGGTGATGCTCTTAAATCATTTGCATCATAAAATATGAATTACCTTCTACTTCTTCTTTCTCCTATGACCTCACTTTGAACAAATTACGAAACATCATTTCTTTACTTGTTTTCTATGTCACACACCTATGCTCTTTTGGCCCCTTCACTGGTATTACCTTAATCCACAATCTTACATCTCACAAGGACTCTTTTTTATTTTTTTTTAAGATTTTATTTATTTATTTGACAGACAGAGATCACAAGTAGGCAAAGAGGCAGGCAGAGAGAGGAAGGGAAGCAGGATCCCTGCTAAGCAGAGAGTCCAACTTGGGGCTGATTCCAGGACCCTGGGATCATGACCTGAGCCGAAAGCAGAGGCTTTAACCCATCGAGCCACCCAGGTGCCCCACAAGTACTCTTTTTTAAAGCTTTTTATCTGTTTTCCAGATTCTCAGGTTTAAAACTTCCTGCTATGTATTATACTTTACAGTCAAATATATTGAATTAAGGTACACACCTAGTAATAGTATCACTCCAGTAAAAACACTTGATCTAGCCACTTGTCCATTTCTTCTGTCACTGAAGGCAAATAACACAAATGAACAAACAAAAATCTGTAGCTCATCTACTCATCTATATGTTACACACTGTTCATATTCTAAGGATTAAAAAATGGAAAACAACCTGGCCTGCCCTCATGATGTCTATATTGTAATAGTTTTCCTTACTAGGACGAATGGCCTCCATCCTTATCACAGCCTAAAAGATTCTAAAAATTCTCCATAATCTGTTCTTTCTCCCTCCTTGAGGATAATCTTTGGACTCATAGCAATAATGATTTAATTATGCTTCCAGGAATTCACATTGGCATTTTGTTCAATTGTTTTTGAATAAATTCATCTTTCCATTCTAAATGCCCTTCTCCTATTCTTTTTTTTTTTTTTTTTTTGACACAGAGAGAGAGAGATCACAAGTAGGCAGAGAGGCAGGCAGAGAGAGAGGGGAAAGCAGGCTTCCTGCTGTGCAGAGAGCCAGATATGGGGCTGGATCCCAGGACCCTGAGACCATGACTTGAGAAGAAGGTAGAGGACCAACCCGCTGAGCCACCCAGACGCCCCTGCCCTTTTCCTATCCTTGATCATTATTTCTTCATAATACATACCTTGTAAAGACTTTTCTGACCTCGTCTTTCTCTAACACAGGTTTCCTCTGTACCTCTTTCTTAGACATATTTTTTTATGGTATTTGGCAAATTATTATTATCTGTCCTTTCTTACAGCTACCTTCCCTAATAGATAGATTTTAGGGGAAATCTTGTCTTATATTTGACTTCCTGGCATTTACCAAAGTGCCTAGGATATTATTCACAGTTGAAATATATGAATGAACTTATTTTTAAACTGAGATATTGTTCCAGTTTCTTATTCCATTCTACTTAATTTTGCTCAGTTTACCAAATACTTATGGAGAGTGTCTGATATGTTCAAAAGTATATTAACTTTTTTTTCATTGTAACAAAGGCAGATAGCAGTGTAGATGGTTCTTCCTTTCCAGTACTTTCTCTTATGGACAGAGAGTACATGCTGAAAATTTTAACAAATTAGGATTTAACAAAATTTTAAAATTCCTGGAGACATTCTACTGTAGTTTTCATTGGAAAAAGTTTTCATTGGAAAAAACAAAGGTATAATATAACTTTTATATATTATTTTTAAAATCTGGCATCGTGGCAAGAAATTACAAAAACTTTATAAGACCAATATTTAAATATCAATATCACATCTACTAAAATTGAAGGAGGTAGTCATAAAATTCTTGGGAAATTCTGTAATTCAAAATTTATGCATGCATAACAACCATGGCAGCAAAATTACTTTTCTCAACCTTGTATGTAAAACTTTGGTATTATGTGCCTTGATTTCCAGCCTCCAGATTTCCCAGGCCAACATAGTCTGTGCTGAACGTTCAGAGTTATCTATATCCACTCTCAGCTCTTCCTACATAAAGCCACTCTTTCTTCTTTGTATCATTTCTGGGCCTGCCCCCTAATGGTTCTGCCCTTTTTGCTTCCAGTATCCAGAAACCACATATGATGCAGATGATTGTGTCAATGTAGTTTCCTCTCTATGAAGGACATCCTTGAGGCTTATCAGCCTCTCTGGCATCCCCAGAAGAATGGAAACTATTCTTAAGAGGGTTCACACTCTTGTTGTTATGCTCCACTGGCCCTCCAAAGGCATATATACTTACTCAGTTATCCAACTTCATAGCTCTCTATATTTCTTTACTCTATTATTGAACTAGTAACATTTATTTCTTTCAAAGATTACATGGATTTCCTCTAGGGCCCCATTGCATATGCCTGAGAAAGGATGATTGCTATTTGGAGACAATATTATTGCTAACCAGAGAGTTAAAGATCTCTCCTTTTTTAATCTCTAAATTTATTCCACATTTTGTGACAGACAAATTAGATTTTAGCCCCAATGGCAGAGCAACTCTTGGGAATAGTGTAGTGTCTAGCAGATTTTAAATGTCAGTGGAAAGTTCACCAGAATACTCTCAGATGTGTTTCTTTAAGCACTGAATTTGGACAAAAGGTAAAGTCAATGTCAAATGTCTTTTTTCACAGACTTCATTCAAAACTGGGGCAGGGATGTAGAATATGGAAGGAAATAGAGGATACTGGCAGGCAAGGGATGCTTAAAGCCTTTTCATGAGCACTTAGTAGTAGGAGTCCTTAGCTCTTCACCCTAAGGACCCCTCACTTGCAGATTAATAATAGATTGAGCAGTGCTGGATTTAAGGACAAATTTTTATTCAGCTTACTGAAAATGGGGCTTCAAGCCAACTGAAACTAAAAGATGTTTTTTCTAAATCCAAGAATTTTCTGTATTTCCAAGGAGGTGAAATAGCTTGAACATAGAGATATTACAAACAAATATTATTAATGTCTTTGAAAGAAACAAAAGTATCCCTAAGAAACACTTTTAAAATATTTGTCATTAGCCGGCTGGGTCTGAAGAAAAAGTGGTAGGAAGGAGGGTGGCCTCCTGTCTTTCAAATAATTTAGATAGATGTTAGCCTAAAAATAAATAAATAAATAGAAAAATTACAATTACAATTATCACTTGCCTGTTAAATATCTATTTCATAATCAGACTGAAGATGTTGGGTAAAATACTGCTCTAGGGCACACATCACCATCAAAATAGTGATTATAGAAATATTTACCTTGCTGGATCTCTCCTACCTAGTCAGTTAATGGTAACTAATATGACCAGGTATTTTACTTTAGCCATAACACTGCCAGTTTGTAACAGTTGTCCTAGCACAACAGATCCTCTTTCTCTTTCAAAAGTGTCACAGTTTGGGGGCGCCTGGGTAACTCAGTCAGTTAAGCATCCAGATCTTGTTTTAGCTCAGGTCATGATCTCAGTGTTGTGAGATCAAGCCCCATGTCAGGCTTAGGGTCAATATGGAGTCTGCTTGAGATTCTCTCCCTCTCTCTCTGCCTATCCCCTGGCTTGTATGCACAATCCACCCCTCCACCCAAAGAAAGTGTTGAGGTGCCAATGTGGCTCAATCAGTATGCATGATCTCCCGCCACCCCAAAAAAGTGTTAGGGTGCCAGTGTGGCTCAATCTGTTAAGTGTCTGCCTTCAACTCAGGTCATGATCCCAGGGTTCTGGAATCAAGCCCACCACAGGCTCCCTGCTCAGCCAGGAGTTATCTTCTTCCTCTGCCCTTCTCCCAGCTTATGCTTTCTTTCTCTCTCTCTCTCAAATAAATAAATAAATAAATAAAATCTTTTAAAAAAGTGTCACAGTTTGGACAATAACACTATGATCTCTCTAGTTATGATAGTTATCCAGGTTTATTTACTATTTTCAAACACATGGTATCAGCCAATGTCCCATGATTTTCATTGGCATGTCAATGTAAAACTTTTATGGGAATGTGAAGGACAATTCTAAGATTAGAGGAAATGCATTTCAGAGCTTTCTAATATATAATAATTATAATATCTAGAACTTTCTTTGTTTTTTTAATAAGCCTGAGAACACCCAGTCATTAACTACTCAACAAATACTTTCTTATGTTTTGTGTAAGGAGATAATATGGTGGGTCCTGAAGGCGCAAGGATTTAGGCACAGAACTTCCCCTGGAGCAACTATTTCTCATGGAGGAGACTGATAAAGAAGTAAGCAATTACCTACAGTATCATTGTTATGATTAAAGTTTGCACAAGTTTCTTGCAATTGGAATGTGTGGAAGAGGAACCGATTCTAATATGAGAAGTTAAGAACCATAAGATTGGCTTCCCAAGGGAAACAACTGAAAGGAAAAGATAAGAATAAGAGGTTTATAAAGAGGAAAGGTGCCAGAAAAGACATCCAGGCAAATGGATTTGCCATTAAAAAGGCACAGAGATAAGTAAGAACTATAAGAGGAGCTTATCTTGAGTGGTCAGAGCAGAAGAGGTAGGCAAAGAGCCCATCATGAACCCTGGATTAATGGGGATCTTTTGATGATAAATAATAGTAAGGACTCTCTTATTTATGCAAAAGCAACAATACCAAAGCTAATTGGAACCATCTGCTACATCTCTTGGAATCAACGTAGAAGCTGAGGACCTGAGTCTCAGGAAAAAATTAAGACAAAATGAGAGGATTTAACCAGAAGTAAGCAGAGACCAAATCTTGATTCAATCACTACAACCCTTTTCCACTCATTTCTCTCTCAAAATGTAAATGCCCAGAAGGTAAAGAGAAGTTTGACAAGTGTGAGTTCCATGTCCAACATAGTCTCTGCCCCCAAAGATGTTGCATGCATCATAGGAGAAGAAAACTGAGGTACTGGTTACCAGATGAGTGGGGATTGATATTGGTCTGGTGAAAACACCAGATTCCCTCCTTTGGGGATATAACATAAAATTTGATTTGATATCTCATAGGATTTGCAACCCAGGAAGACAGACTGCTTTACATAGAGAAAAATCAAAGCATTGTTACCAAGTAGGGAAGGATTAATGTTGATTCTATGAAAACAGCAGATTCCCTCCTTTGTGGATTCACCATAAAGTTTGGACTGCTATCCCATAGGATTTAGGACATAAAGGGGAACGTGGAAGCTCTGTGCTTTAGAAAAATCTCTGTGATAGCATAGTACAAATAGTTTGTAAACTGTCAAGACTCAAGCAAGAACAAACCAAGAAAGAAAGAACTGAGATTTCCTTCAAACAGTAGTACTCTATATGAAAATCTATTCTTGTAGATGATATCCCATTTCCTAATACATAGACGTTACCTTTAAGGAATGAATTTCTTGTGATAAAATATATAAAGATAGATGGGTGGATGGACAGATGGATGAATAGATATAAATTGGTCATATACATATATAAACACACATAACACATATCTTACAAACCCACCCGTACTCCATTTCATTATTCTGAACCCACGTAATCTGACATCATGAACAACTTTTCAAGTTTCACATTTTGATGGATAAAAATGGAAGACAGAGCTGACACAATAGACAATGTGACAAAATAGTACCAAAAAGTGGTTTTAAGGAATATAATTTAGATATCTATTGATCACACTAGAACTGCATTCAAAAGAAATCTGAACTGAGAAGCAAAATGATGTGAAACACAACCAAGATAAAATTTAGAGTTATTGGGATTATAACAGTGAGTCACATATACTATATTGCCTCATTATTAGTAGAAAAACTAACACTGCAAATAGTCCATGTTTTTAAGAAAGAGAAATCCCTTTTTGATAGGTAGTTTTGTTAAAAAAGAAACAATTTTTCACTGCCTCCTAAAAAGGCAAATAAGTTCAAGTTCTTACCAAATACAGACTAATAGTCTTACCGAGTTGGGCAAAACATTCTTCCCCGTTGTCCAATCTAATTGTATACACATTTAAAATGAATCTTAACACCTACTCTGTATATTTCCCCTCTGTTCATGACACTGCTTTAAACATATACCCATTAATTTTATCTCTTCATGCCATTTTGAGGTAAGAGTAATTAGGATTACAATGAGTAATAGAGCAAAAGCAAAGATCTCTGAAATTTAGTACTCGTGTGAAACCTATTTCAACAGCCAAATGGCTTAAAATTGAATAATCTTATTTACTAAACTTCCTAAGTTACTACTAGTTTTTGTGGATATTTCATCATTTCTTTCTCTCTCTCTCTCTCTATATATATATATATAGTGGCCTCTTTAACTTTCCTGCTTATAAACCTGATGTGCTCATAGAAATCAGTTAACAAGCTGCACTTGAAAATTCATAAAATTATTCTGAATAAGTGAATAGGATGGAGGAGAAAAGGAAAGGTGAGGGGGAAATGTTGAGCATGAAAAGCATTTCCTTTGTACATGGCATGTTCAGGAATTACTCCATATATATATATGGATATATATATTACCGGTAATATATATCCATATATACATACATATATGTATTTACATATATATCCATATATATATATTACCGGTGTATGTATATATATATATATATATCCATGTTATTAATATATATATACTTTTTTTTTCACTTTAGACTCCAAATCTTGACTATGATAGTCACGTGGGATCCATTTAGTTTATATGCTTATCTGAAAAAAAAAAATCCATGGATCTGTAAAACTGCAACAAAAGTTGAGAATCCTCACTTATAAAATGAAAACTAGATCTATATTGCCATGCAGCTATTAAAAGCATAATTGAATGGAATAAACTGCAAAAATGCTCATCAGGATGTTGTGATGAGAGTGATGTGTTTTGAATTGCTTCTGCTGGATATCCTCCTGTTGTCTCTTTTTAGTAACATGTGCTAACAGGTCCAGACTTCTCTGATTTTTGTTCTTTAGTCCTTCCTACATATAGATATTAAAGTTTTTTCATCTTCAATCTGTAATTTCTTAAAGTTTGTTTTTAAAAACTGTTCTTAATTTTATTGCTAAAGGATATTTTCTTTCTTTACAACAGAGAATATCTGTTGGTACAATGTCTGTTGCTGTTTACTTTTGATATAATGTTATAAACATGATTTTACTTTTCCTTGTTGCCAGTAGGATAACCCTTATCCTTCCTCCTGGAATTAGATCTACTCATGTTGTGTGAAGATTTCATAAGCTTCCTTTAATAATAGGTAAATCAATAGGTATTTAATAATACCTTAATACTTTAACAAGCTTCCTTGGGGGCCAGGAAGCCAGACTTGCAGAAAATAGTAAGTAAGAAATAGTATTGTCAATTTGAGATTGAGTTCAATTGTTCTATATAAGAAAGGAGATTTTAGTGGTTGACAATTTGATGGAAAGTGGAGAAAGAAAGTCTCTGCTCTTAGAAATCCTTGATATAATTTTTAGAAAGAAGCCTGATTTGAAGGGTGTGTGTGTGTTCATGTGTGTGTGTATGTGTGTGTGAGTGTGTTTTGGAATTAATATCTTATGTGCTGCTCAATGCAAACTACCTAAGCTTGCTCTATGATACATGTTGGTAGAAACCATGTAGCTCACAAACTGGCTTGGACAGAAGTATGCATTTGGGGATAATCCAAGAACATTGTGGTTGTGATTCAGAACTAGACTAGGGCAAAAATAGCGGCTGCCTTTTGGTGAAAGGCGTATCTGGACAATTTAAGCTCACAACTAAAATCCACAAATGAAGATGCAGTACTTAGCAGCCTCAGTATAATTGATGAAGATACATCTAAATTTCAGCTGGGAGTTTGGTTTGAACACTGGTCCATTGTATTTGATTTCAGTGTCATAAGAAAGTTAAAGAAAAAACTGAATTGGCATATTCCTGCTTTGGGGGATAGGGGAGGGCACTGTTTAAGACACGATGTTTGCAGAATATTCCATGAACTAACTCAGTAGTATGCACAAAGTTCCGTGAAGTCACTACTACTCTTCAACCCTGCTTTGAAAGACTCAAATTTTCTGAAAATTTTGGGTATTCTCCTCAAAAGGCAGTTATGCTTTGGCGGTTTCTAGGACCTATGCTTTCTTCATCTGCTAAAACAGACTTGTGAGGTGAGCCTTTAAGATTGAAACTATATGCTATATCAAAAAAGTGAAAAGAAATGTTGCAGAGATTAGAAAGGAGGACTAAGTTGTGGTGAGAACTTGCCACTGTGTAAGAAAAGTGTCAGGCATCAAAGGGAGAAGCAATGAAATTTGATACATTTTTTTTTCAGGGGTCACCATTAGGATTTCTATGATCTCAAATTCACAAATGTGTCTGTCACTGTGGCTGAGAGCACTTGAATGTGTTTTCGGTAATGAGGACTGTTATAGGAAATTGTATGTCAAGTTTGTTACCAGACATCAGCATCAAGGAGAAAAGACTTGCACATACATGTTAAGTCCTGAGAGATTTTTTTAGAGGGAGCAATATGATAGGCAAAGTGGAAGCAGGATGTGGAAAATTAGGGCAGGCTGCACAACCTGTCCAACACTGATGCATAACAAAGTCTTTCTGAAGAAACCTAGATTTTCCCATGTCAGAACTGAGCCGTCACATTCTCAGTGTTAGTAGAGCTATTTTGGAGCTTCAAAAGTAGAAGGCGACATTGGCTACTCTCTGACAGCACAACCGAGTGCAAAAGTTTGGACTGGATATATCATTTCATATTAGAGAGCTAGTGAGGTTGTTTTCCACCCAGCTAAGATCCTATCAACTCAGGCCAGTCAGCTTCCTTACCTCTAACTAGAAAGCTAGTAACCTTGGGGTCACGCAAAGGCAAAGATCACAGATTCAGTTTTAGTGTGGATAAATTTGTCCCAAATAATGTTTGAAAAGGCTTCAGGGGCATCTGAGAGATTCAGAAGAAATATATATATAAGAACTAACTAGCACTCTGTTTTTTTCCACCATGGAGATAAGCATCTTATGACAGAGGATCTTTATCCTGCTTTCCAAGTGAGGAAATAACTAAGAATGGAAATGTCCTGTGCTATATTATACTGGCTTCATGGGTTGTGGGGGAGGGAGCATGGATGAGGGCAGCAGATGAGCTCCTTTTCTCCCTTTCAGAGGTCAGAGATGCAGTGCACTCTGGCGACAATGTTGTACTCTCTTTTTGAGTCAGGGACATAGGAGTGAACCCTATTTCTTCTTTGAGGGTCCTGTGGAAGAAAACAAGGCTATGAATTTCTCCAGCTCACCAAGGCAACTTTGCATTCTCATGTTATGTTGTTGCCTCTAGCCATCAAGAGTTATTCTTTAAGTTCCAAGGAAAACCTTGAGGCCTTCACTG
The DNA here is from genome assembly GCA_004024625.1 of Mellivora capensis. NCBI lineage: Eukaryota > Metazoa > Chordata > Mammalia > Carnivora > Mustelidae > Mellivora > Mellivora capensis. The sequence goes on from PISX010000678.1 coordinate 201,583, forward strand.
ACACAGAAGAGCCCCACCTTGCTATGAAGGGACATAGAAAGCACCCCAGAAGGAAAAGCAAGGAATTTATCCGTATTTAAATAAGTGAAGTGAGTAAAGTAATGTGGCCCCCAAAGGGGTAGCTCAATGATGAGTTATGCCCCAGTTAATAAAATAAGGTGTGAGGAAAGAGGGCCAGGAGGCAGAAAGTCTGGATAGGGGCAGAAGTAATTGTTGTTTTGAGTCTTATTAGCATCATCTTAGAGACACTGAGGTAGATTTTGCAAGAGGTAAAATATTTGCTCAGTGAAAGTCAAACAATATGGTTAAAACTCCCATTTAAAAAAAAAAAGTCATCATACAGGAGACTCTACCATCCATCTAGTCATGGACACTGAGTACAAGCCCAGAACTCTCCTTCAGAACATCTCATCTCCCCAGACCCCAGTAGTGTTAATGGTTGGCAGCTCATAGCTTCATACCTCTTCAGGGTGGTTGCCCTTGGCTGAAGAAATCATCATTCAAAAGCACAACCCTGTCATGGGGTAGCCACATCCAAGACTAGTCTGTGTGAGAGGTGTAAAATCTCAGCTACTTTATACCAGTTCAGGGAGAAATGCGCTAGGTCCAGAGAGCTCCTTTTGAAACAGGCTGAAGCTCTTGTTGTGACTGCATCTGAGCTCACCTTCTACCTCTTGCTACTCCTGCTTCTTTAGCTCTTGCAAATATTGATCCCAAATTCATTCTCCAGGAAACTTCCTACACAGAAATAAACTTCTTGAACTCTTCTTCCTGGGAAAACTGAACTTTAATATGTAGAGTTCTTGAAGAGCTGGCCTGTGCGTCTTGAAGTAAGACTTGAAGTAAGATTTAAATTACTCCAAAGAGATAGGAAAGAAATATTAGAGGCTGTATCGAAAAGAGGCAGCCTCTTCTTAAACAGTAAGAAGAAAAAAATTTAGATTAATTTGTTTGTTTTTAGAGAGAGGGAGCAAGTGGGGGAAGAGCAGAGGTAGAGGAGAGAGAGAATCTCAAACAGACTTCTCACTGAGCATGAAGCTCCATCTCACACATGACCACCCATGAGATCAAGCATCAGTTGCTTAACCAACTGAGCCACTCAGGCTCCCCAATAAGAAGAAAAGCTTAAAAGAGATATCTAATTTAAATTTTGAAGGAGACCTCTCCTTAGTCTTTCTTAGATTGTTTTTTGCTTAAAACACTGTTGCTAAATTGATCTCTTGTTAAGTAAATTCTATTTGGTAGAAATCTAAAGATCTGAGATCCATTTCAAGGTAAGTATACAGACAAAAGAGAAACTCTACTTGGGGGCATGGCCAAATCTTGTTGGCCCAGAAAAAAACTCTCCATTTCTCTCAATGCTGAGCATCTGTCCACAGTTTAAGTAAGGAATGAGCTCTCTGTGTCATTCATAAGTAGAAGGATATTGATGTGTGCTTCATTTGGCTGGAAATATAATTTCTCTATTTCGATATGAACTGAAAATTAAACCTGTCCCCCTTTCTCTTTCCTAACTTGACCACTGAGAAAAATCATTAAAATGTTGATATTTCCATGGAAATACTGTAGAACAGAGAACATAGAACATGCATTACTTTTACAGGAATCAAAAGTACCTGTTTCTAATTATGTCATTCCTGTTGACTATCCATTCCAAAATCAATTTTATAATTCCTTTTATACCTCTTGGGGTGAAGCCTGCAAATCACAGGTCTAAGATTCTCTTGTCTTCTATGTTCTTCAGTTTTCCCCAATGCACAAATAATGGGAGTTTGGAAGCACAGAAGGAAAGGAGAAGCCAGTTGTTTTCTGTGTTCAGCAGTATCTTCCTTCATGATGGCCCTTCCAGCACTTTCTAATGTCTTTGTAATCAATACCTTGAGATAAACCCCTTTCTGTTTAAAGTATCTAGAGTGGTTTCTACTTTTTTTTTTTTTTTTTACCTGATACTAAGTATTCAGAGAGGATAGAACAATTATTTATGGTGTTAACTGTCTTTCAAGAAGACATGTTACTCTACTAATAGATCTTGACTTTTCATGAGATTATTTGAAGTTTCCAATTTACTGACCTCAAATAAGTCACTTAACTTTTCTGAGCTCTTGTTTCCACAGAAGGAAAATACAGGGCTTCAGGTTGTTAAAATTTAAGGTAATTTTTAACTTTAAAGTTTATGAACCTAAACAAAAAACTATTAGATCCTCCTTAATCCTTAAAGTTTTCCATTTTTAAAGATGAGACTCAAGAACCAATGGTTGAAGGGTCAGAGTGATGAATGTACAGTATTATTATTTGGGAGATGCTTGACACTATTAGCACATGCATCATCAAGAAATACATCACACCATGAACAGCAGGGAGTTCAGAAATGTACTATGTTTTAAGGGTAACATAAAGTACTTTATAAATTCTATTATAAGAGATCACCCACTTGTTTGTCACACAAAGTGAAATGTAAACTTTGTATTCTTTCCTGAAAATCTAAAGCTAACAGAGTATATGTAGTATTGACACTATTATTCTAAGGCATTCTGAAGAGGCAGCTAATATTGTAATGATTCATTTGTCATCATCAGTAACTGATGTAACTGATAATCAAGATATGCATATATGTCTTTCCATAGAAAAGAACCTGCTATGTGAATGTTAAGAACTTGGATCTTAATATCTCAAAAAAAATACTAGTGCTGTAATTTAAAGACATAAAATGTGGCTTCAGTCTGCAGTTTGTTTCACATAGGTGTGTTTTAGAGTCGTAGAAATTGTTTTGATTATGCTGAAGTCATACATCTGGTAAGAAATATGTTTCAGCATCATAAATAATAAGGCTTCACCTTCATCAACTATCTTTTGTCCAAACTGTAATCATGCAAAATTACTGGCAGTGAAAGCTTTTGTTATTGGTATTCACAGAGTAATTTATAATGTTGGAAAGGCCTTTGCCATTTTCCTAATTGACGCTCTAAGTCGGGATTGCATTTGGATCTATCATTGTCACTTGCTTGTCACCCAGAGTCAAACATAAGCCGTGCATTTTAAATACTATTGCTGTATATGCTCTTTCTTGTGTTTCAGCAAAGCAATAAGCACATGTTAGGATTCACCACATGTCATGACAGTGGTTTAATGCCTTCAAATTTGTTTCAGAATATGAGTGAATTATCTTGAAACTAAGCAAAGCATTCTTAAATAGAGGCAGTGTTGTTACCTTAAAATAAATTGATCTTTGGTTTATTTTGAAAGCTAGCCACCAATCCATGCTAATTCTTTTTTAAACCACATATATGAAATTTGAAATTAAGAATGTTTAAAAATATGAGATTTATAATAGCTGTTTCTTCAAATATTATCTGCTATTAAATAACCTCTACTAAATACAGATAAGATTATTCCAAAACAATATGCAAACTTCAATTGTCATACATGATGCATCTAAAATAATACAAATTACATTAGAATTTGAGCACATGCATAAAACACATGCTAAGGATGGAATTGTAGTATTTAAGCATCACAAACTCCTACATTTATCTCCCCATTAATTATAGATTCTAAAACATGATTTTACATAAGCCATAATGAAGTATTCTGTTATCTCATATACCTTGCAGGCAAATAAGGAAATATGCTTATATCTCAGTGTATTGATTATCTACTGTTGCCTAGAAAATTATCCTAAAACTCCATAGCTTAAAACAACAGTTTTTGTGAATCAGGAATCCAGGCTCAGTTTACTTGAATCTTATATTCTGGGGCTGCAACGTGTTCCTGAACTGCAGTCATCTTAAGTTTTGACTGGAGAAAGATTGTCTTCCAAGTTCACATAGTTGACAGGACACAGTTCCTCACAGATTATTGGACTGACGGCCTCAGGTTTTTTGTTTTTTTTGTCACATGAGGTTCTCTAAAATGCAGCTCATTATTTCAAAGCATTCAAACCAAGATAGCAATAAAGAGATTCAGTTAGCAAGACAGAAATCACAATATTTTTTAACCTAGTTATGGAAATGACATCCTTTTACTGTTGCTGTAATCTATGGGTTAGAAGCAGTTCCTCAAGGGGAAGAGATTACCCAAGGTCATAAATACTAAAAGGTAGAGATTAGTAGGGACATCTTAGAGGTTACCTATCAAACTCCTATATGAATCAGAATCCACACAACCATATAAAACCTATAATTTTTAAACAATACCTTCTTCTCCTTTCTTAAAAATATACTTTCCCTGGGCAACACTTCTTTATTCTCACATATCAGAGCTAAATCCAGAAGGACAGTGCAAAAATGACTCCTCTTGTATTAGAGATTAAAGCATATTTTAAGGAAAAACTATTTTATCACACTGAAGATAAAATAAGTCTCCAAATGAGTAACCAAAAATGTTAAATAGTGCTAAACAATACACATTTTTACTTCACTACACATAACTTAAGTTTTTTTTTCTCATTCAATATAGTAGATAAGGGAAAACTGAACCCTAATCCCCAATATCCATGATTCAATTTCTGATAATAAAATTAATTATCTTTAAAAGTATGCATACTTTTTGAGCAAATAAATCATTAATTAGTACACTTCACTAGGAAAACAAATTGTATATTTCAATCTCTTTTTAGTTTATATAAACAATAGATCAGAAATAGATCCATTACAATGCATTATCGACAGTGAATAAAATACTGAAGATGACGTGTGCAAACTATATGTAAACAAAATCTTTTGAAATATGAAGCTTTCCAATGTTCAAAATACCTGATAAAACCTGCTCAGTGTTAAAAAAAATAAACGTAAGGCCAAAAAATATTAAGTAATAGTTAATGAGTCATTTGCTGTTATTAATTTGTGTTAGCATATATAAGGTTAAAGTCACAATCATTTGAAGAAATTTCATAACGTGTTGTCTGCGAATCTTCTCTATAGAGTATCAGAATTTATGTTCAGATCTTGCCTTTCCTAGAACAACAACAACAACAACAACAACAACAAGCCAATGCAAAAAGGAGAGGTGAAAGAGCATGAAAGAAAAAGCTAGTCAAAGAGAATGGACTTCCAGTGCTCATTTTCCTACCTCTGCATTTTTAAAACCCTAACTTTTCTCTGCACTTAGCCAAACTCATTCTGGAAGTTTTGAGATTAGCAGATTCAAGAAGTAATGAAAGTATTTTCTTCAGCATCAGCTAAAACACATACACCGTTAATGTGCAAAGATATACTACTTCCTATTATAAAATTTATTTCTGTAACATTAAAATGATATAGAATATCTCTGTGTTTGTTTATAATGTAAATGGAATTTTTGTTGTCTAAAAACTGAACGAAAGATTTTGCTACTTAATTTTCATTCTTTATTTGTTCCCTTTGAGGCTTTTCTGTTTGAAGTTTAACATCAACCTTTTCCCCTGTATTTTACCTTATAAGTTGGAATTCTATTATATAATCATATTTTTCTCAATTTGTATTGTTAGTTACAGGCTCCAGTGAAACAAGTCTTCTTCACCATCCTCTTCTGCTGGTTCCTTTACTTTACTTTCCAGGAGAACAGCCCCTTATCGATCAAGTTCAAGGGCCAGATTTAGTTTAGGGTCCAGAATTTATGGGACAAAGGTTCCTCTTTGACCCTCCTCTTCACTGAGACCTGGACTCAGAAGTAGGACTGGGGACTACTGCTACTCAATAAAAACACAGTCATCTATCTGTCTTTGTGGCCCTTATTCCCTCCCCCTACTTATTCTCCCTCCCACAGACCAGGACAGCCAGGGAACAGCAGCTGGCCTGCACTTCTGCTCAGGAGCTGCCTATGCAAGAATGCTTGGATAAGAGCTCTGGGCATGGAGGGGCTTTCTCCGGCTTCCTGGGTCTCTTGAGTTTTGTTTGACTTTCTTTGTAGATCTTTACAGTCTTTCTTTCCTACTAAAGCCATACAACCCATGTTATTTTCGGTCATGAGCTTAGAGAAATAGCTAACCTAAATCAAACCATTCAGTTCTAGGCTCTGGCTTATTCCTTAACATCAATAACAAGAGTTGTCCATGTGGTCCAGTTTACCCAATTCACCTACATAGCTATGCAGTATTTGTTGGCCCAGCACACTGTTGTTCATGAAACTAGTTCTTTGATACCCAAAAGTGGGTGCTTTTTAAAGGACAGGATTATAGACTCCCGATTTCTCTCTGTCTCTCCCTCTACATTTCTCTTTCTCTCCCCCTTTAATGAATATATATGAATTTTCATATACACATATGGTATATCTTATAAATAGGTAATATATTTTCATGAACAGTATATACTTTTATAAATGTAAATATAAATACACATATAGCACATATACATATGTAATATGTAAAAATAAGTATGTATATATCTGTATAGTTATATAAATAAAAACAGTATATAGACACATAAATTAGAAATGTAGTCCTTTAAACAAAATTTATAAAAATTCTCAAGAAATCTAGTAATATGAATAATAACAGGGCAGATTCACATTTGTAAACATCACAATATTAAAACATCCAATGATCCACAGGTAAAATGTCATGTCTATTTTAATAAATGAAAAAGTGAACCACAAGGAAATTGTAAAATGATAATTGTTCTTGTATGCTGGCCATACAAAAATAGACTGGGAAGAAGATCCCTACCATTAAGAAAAGGCCTCAGGACTCTGAGGATTACTAAGCCTCCCACAGAAACTGGTGATGAAGAAAGCTCTAGAGAAGAAGTCTAACAGTTGTACCTTCACCTCATGGCTATACTTGGGTCCCTCACCATAAAACTTTTCCTGACACTTTTGTCAGAAGAAATTGAAACTCTCTTGACTTTCTTCTTGAACCATATTATAATTATTTATGTTTTTTCATTTAGTATTTATCTTAGTAAACTCTTCTAGAATAAGGGCATCTTTAGTTGTTGTTTCTTCATCAGAAATAATGTACAGATATTAATGTAGCTGTTGCTTAATAAATGATGTTCTTTAGAAGACTCCATCATTATTCATATTTTCATGAATGAACATGAATTTCATCTGTTCAACACTACTTACTGTTTTCTCTGTCTTAAGCATTTGTTATATATGACCGAATTAAATGTACAAGGATTCCTGCTTTTATGGAACTTAAATTTCGGTGCAAAAGCTAGATAGTAAATAATAATCATAAAGAATAGGTAAAACCAGGGGCGCCTGGGTGGCTCAGTGGGAGAAGCCTCTGCCTTCAGCTCAGGTCATGATCTCAGGGTTCTGGGATCGAGCCCCGCATAGGGCTCTCTGCTCAATGGAAAGCCTGCTTCCCCTCCTTCTCTCTCTGCCTGCTTGTGATCTCTGTCTGTCAAATAAATAAATAAAAATCTTTAATTAAAAAAAAAAAGAGTCCGTAAAACCAGGTTAAAATGTAGTAAGTTACCTGAAAAAAAAAAAAAAAAAAAAGACAAACCAAGGCAATTCAAGGGCCATTAATGTCAATCAATGGGCAATGGGCAATGAAGAAGTTTTGCCATGTTTTAATAGCTCTCTAAATGTGTCATACATAAAACCTCCCAGATTTTGGTTAAAATATATAAAACTTCCCAGATTTTGGGTAACTTAGAATCCACAGAAATGATAGCTGAAACAATGGCTTCAAACTAATGTTAATAATTTTAAATTAAAAACCTGAGGCAGGCTTCCAGAATATAAAGATTTTTTTCTATAAGAAACTTGTAGCAAGTGACTATTCTAAACTATCCCCAAAATAGGAATCTAAGAAAAGACTGCTGTGCTATTTCTCTAAGAAAGCTGACTACTATTATATCCACCAAATTCACATGCCAGCTGAGAAAATTTGTTAGTAGAAAAAATAATATTTCTTATTGAATTTAATGCTTAGCAAGCACCCCTTTGCAAAACCTGTTTTTGTTGTTGTTCTCTTTAAAAATTTTTAACTAAATGAGAAGGCAAAATGCAATAAATAGAGGAAACCTTAGAATTAAATTTAAGGTTATTACTCAAGACATCTTTTGAAAATGTCATTTACTACAAGCTTAACCAATTGTTTTGTACTGAAAGCCTTTTGATACAATTGAATGACTTTCCTTCTCCAATGCAACCATCAACTGCTTAAATCAATACTGGCGAAATCATTCTGTGCAATACCACCTGGGTTACAGAGCATAGTTTTCCAATTGTAGAGCCATACATATTAGACACCACACAGAATATACACACCTAGTGCCAAACATATGTCAAGAAAATCTATCCCTGATAGGAGGACTAAACAGAGAAAACAATGAGCTTCAATTCCAAATCACATTCTGGAAAAGACTCACAAGAATACAGCAAATGGCAAACCACTAAAGAGAATTTGGTGTGGGGAAGGAATCTGTGTCGCTCTACCGAACAATAGGAAACCAAAAAAGGTTGAGCTCCTGATGAGGTTGTAATTGTTGCATTATTTTGTGTGTAAATAAGCCAAAGACAGCTCAGCTTCCATAAACCTGAATGTACAATGATGAGAGCATTTTAAAAGTTCATCTTATATATAATTTCACAGAAGAGTTCTAGACCAAAACTAAAATAGCTAGGATGACTCTGTCAACAGACTTCTATCGACAAATAGCACAGCTTTAGATTGTACCTATCTTTGATAAGGAAATTCTTAGCTCTTTTTAGATGATCTCTAGGATCTCTGTGTCTTGTGAAATCTATGAGTGTATAATATAACTTTTTTTTAATGCATCTGCTGAACAAAGTACATACAGCAGTCATTCTAGGTAATAAGCATAAAAGACTTGTTAAGATGTCAATAGATTCTACTTTTCAAAGAGCTTGAAGTCAAGTAAAGAAACTCATATCTATTTTCTATTGTCATAATGAGGTGCATTTTAAACATTGATTCCAAGATAAAAGATGGATGATAATATTTCTATCTGAAGTGTGCTCTGAGGAGACTTGGATAACTAGGGGAGCAGGAAGAAGGAAAAAGACACATGGCTGCACTGTAGAATTTTTAATTTTCTATTTGCTTAAAATTTCAAACAAATAAACAGTTCTTAAGTAGATGAATAAATAAATACCAATTAATTACACCAGATCCAGTTTTAAGCTTGTTCTTGTATTTTTATAACTTAACAGATGATACACTATTATATACTACTGTAAGAAATGGCCAAGCATTTGAATTCTTGCTAATGATGCCTGTACCTTGCTGATCGTAACACTGATTACAATACATAATGGTGATTTTTTCTTGAAGTGGGGAAAATTGATCATTATATTTGCAGTGAATGAAAGAAAATGATTATGCAACAAAACAAAACCTTGTGTGTTTTTTTAATTTGTTATAAATAGGTTAAGAAAGAAAAGCAGAACAGATACAAAAACTTACCTTTATTTCATGCCACAGAAGGATTAGGTAAATCTCCTGGGATCCAGAGGAATAAAAAATTAGTGTCTTTACACTAGTTTCTTCATAACTTTGGTTTTATTTTTGTGTGTGTAAGGTCAAATAGGTAAAAGTGACTTTATATGTAGATGTGTTTACACCTTAAGAAAGAATAAGTAAGAGTAAAATGCAGTTTAGGAATTTTTATTGAAATTGGTGTAAGGCAAGTAATTTTTGGAAAGCTTGTGACTCTCTAAAACCGTTTATTGAAACAATGAAAGGAAATGAGAATCAAATTAAGTTGGTAGGGCACTACACTTAACTGTTTTCTTTATTACTCAATGTTCTCCACATTTATATGTATATTTAAAAATGTTTATATTCACTTTTAACATAATGTAAGAATTTCTAATATATTGATGCAAAAAATTCAAAATAATGATATTTAAATATGTTTATATGGATTCTCAGAATCTTAATCCAACATAACCTATAGTAATTATTTAATATTCAAAATATGAGTTATTTTCTTTTTCTTTTAAAAAGAGAAAAATAGATTAACAATAAAAGATTATCCGCTACTACAATCACTCATGTTCATGGACCTGAGAATGATATCATCACTGAACTTTTAGAGCCATTACAAAGATTTAATTTATGTTCTGCAAAATACTGCCATTCTGAAAGTTCAGTGCAAGTGTTATTTACTGTATCAGAGCATTAAAAATCAACCAAGTACTGAAATTCCCTAATAACTGACATTTCATTTAACCTTTTTAACTAAAATAACATATAGAGTTTGTTTCTTTGAATTGATCGTGCCAGGTGAGGCTAATCTTTATTTGATTCAACAACCCAGAGATGATAATATGACATATCAGATCTTTTATTAATGAAAATAGTGGTTTACTCTTTGGGGAACATGAGGCCATTGTACTCTTTCAAATAGTGTTCAACGTTAACTAAATATTACTAAAATATAACTAAAAAAATAACATGGTATTTATTTAGCAAAAATGTTCTTATCAATTATTTTTAGTTCTGAGTAAGCATAAAGTTTTGAAAAATATTCAGCTTAATCATTAACATCTCATTGCGGTTATCTATTAAAAAAAGAATTTAATTACTAAGGACATATCCAGAACATTCAACTAAAATTAATGTTTTATATATTAATAATGAGATTTGAGATTAAACATATTTTCTTTCAGATATTTTTACTTCTGTCAAAGGAATTTTGTCAATATTCCAGTATTTTTTCTCATGTACTTAATCTCTGCATTTGCGGGCTCTTGCTAAACCCAAATACCATGACCTACAAGAGTATCTTGAGTGAAAACCAAAAAATGGGAACTGGTTGATCCTGGTTAGCAGGATCAATCTGAGCACCTTTTGGCATTAGTGGAAACTCTGCTTACATTCAGTTGCCAGTGCACTTGCTGCTGTACTGATCTCCATGACGGATGTAGGACAGTGTTTGGCAGGCACTGGCTACAGCAGATATGATGGATGAAGCACATACCCTCACACTTTCTGGTTTTGAGGAACTGCCATGGCATAGCAACAGGTATCCCCAGAGGGCCAGCATAGAGGGGAAATGGCAACTGCCATACGGTCTCCAAGTTCAAGTCTGTGGGTGAAACGCCAGATTGCCTCAGAATTTCCAGAATGATTTGAAGGAACCTGTGGAGTGCTCGAATCTCAAGGAAGCAAATGTGGGTGAATGTAGGCAAATTTTCCTATGACTTTGAAAGGCAGTTCTATCATTCCCTAGTTATATAATCTTGGGAAAATATTGCTCTCTTATCTTCAGTTTATTCATCTCTAAAATATGAGTGATAATAATAACCAACTGACTGGATTGTTCAGGGGATCAAATCATTATATACATATATATGTATGTGTGTGTATGTTAATATGTATGTATTTATATATATATATATATATATATATATATATATATATATATGTAAATCATAAACACTGTATAAATGTTAGTGGTTGTTGTTTTCAGCATTATGTCATCTAACTTTACCCCCAGAATACTGTGTCCTGGGAAGTATGAGTTATGTTATCAATTAAAAAAAAATTATATCATGGCCAGTGGGGATCCCAGAGCAGAGAAAGCTAAAATAATAGAAAGTGAACAAAAAAGTGACCAGACTTGTAATTGCTGTTCATATTTGAATTCCAAGCAAATAATACAAATGGACAAGTAACTGCACTGATTGACTGCTTATTTAAGACATACTTTAAAGTGAGTTCAGGTAGGCAGGTTTTGGAATGTGATAAATGAATTAAACTGTGTCAGTTTCAAACTGTCATCATTAGAATCTAATTCAAATTTAAATAGCAATTTAAACAGTATAAAAGATTGTCCTCATCGGTCCTCCATAATCTTAACCTTTGGAGCTTTCCACAGAATAGATAGTAAATTGAATTAATTATTAGCCTTTCACCTTAGGGACCTAGGTAGAATTCAGCTGCTCAGAAGACAGCTAATGAGATTGGTAGCTCCATTTCAATCCCCGGTGTACTCTAATCCTCAACACATATCCACCTGTCGTATTTTCCCACTGCTTCTTTTTAGTGTATAAAATTCTAAGAAGTCAGAATTGGCTGACATTTAAAAATCCTCTTTGCAAAGTGACATAATTGTATATACCAGTAAGGTCGAAACAATGTCATGTGTAGGTGATCACAGGGAAAAAATAAAAGAAAGAAAGAAAAAAAATTAAAAGTAATAGCCAACAACAGGATTGATTCTGATAAGTTTGCATAATTCCTGGAGTACATTTCTATTTTGAATACCTCCCATCAAAGTAAGCATCTCTTTAGATATTTATTCACTCATTTATTAATTCCTTCATCCATTTATATATTCAGTAAGCATTTAGGAATGAGTACCATATGCCAGTCTGGGTGGGTCCTCGTTATCTATCACTTTAGAATTTATTGCCTGGTGAACATTAAAAACAAGTTTAATAAGCAATTTAATTACTGCATGATAAGAGATGTTAAAAAAGGCAAAGTATGGAGTTGCATAATCAGAAATGGGAAGTGCCAAATAGGTTGTAGAAAGTAAATAACAGCTAAGCTGAGTCTTGAGAAAAGAGCAGATATTAATCAGCTTTCCAAAAGGAATGAAGGTCTAGGTAGTTTATCCTAGGAAGGAAAAATGGGATGTGCATAGCCCTGGAATTTTAAGAGAGCTGCAACATTTACCGTGAGGGGCGGGGGTCAGAGAAGACATTGAGAGGAAAAATAAACTCAGTACACTGCGAGACACTTAAGGCAATAGGGATTGTTTCTTGAAGACAACGGCAATTTGTAAGTCTTTTCTTCAAGAGAGTAAGTAACCTCATCAGATTTGCATCTTAGAAAGATCATCCTGTCTGCATTTATGAAGAAAGGGTTAGTGCTGAATAAGACTTGGATCTGGCAAACCTGTAAAATCACTTGCAAGAAACCAAGTTACTGATCATAGTGAACTAAATTCAAACAATAGCAACAGAAATAGATTAAAGTGAACAGCCTTGAAAAACCCTCGATACATAAACAGGATTGATGAGTAGATGAGTGAGGAGAAAAAGATATGAAAGTTAAGTTGAAGTTCCCACTTTCTTGTTTGATCCAACAAGTGTGTGTGTGGGGGGGGTGTTCGTGGTATTGAAAAAAATAATAAAATCCAGATATGTATATCTACCATATTGTTGGAAGCTAACTCTCCATGGAGCTGTCATATTTCTGCATGTTTTCTGTTCCAGACTACCTTTGCATAGATGTCTGTATAGGAACAAGACTCAAAACATATAGTCCTGGCCACCTAGGCAGAGTGCTGAGTTTTTAATAAAGGTAGTCTTCCTCCAGGCAAAGGTTGGGCAAGTTTTCTTGTAACCATATTTAAAATATTAGGACTTCCTTAGCTTAGGGTTTCTCAGCTATGACACAACTCCACTGTGTATGCAACATCCAACCGGCACCCCCTCTGCATTGTCTCATGGAATTTGTAAGGCAAAAGGAACTGACATCTGGTGAATAAAAATGTCCTTTGTTTCTGACCCAGGAGACTCTTGTCTTCTGCTGACCACCATAAAGCTGCAACAGGCTAGGTTGTTATCACACAAGAGAGCCTCATAATTTCACAATTCCTCCACACCACTATCCTGAACAACCTCTTCATTATCTCCAAGTTAAGAACTTATTTAAGGTTGTAGGTCTGGACTTTCTGTGAGGGCTATTATGTTATTATGGTGAAGGTAGAAATTTGAAGTTGGAAGATGTTGTGTTAAATTTTTCTGACTTTTATATCACTGTAGATACGTAGACCCTATGTTTTTGTATCTCTGTTTGTGTTTATGCACTTAATTTTTAATAGGTTAGTAACTAACATTTGTATAAAAAAAAAGAAAATTATGTAATTAGCTTTTGTTGGCCTTCATTTTTCATATTCTGAAACCAAATTCCTTTCAAATGTGCATCAAGGAAATTCAGATTTTAACATTAGAGAATGGCAATTGGTAATTTGTAGGAATTTTTGTTGGTTCAATAGTTTCCTGCAATTACTGGTGGATTGAAACCAATAACTTAACAAATAAGGAAATTCTGACTTTTAAATTGTTAAGGCAATGATACATTTTGTAGCTGAAATAAAAAATGCTTTCAACAAACATTTTTCAGTATACTGTAGAGGCTAAAGACATGACAATGAATAAGAAATCATCCCTGTTCTCAAAAAATGAATAATGTAAATAGAAAACTGGTACAGAAATATTCTGAGTGGAAAAATCATTTATTTTTCTTAAGTATGTATTTGAAAATTGAACCCCACACTCTGCCATTTACTTTTTATTATTTAATTTAACCAACGTTTTGGTTAAAATTTGGTCCCCTTGATTGTGTTAACAACACACTAACTTTAGAATAAGCCAAACAATCTTCATCGTTGTCATGGGTCTGTTCTTTATATAATGAAGGTAAGTTTTTGTGGGGAAGGATTTCGGATTAACACTGAAACAAAATCCATTCTCTTTATGAGTGAAATTTGAGATACAAATTTTGTTTGCCTGGTTAAAGACATTTGAGGAATTTAGACATCCTATCATCTTTTCTCATACTTGGTATACTGAGTATAATAGTCCAAAAGGTTGGCTTACTTATACCAATACTTATTATACTTTATAATAATTGATAATAGCCCACCCAAAACATACTCCTGATTCTCCTCTTTCTGACATCGGTATCTTGGCTCTCAAAGATTTGCCATGAAGGAAGTTTCGTTCTCTGCCATCTGTCTATTTAGTTCTATTAAGAAGTCAAAAGGATAAGGAGAACTGAAAATACAGCCCTATAGTCAGCTGTAATGACCAATAAAACCGATAGCTACTTACTAAATTTTGCAGCTGTTCTGATGTGAGGGTCTGCTTAGCTCTTGGAATCTACCATGATGCCAAGTATGTATAAAATCATAAAAGAGCACACAAGATCTTTCCAGAAAATATATTTTCTTTGAAGATTTGGAAAATAAATGTGTTGCATTGTGGCACTCTTCAAAGTGCTAAAGCAAAATCCACAGTTTTACTATTTTTCCTTTGCCAGCCCATTCTCATGGTTTTGTACAGCAATAAATTTTGTATTAGGAAATATGGTAGCATTAGTCTTCTTACATCTGAAAGACTGTTTTTGCCAAGAGAAAAATTTATGTTAATATCCGGGGTCTTCAGAGAAGACTAGCACTAATCAACCAGGGAGGGAAAGTTGGAATGCAGCATCCCCTCATGAGTCCAAAACACCTGCACAGCCATTAGTTTTCTTAAAATTTAGTTTGGCACCTTCTGAATTAAAATTCCTCTAGTAATTGTATCTGATCAAATGTTTTATTTATTTATTTATTTTTCATTTCTCTCTATGTATGCCTTACCTATTCATTAATGTACTCTGGAAAATTGTTTCAGGAATTTCACTTGGTAAGTGTTGATGTCAGTGGATTTGGGCTTTTATGAAAACTTTTGCAAAAATCAGGATCCCTGACATTATCTCTTATTTTACTGCCACCATAGCTCTTTAATTCATAGTTTTTTTTACAGACCCAAAATTTGTCTACATATTGTAGACTAACTAACTGATTCTAGTTCAGCTTCCCAAAGCAAAAATAAAAATAAGCTGGTATATTCTCCTACAAAATTATGATGGTATCTCAAAAACGTTAATATTTAAATTATTAGTCTGACAAACCTGGTGTTCAGTTTCGATTCTGCCATTTATTAATGCATGTGAGATCATCTGAGCATCATTTTTCTCAGCTCTTTAAAATTCCTTTTCTCATTCCAAGGGTCTTTGTAAACATTAAGAGAGGTGAAGTAGGTAAGAACAGTGTTGTTTTATCTCAGAGAAAAATAGATTCAGGGAACCACTTTGTTAATATGATTTTGTTTTTGGAGCCTCACCATGTTTGTCACGTCAGTTTGAACACTTTGAAACTTATTAATGACCCTCTTACATGTTTAACCCTGAAATGAAAAAGCATATTTCAACTATTTGCTGTTATCTGTATAGATATCCATAAGTTATACCACATTTAAAGTCAACTAAAGGAAGAAAGGTGTCTGAAATAGCTATTTTAATCCTCAAAAGAAACCTCTCATAATTGAATTAAATACCTTAGCCTATATTAAAGCAATCTGTTAATCAGATTTTCACTTTGCTAGTTTTGTTAGCAATTGTGTTACATAACTTTGTGTTTATGGTATGTTTTAAGGATGGCAAACTTGTTTTAATAAATGTAGAAATACTTTCCTGAGTCGGTAGTGGAAGTTAGAGACAGATTGTAGAAAAGAGAGAGGAGGCAGTGCTAGAGGGAAGGAGGAACACAAGCGAAGAATTGAACACTTGTCAGCATCAGTCACTTTAGAGCCAGTGTAATAATAAGGAGAAATTGAAACAAACTGCCTTATACTTCCCATAATTCCCTGGAGGAGTCGATTCTCAACACACATTTGTTTGTACTGCAGGGCTTGAATAAAACTTATATGAGTCTCTTTAATGTTTGGGGGCATTAGTGACTTATAGGAAAGTGGAAGCATTTCATAATTCATGTAAATCTTTTTTTCAGAAGAAGATATCTGAGTAAGTAGGAGAATTTCACTTATTTAAAGGATATCAAGGCATAAAAATAAAATGTGAAAAACAGCAAATTGACTAGAAATTGGGGCCAAGCATATGTGGAAACATCTGAATGACCAACTAATAAAATAACCTAAATCATCTTCTGAGGGAGAACAGTTATGAAGAGTTAATTTTATCATGAAGTCATCACTGGGTGGATTACTAAAAAAAATAATAGTAATAATGTTCACCATCTGTTCAAGACACCTTTAGGTAAGAGGTAGCTTTTTTTTGAGATTTAAAGTCAGACATAAAATGAAGTTTCCACGTTCTGGAATCTGTATACACAAAACATTCCAATGAAGCAGAATCATTTTATCTACTATAAAGTAATCTTCCAAATACCAAGGATGACCTTCTCACGTACCTAACTTCATGAGTGTAACTGGAATCTTGGCACGAATATGGAAGTATTAGATAAGCAATTAACTTCTGTATGGTTTTAGAGTGCACAAATGAAGGCATACTCCTACAAAACAGGCTGCTAGACTCAGTGTAGGGTGGCTATTTTGGCATGAACAGGCCCATTAACTGAATAATTAAAAGAGCACTTGGCCCTGTATCCTGAACAAATTCCAGCTTGGTTAATTATATGCACTCATTGCCATTTTAATCCTCCCTGCAATTTCAACTGGACTCAAAGTTTCCCTGAATCCTCTGTCCTAAAATAGTCTTGTGCTGAATATAGAGTATTTTTCTTCTACTTCTGTTTGTGCCCAATTGTTTGGCATTAGTCCCATGAAGTTCAATTTGTGGTTTCTAGTGAGAATATAAACACAGAACCTAATCTGAAGAAAATCTGTTGGCAAAATGTCTTCAACTTCCATGAGGCCCAAGGGCTTCTGGGAAAATAAAAAATTAATATTGTAAAATACTGTTGACAACATAGGTTAACTATTGACATGGATGCTCCTATGAACACTTGAAAATATACTGGATGTCTGTATCATTTAATAAATAAGTTGCTGGACAGAAGAAGTGCTAATGAAGAATTAGTGTTGCAGACAATAACATAGTATTTCATACTTTTTCCTGATTCCTTGCTCTCCAGGTAGGAATGTTTGCACTCTACAATTTTAGATTTTCTTTCTTATTTTTCATATAGTGAAATAGCGGAAAGTCAGATATACATGCATATGCATAAAACTTTAAATGGGTGTGTATTTCCAAAGTTTCATTTCCATAATCACCACTTTTGCATTTTTTAAAGATTTTTATTTATTTGATGGAGAGAGGTAGGAAAGAGAGATAGAGCATGAGTAGGGTGGCAGGGGAAGCAGAGAAAGAGGGAAAAGCAGACTCCCTGCCGGGCAGGGAGCTTGATACAGGGCTGAATACCAGTAGCCTGGGACCTTGACCTAAGCTGAAGGCAGACACTTAACCAACTGAACAACCCAGGAGCCCCAATTTTTGCATTTTTATAGTTTGTAAAACTAGTCATATGCTAAAAAATAGCATTGTTAATTTTTCAGGTCTCCTTTATAAAGTGAAAACACAAAAGCTACCTGAAATTTTATCATTGAGCTGCACTAAGTTATTATATTTATATTTAGATATTATGTGACTACTCCCTACTTTATCAATAACCACTCAATGAGGATTTTACAATGAGGATCTATATTAAAGAATCAGATTTCATATTTTTTTTCAATTTTGGTATTGAATCTTGAATAAAATTTAGAAGATAATGTTTTTCTTAGGAATATTACTTAAGATAAAGATAAAGATAGATCTAGATCTAGACAAACATATACATGTTGATTAACTGTATTTAAAAATTTATAAAGTTATAATGTTAATATTTATTATATTCTATAACACCAAGCAATTCTATAACACCAAACAAATATTGTTGTTTTATTTCATGTTGATATAATAAGGGCGCCTGGGTAGCTCAATTGGCTAAGCGACTGCCTTCAGCTCAGGTCATATTTCCAGAGTCCTGGGATCAAGACCCACATCTGGTTCTCTGCTCAGTGGGGAGTCTGCTTCTCCCTCTCCCTCTGCCTGCTACTCCTCCTGTGTGTGTTCTCACTCTCTATGTCAAATAAATAAATAAAAATTCTTTAAAAAAAACTTGATATAATAAAGTCAGGAGAGGTATTGGAATAAATATATTGGTTCATAATAATAAAAGATTTACAAATGAATTATGTTTCTGAATGTATATCACTATTTTTACCATGTCATATGAAACCTACATTAAATTTGAAGAGTATGCTTAAAATAATCAGTTAAGAATAGGCCAGATAAAAGATATGAAATTCACTTGGGATCTAGGGATAGAGAAAAGTTCAAAGAGTGGCCAACCAGGGTGCTGGGTGGCACAGGCGGTTAAGCATCCAACCCTTGGTTTTGGCTCAGGTCATGATTTCATGGTGGTAAGATCAAGCCCCACAGTGGGCTCTTCCCTCAGCATAGAGTCTGCTTGAGATTCTCTGTCTCTCTCTCTCTCCTTCTCCAAAATAAATAAATAAATCTTAAAAAAAAAGTCAGAGAACTCTACCTTGATTTACATGAAACTTCTGCTACCATGCACATGAACAACTTTATGATGAGTGCTCAAAATGTATGCAAAAGGAAGTTGTGTATTTAATTATGGATAGTGACTATCCCAAGAACACATAGGAAGTCAGCTAGTCACTATTAATTTTCATCTAAAATATGAACTTATGATTTTGGCAAGATCTTAGAACACTTTGATGACCCTTGCCATTTGTCAGCAGGAACATTATGGACAGGATTGATTTTGATGGGCAGTATCCATTGTAGGTACTCAGTACATATTGGATAATTGAGCACAGCTGTTATTAAATAATACCCAAGGATGCACTCCTAACCCAGGAACTAATATTGTCAGGGATTCAAATGCTAATTTAATATATCCTTCTTTCAGATCCTTGTCATTTGATGGCACTGTCTGAAAGACATAAAGGATTAGAAATCTGAATTGAGAATCTAAATTTTTTTCTTAAAATGGCCTTTGACAGTAATCATATAAATATATTTAGTTAACTTGAAATAAAACGTTCACATAGTATTCTTTGGAATTGCATTCCAGATAGAATGCTAAATTCTTTTTGAGTTTGTTCTATATAATCATACCCAACTTATTTAATATGCTTTTTGCAATTACGCTTTTTAAAAATGTCCACTATTTCTTGAATAGCAACCAAATTAAATTCAATAATAAAATTCCTATATTTATTTTAAGGTACTATTTTTGTTTTTACATGTCAAAAATTTGATACCTGATAGTCAAATTAATTATTAGAAATCACCCTGAACACATTATATATATATAACCACAAAAGGAAATTTTTAAAATATGGTATAGGTTCTGGAAATATTGACCTTATTTTTAAAAATTCAAATGGCAGGAACTATTAGCATATTAGGTAGATTTCAGATAAATTTTAAACTGTATTTGTATGTGTATATGTGTATATTCTGGGCTTTTGAAATTTATCTAAATAAGGGATTATGATGATATTTTAAAAAATTTTCTCTATTGTAACTTTCTCTTCTCATATTTATGACTAAGGCTTAATTAAAAAAAAATAGAATTCCTGAGAATAAGAGTTTATAACTATAGAATACCAATAAATTGCAAATCAGGTGTAAAATTTTTATGCTTGTTATACTTCCTTTCAAGTTGTTAGACTAAATAGACAAAGTGAAAAAAATCACTGTTTACATAAATTATTTTAAAATATTTTAACAAATGGCAACTGATAATCACTACAAAATAGAAGCTTGACTTATAACAGTATTTACCATCATAAAAGCCATGGGAATAATCAGTAAAGGTAGTAGTATTTACTGTTCCTGAATTTGGTCAGTTTCTCACATAAAATTAGTATGTTTCTAGAGAAAGCTTGTTTTGTCTTTTAAAGAGTTTATTTATTTATTTGACAGAAAGAGCAAGAGAGAGCACAAGTAGGGAGAGCAGCAGGCAGAGGGAGCAAGGAGCCCAATGCAGGACTCAATCCCAGGACCCTGTGATCATGACCTGAGCTAAAGGCAGCTGCTTAACCAACTGAGCCACCCAGGCATCCCAAGGAAACTTGCTTTGTTTTAAGTAGTGCAGAAAAGAAATGGAAAGTGTTCAGTGCAACGATGAAGGCTTATGTATCTTACACTTGAAATGGAGAGCTCCAAGGTGGTGGTGTCTATAAGAGGGTAAAGTAGCCAGTAAAGGCAGCAAGCTGGCTCATCTATTTGGGGGTGAGGGTAAAGCAAACTGTTTTACAATTAATCTCCTTAGCAAGTTAGTTTTTCTTAAAAAAAAAAAGAAAGAAAGAAAGAAAGAAAAATATCAGTTTGATACCCAGGGTAGGTGTATTTGCATTTGAGTTCCTTTTCTTCTTAAGTTAACCCACTGAAGATGGCATGCAAGCTCTTATGTATTACATTAAGCTTCCATTATTCCCAAATCTTCAGTAAATTATTGTCAAAGTTATACCCTCGTTTCAGAGGAATTACCAGAGGACTTTTGTCTATACTAGGGATGAAGCAGGACAAGAAAAAGCCAGGTCAGGAACATCAGGGCCAGTCTCCCGGAAGGAAAATTAACTGATGTACTGAAGTTCAAAGCCAGAAAAAAAGAAATCAACATGCAGGAAAAATTGGGGATAAGGAAATATCCGCTAAAGATTCCAGAAACACCTTGTCTTTTGACAAATACTCATTCTCAAATTTCAAAAATGACTGGCTCATTTTAGGTCACTATCATACAGTTACTTTGTTTGGTTTCCATTGAAGGTAATTAAAAGCTAAAATTTCCCAGGAAGAACTATATAACAGACATTTTTATTGTCATCAGTAAATATAAAATACTTTTAGTCACTAATTACTGATCAGAGTGTTATATATTTGTTTGGTATAATTAAATAAAGAAAGTTATTTCATATTAAAGAGGTGGTGATCTTTTAAACCACCTTTCATTGATTTCATTTTGCAAGAATTATGAGTATGTGGCCTCAAAGGAATGTCTATTTATAGGAAACCTGTCTCTGGAGTTAACTGTACATATAAAAACTAGAAAAAACATCTGTGAAAGGCAAGACTCATTTGCTTCCTAATAAAAGTTACCCTTGGGAAGGTCATTCAGTCTACACAATCTTTCACTGCCACTGCACACTTCAGAGGGAAGAAAATAAGAACATCAAAGTCTTACTGTTTTATAAACAACTTTGTCAGTAACCAGTTTAAGACCTTTTTAAAAATGCACAGTCAGCAACATAGTTGTAGAAGGTAAAAGGAACTGAAAGTCAATGCCCCCACAGTGCCTTCTACCTTCATGTTGAGCTGTTTGAAGAGAAAAATTGGAAACTGAGAGCAGAGCAGAGATGGAAAGGAGCACACGTCTCATAGAAGGTTCTCACCTGTTCTTCTCCATTGCAATCACTGAAGCAAGTGGGAGGTGCAGTGCTTCCTGAGTCATTGACTTCGTATTGGACAACACAAATGCACAAATTGTATACCCTCCTACCAGGACACTTAAAGCAACCTGGTTCAGAAGTGATTTCAAACTTGCCCAAGTTTTAACATGTATTTCGGTTTTCTTCTCTGTTTGCAGACATCCGTGCGTATTTACATAGGGCAGTCTTAACAAACAAGAAACATATTTCTGTGCAAGAAACACAGTGTCGTAAGTATAACCCTCATTCACAGAAAGATCTTCATCTTTAATACAGCTCTTTGTCAGATGATACAGCTTCCAGGGAAACATGCATCCATTAGTGAGAGAAGTAAATGTCTTCTAAAGTCACTAAGATCAATGGACTCCAAGCTGGCAGTCAGTGTGGTGACATGTGTGACAGCTAGAACATGCTCACACCCAGAGTCCACATCTGCTGGCTACCTGGGAAGATGATTTCTCCAAATACAGGGATATTCCGTTGATTGATAATCTGATTTGTTTGCCTTGTCATATAGAGGAATTAACATATTTTGTAATCAACATATTATTTAAAAACAGAAAAAAGGGACCCAAAACCAAAATTTAGAATAACAAAGGGTCTATTTAATCTTAATAGAAGAAAAAAAATCAATTTAAGTTTTCATGGCAAAGAACTCATTCCAAAATCTCCCATTAAGGATTAATAATGAAATACCCAGTACTATTGAAGCAAATTAGTTCCTCAGTTTTCAAATTTCCATTTCCTGCTTCCCAAGAACTGGCTGTCTCCTGTTTTATCATTTTTTATTCTCCAATACCTTTTGAACAAAAAAGTTGAATTGAGAGTCTGGTTGTTTTGAGTGTCTCAATTGAGTTCAACAAATATTTACTAAATAGCTGCTATGTGGCAGATACTGTGTAATAATGGAGTGAAGAATAAATGATTCCAACTCTCCCATACTAACTTAATTTTAGGGGAAAGCAGAGAAAGAGAAACAGATACAAACAGAGTAAGTTCTGTATAGGGGTTTTAGACACAAAGAGAAGAGTATACTGAGCTACAGCAGCCTGGAGAAGAGACTCTTAATGCAGTGTGGGACTGGGAAGTACTCCATCTCTCTCTCCCTCCCTCTCTCTCTGCCTTTCTCTCCTTACACATGCACATGCACAGCATAAATATCTGTGGCTCTCTATAACTAAGGGAATACTGAAAACTTCTGTTTGAGAGTCCTGCAGTATTTATAAATCATTGTTTAAAGCACTGATTTTGTGGGTGCATTTGAGTTGAAATCTCACTAACTTCAGTGGTCCTCTACTTAATGTGAGTCTCAGGATCTTGTTGTGAATGTTTGAGCCTACTTGGCCATATCTCCATTCCTGACTCTGTCTCCATCTCCATCATCTCCATCTCCTGCTCTGTCCTATAGGGTGGGACAACAGTTCATTGGTTTTCCCAGGTTATGAGATCAGTGGGGACCGAGTGATGGAAGTGGGGAGAAACCAGGGTGTCTCACTCTCTCTCTTCTACTACGTGTTCATCTGTCCTGCCCAGGCTACCTCTCCGGGCAGCTCCCCAGTTCTAGCACCTTTGAGTCCTTCTTGTGTCTTTCCCACTAAGATGGAATGGGGCTTTCTGCTGTGGCTGACTTTTGTCCCCAGGGCCTCCATATCTCTTTTTCTGTTTAGCATCTAAAATATTCTGTAACCATGGAAGCCAACATTTGCATACAATGTACTATGTTTTAAATACTCAGAGTCCTTTCTGTTTTGTGGATTCAACTCTGACAGACCGTGCTTCCTGGATACTCTACCACACTAAAGAGTGGAATTAAAGAGTCTTCAGGGGTGTGTCGAGCCATTTTCATTTACCCTGAATATCCCAGTCAGGTGCACTATAATAATAGTGATAAATGCTGAACATTAATTGTAACTAACTTCCATGCATTTTACACATATTATTTTACTTAATCTTTTCAGGAACTCTAGTAGAAGGTCAGCAGGATCATGTTCCTAGTTCACAAATAAAGAAACAGATGTAGAAAGTTACCGTGACTTGTTCTTGTTAACAGGTAGCAGAACCAGAATTACAACAGGCTTTTAAACTCCACTGATACTGCTTGATGTAGGACCCAAGCATCACTTCAGCCTTGTGGCATTTTCTTCCCCCTCTTAGCTATAGACTCCACTTGTTATTTGCTACTTTAAATATAATACATTCTGGAAGATCAAAAACTTAACTTATTAGAAATAAATCTGTAATATGGACAAATACAATCCATGTTAGAGTTAGAGAAACTCTTATGAATGAATACAGCATTCATTCAAGATTTATTTTATGAACAACAGGATGATTACTTTAGTTTATAAAAGCTTTTCGTTGTGTACTTGCTGATTATCTGCTGTGTTCCGATGTCTAAAGCTTGTTTGATACCCAAGTTTCTAGTGTCCAAATTATTTGTACACACATAGGAACTTTGCTAAATTGTGATCTCTTTAAAGGTAAAATTATATTTTATTAATCTCTGCACTCCCAGTCTATAGTTCCAGATCCAAGTCTTTGGAGACAATAAACGTGATTTGTAATGACAATGGGATGAGTATATATGTAAGTGGACATGTTTAAGGAAATATATGTGTGTAAAGCTCTAAAATAAATATACGAGTACCTCTAAAATAAATACCCCCAGATTATGCAGAATAAATCTGCCATAACTTAAGAATTATTCCATATTACATACACAATCCTAGTATGCAATTGAAATGTAATTTATTATTCTACTCTTTGGGTAGAAGGAATAAACCCTGAAGTGGTTATCCTACGCTCACAGTGTAGTTCGGCTTGCTCACCCCATCGGTCAATAGTTAATTTTGACTTCTGGCCCTCTAAGGCAGGATGAATATACAATTGTTTCTCCAGAATCTTCTGAAGCCCCATTAAAATGGCAGCAAAGAGGTTAAAAAACTAGCTCAAATCCAAGGGAAAAGAGAACAAGATAAGACACATCTAGCAGATAAGAGTTGCCAACTGTATTTTGCAAGCTGAAATTGATAAAGAATTATGCTAGTTACATGAGAAAAACAAAACTGTAGCTTGCAGTGAGGTAGGGCAACAAAAGCAGGTTGACTCATCCTGCACAGTAATGCAAAGAGTCAGCTTTTGGAGAAATCAGACACCTCACAAGGTAGGACGTCTGTATGGCACTGGTTTTAGAAAAGATTGTTGGAAAGTTTATACGACAAACAATTATGTTCTCAGATGCCACCAGTATGAGTAAACAGGCAATAATCTCTTTCCACTTTGGTGAAAGACTAGAAGTTTACTTCCTAGAAATATTGAACCACATAGTTTATAATCTTAATCATCAAGGGTGGTGGTAAATAATTTCATCCCGAGAATATTAAAATGTATATGCTGAATTGTGGACCTTCCCAACCAAATGATAAAAACCAGGCCTTTAATCCTAGTAGGAATTTGAAGGATTCCCACTCTTTTGTGTCTCATCTGCCCAAACAAATCCCATAAACAACTAGTTTTCCTAATGGAAAAACAGATCCCCTCTGATTACCCCTGCAGGGAGATCTGCCAGTCAATAAATGCTACCTTTTCATATGGAACTTCTTCCATAATTATGCTTTTTGTTTTGGTCAGGGAGAGAGAGCACAAGCAGGCAGAGGCAGAGAGAGGAGCAGGCTCCCTTCTGAGCAAGAAGCCCAAAGCAGAACTCAATCCCAGGACCCTGGGATCATGACCTGATCTGAAGACAGCCACTTAACTGACTGAGCTACGCAGGCATCCCCATAATTATGCTTTGATAGCAAGTACGACTAAACTATAAGAAATGTCCTGAGTTTGAGGAAAGCCACTTACAGAAATTATAGAGCCGAAACAAACTAACAAAACAAAACAAAACAAGCAAACAAAGAAAAAACTTAAAGGATAATTTTAAGAGCAAGGAAAAAAAACCTCAAAAACTCTAAATTTAATATCTTTAAATGCAAAGAGAAGACAGTGTACCAGTTAAATAAAACCAGGATGCTATAAAAGGAACACTCAGAAAATAAACAAAATACTCTTAAATTAAACCTATGATAGTAAAATTAGAAAAAAAAAAAGGCACAAATCTTTCTAAGTGAGAATTGAATAAAAACCTCCTGAAACAGCATAAAAGACCAATGAAAATGTAAGGAAAAAAAGCTGACATTACTGAATAATTCAAGTTCACTTTGTGAATAATAGGAGTCCCAAAATGAGGGGGGGAAGAATATGACAAGGTAGAATTATCACAGAAATAATACAAATAAATGTTCCAAACCTTAAGAACACGAGGTTGTAAGTTAAAAAGGCCAAACAAATCCTAATTTAATGAATGAAAAAAGACTCATTCCAAGGCTCATAACTGTGAAATGTTAGAATACTAGAGATACAGAAGAAATTCTAAAAACATCAGAGAGCAAAAGCTAGTCATTTATAATTGATCAAGAGTCAGAATGGTATCAGAATTCTTAAAACATCATTAAAACCTGGCATAATGCCTTCTAAGTAAAAAAATGTGTGTTGGTTTGAACTGCTTGGAGGGAGAGAGTAAAATTCTTTATCCTGCTAGATTAGTGATCATTGTACATTTCAATGATTTTCTACATATTTTTGACTTCCAAGTACCATTCATAAGAAGGTACTGTGGAATAGTTGAGAATTTGGCCTTGCTCAGAGAAAGGTTTTGTCCTTGGAATTTTATGCCTAATTGGAATGTCTGTGTTTACCTGCTGGCCTTGGGTCATGCCAGACAGTCTCACAGTGTGAATGAGGGTGAGAGCTGGCCATACTGAAAGACAAATAATGCAGCGTGGGTGAGGATTTTGGGTCACATGTCAATCAACCTGGAGGCTGTGATCAACCGTGTGTGTAATCAATCCATCAATCATGCCAGTGGAATGGAACTCCCAATACAAGCAGAACACCAAAGCTCAGGGCAGCTTCCTTGGTTGGCAATACTTCATATGTATTGTCACACATGGATGCCTGGAAACTAATGCATCCTGACTCCGCAGGGAGAGGATAGGAAGTTCTGGTGTTTTCCTGGATTTCCCTACGTGTTTCTTTCCTTGGCTAATCTCTGTTTCTTTCCTTGTAATAAATCATCGTCATGAGTAAAAAAGCTTTCAGTGATTTTGTGAGTCCTTCTAGCAAATTATTAAAATGGAGATGGTTTTATAAAACTTCCACATTTGTAGTTGGGGTGAGAAGTGGGATGGTAGACTATGTTCCCTCTAAACTTTCCAGTTGGTTCTCTAACTATTGCAAATATGCTCCACCAAATGAATAAATTGGGAAACAGTACATGTTGGGATCCTAGAAATGAGGCATATAACAGAGGTGAGCGAAATTCTGAGGATGACAAAGAAGGGATATCCCAACATGGCAGCTGTGTCGAGAAAGTCTTTGCAAGCAGCCAGATTGGAACAGGAGGGCAGAGAGCTCCATAAGTTCATTAAGAGGGAGGGAAGAAGCTATGGGGATTTTCTAAATTAGGGCCTTAATGCAAGATTTCAACAGGATAGTGTTATATAGGAACATGGGCACAATTTTTCCTTTTCTCAAGCTGGAAATACAGATTTATACACAGAACTTCAATTTTTATATGGGAATGCCCAATTGCTAAATGTTGAAAAATTCAAACATTTTATTATGTAAATATGACAAATCTGTGGGCTGAATTCCACCAACATGCCACCAGTTCACAGCTTTGCTCTATAGCACTCCCCCAACCCCCAAGCCAGATCTGGTAGTGTTTTATGCCAAAAGAAAAGCTCAGATAATGTTCCACATTTATTGCTAATTCATTTATTTTATTTTATTAATTCTTTTCAGTGTTATTCCTCATGATCACAGAATTCTTTTTTTTGTTTGTTTGTTTTTTGTTTTTTGTTTTTTTTTTACGGTCACAAAGACTCAAATTTCTGAATCTGTTAGGTTCATTCAATGCGAAATGTTCATTTACTAGCTCATTCTGTAGACATGTGAGAGTACATGCTATCTAGGAGTTTCTCAAGTGAAAAGTCAGCTGTCAGGTATGAGCTGAAGAGCTTCGCATACATTACTAAATGTAAGATGTTCGATGTTGTTGGTACCATTAGGAAAAGACCAAAGGCCCTCTGATCTTGCAAAACTCCATGATGGAGGATATTTTCCTAGGAACCAATCCTCTCGAGGACCTCCTGCAAAATGGTGTTCCAGTTTCAAAGTATAGCCAGAGTCTTTGAGAAGTCAGAACCCCTTCAACTCATATCTAGAATGGAACCATTCTCACTACTTCCATCACTACCCAGCCCCCTCGACTCCAGCATACATGTCACCCAGAGAATTGCAATAAAACTTCAAACTGGTCAACTTCTTCCATTCCTGTCCCCTTCAATCTGTTCTCAACACAAGACCAATAGTTTTCCTTTAAAAATATAAATTGGATGATGTCAATTATCTGCTCAAATTTGTCCAGTGCCTTCGTCTCACTCAGGGTAAAAGCCTATATAAGCATGTCACCTGCAGCCTCTGCATCTCATCCCATCCTCCCATGCCCCTGCTCTCTCCTCACTCCTGCTTTTAGTCAAATTGACCTTTGAGGTAGGCTGAAAAATGTCTCCTCCCAAAAGTCATACATCTCAAATCATCAAAACTTGTGAATTTTACCTTATAGGACAAAAAAGGTGATTGAGTTAAGGGTCATGGGAGGATCTGCTTATCCTGGATTATCTGGGAGGGCCATAAATGCAATCACCTGTATGTGAAAAGCCATGTGAAGAAAGAAATTAGAGATATCTGGCCACAAACTGAGGAACACATGTGGCCACCGGAATCTGGAAAACCATAGACTAGAATCTCCCCTGGAGTTTCCAGAAAGAGTGTGGTCCAGCACCTTTATTTCAGAATTCCAGCCTCCAGTGTTAATTTCTGTTATTTTAAGCTACCATATTTGTGGGCATTTGTTACAGCAACCAGGAGACGAATAGCCCTGCTTCAGTCTTTTGGCCTCTTTGCTTTCTTTGAAGGACTTTAGACATACTCCAAACCCAGGAAAGTTACATCTCAGTTACTTCTGATTGAAAAATTATTCTCCCGGATATCTAAATGGCCTCTCCAGTTCTTTCCTGAAGTACCACTTGCCTGATCACTGTATCCAACACTGTGATCCCCAGTACTCCTGTCCTGCACTTTACTTCTGACAGCACTTAATACACCTCGTGTCACTTACAAATGTATTTATGATCGTTCCCTCCATAACCATGAAAACATGAACTCAATTGAGGGAGGGGCCTGGGTCTGCTCTGTTCACCCTGGATCTTCAGTGCTTCCATCAGTGCCTTTGGCGTGGAAAGCACCCAAGATATATTTGAGGAATGCACAAATGTATGAGAGAAGGAAGGAACCAGGCAGAGATCCATAACCCTGACCACATTGTAACCAGTTTTGCTTCTGAATTAGGTCACTGTGTTAAGATGTATACTTCCTGTTGTTACCTTACTAAACTTTTTTTTTTCTTTTAACATAGTTTTCATTCCCTTAACAGTCCTTTGTATGAGTGTGATTTAATTCAAATACACTTTAATTATGAATTCCCATATTTTATTATTCTTAAACTTATTTTGCATTTTCTCTACAATTTACACATTATATTTTAATCTACTTTTTATTGATCAATACAACCTTCTTTATTCCTTTGCCTCTAACTTCCTTTCATCTATTACTAATTTTATTTTACCTCTTTATTTACATTTTATCCAAATTGATCTTGAAACAGCAGTTAAGAGCTTAACCTCTGGAATCATGGTGTCCAGGTTTGAATTCCCCTTTGATACTCAGTAGACCTGAGGCTTTAGGAAACTTACCTAATTTTCCTGTCTGTCAAATGGTAACAATAATCCCTCACATATAGGATTCTTATACAAATTAAAAATCTGAACATATTTTAAGTTCATCTAACAGTGTCTGACTTAGAGTAAACCTCAAAAAGGGATCCAAAGTTTTTCATGACATGATTTTTATGTCTGACTTTTCCTTATTTAATTATGACAAGCAGACAGTATACACACAAATTAAACATTAGAATCATCAAATTTTTAAAAGACCAATTTATTTTAAGTATCTTTAAATGTAAATTTCTTATCAACAGCATATCTCACATCTTTCATTCCCGTACTGTGGTCTGTAAGCTCAGGTTGGTATAGTAACACCAACACATGGCTTGGGAGGTAGCATCAACATTAGGTTGTCAAAACAGCAACATTTGTATTGTGTCTTCCATTATAAAGAAAGGGGAGGGATACATTTTTAACCATGAAGTAAACTACCCTAAAGGCTAAAATTGGGGTCAACTTAATAAGCCCACTTGGTTTATGAAATATTTCTGCTCTCTCTGACAGCCGACAGTAAAAACCTGCGGTAGGTTTTCAACTGGATAAAAAGAATAACAGAGTTTATTGGAATGAGGCCACATTTATCTAAATCAGCAGAGACATTTCCTACTGCAGTGACCTTCACTGTGTTTTGAGGACTACAACAGCACTGAGAAACATTTTTGTTCTTTAAATACCTAAAATACTCTGAAAGAATTTCTCTTTAGTTTTTCTTTCCTATGATCAAGTGTTTGAGACCTCATTATAAGTACTTCATATGTTTGATGTTATTATACATTTCTCTCCACTACCATGAGTGAATCTTACATTTTATTGAAATGCTAAAATTCTCCTGGAAATGTTGTATTCCTTCCCTTGATGATCATCACTCAGAACAACAGCTTCTTAAAAACCCATTGTGCTGACATCTATGGAGAGGAATATTCTTAAGATGACTGAAATCAATCAACATAATGGAAAATCTAAAGTTTAACATCTGTATAAATACTTAGATATGGGACAAAGTAAAGAGTCTGGGTAAACTAAATTCTTTTCTTTATTTTTGGAAGAAATTTTGGACTGCATTTTTAATCTCTTCATTTATTATGGATTACAATAGAGCAGACAATATCCAATCTGATGGCCCAAGTCATTGTACAGGTCCTCACAATTTTAATACAAATTACAATTTTTTTCAAGTTGTCAAAATTTAAAATACATTAATTTAAACCACAAGTCATTAAATTAAAAGTAATGATATTTTCTTATCAAATTAGAAGTAGAAATATATAATTAATTTCATCTTAGTTTCCTCTCTCTCTCCATTTGGCCAAATTAACTTCACTGAAATTTGTCAAATTTTTGTCATTTAATAATTAAAGAGTATATACTTCCTTTTATTTTCTATAACTTATTATGTATGTGCATCTATGTGTGAAAATGTACATATACATTATGACTATAATATAAAATAGATTCCATACATGGTTGCATTTCCCTGGCATTCATATACTCATATTAACGTCCACTAGGTTATGTAAACCTCTGCAGTTCACCGCAAAGTAAACCAAAATGTCAACTATGGGGCACCTGGATGGCTCAGTTGGTTAAAAAACCACCTTCAGCACAGGTTATGATCCCAGAGTCCCAGGATTAAGTCTCACATCGGGCTCCCAACTCTGCGGGGAGTCTGCTTCTCCTGATTTTCTCCCCTCTCATGTGCTCTCTCACTTTCTCTATCTCTCTCAAATAAATATATAAAATCTTTAAAAAGAATGTCAACTATGTTCCTGTAATCTGACAAAAAGAAACTTATCCATGATATTTGCTTATTCATAGCTCTTTTTATGTATAATTTGCTAATGAGTTATGACTAGAAACATGACCCAAAAGTCCTTTGTTCTTGGTAACATGCCCCATTTGGCTCTGTATCACTGACTAAAATTGCTGGACAAGACATCCTTTGAGTTAGACAATGAAAGCATCTGTGAAAATTAAACATGATCTATTATAGGTGATAGAGTATGCCTTATAAGCCATTGTTTGTGAATGGTTTATCAAATTATTCTGCAATGTAGTATGGCTTTCCAGAAAAGGAGTAAAGAACTGGCAGAATTTAATCTGGTGGATGGGTGCAGAAGAGAAGTCGGCAGGGAAAATGGGAGAAGAAACAAAAGACAAGGTCAGAGAGAGGATGGGCACAACATGGGAACTTTGTTAGTCATTGTAAGGATGTCAGCTCTTACTCTTAGGGAAATAAGAATCCATTGCGGTTTTGATCTAAGAAGCAGCATGATCTGACTTATGTATTCAGAGGATCACGATAGCTATTGTTTTGAGAATAGGCTGCAGTTAGACAACAGTAGGAGTCAAGAAAATGGTAGAACTACAATTATATTAATACTAGTGCAGGTGAGAGATAATGTGCCGGGGCGCCTGGGCACAGTACCAGAAGTGATGAAAATGATCACAATCCCTTTTGACTATATTCCAATATTATTCCGTGGTGGGTTGGATGTGAGAATGAGAAAAATAAAGGAGTCAGAAATGATTCCATGACATTTGTAGACAGTTGTGACTATTATGAGTTGTACTGAGCTGGAGACAGCTGAGCTTCCTGGTATCTGAACAGTCTGTTCAGACAAGAAGCCAAAGTGAAAGTAACCATCAAGCCTTCAAATACCGCAAGAATATAAGCAAGAGCTTAAAGGGCAGTAGGTGCTGTTCCTCAATGTTTCATTCTGTCCTGGATTATGACTCCTGGAGAGGGGAAAGTCTATCCACACAGACTTGGGATCATTTTGTTGCTAAGGGAGCCCCAAATAAAAGGCCCCTGGGCCTGGGAAAGAGAGGGGGTAGTACCAAGAATGGAAAAGTGCTAAATATTGAGTGGGGAAATATACCTTGGAGGTTTTTTCCCCTCTTCCCACTAAGGAGATGTTGGCAGGGGCACATACTGAGAACCTCTGGTTGGAGGCACCTAAGCTAGGAAAATGTGTAAGAGCATGGCACCAGCAGCAGGGTGGAGGAGAGAGGAGAGAGCAGGAGGGGGCGAAGGGGAGGGTGAAGGCTGAGTCCTTGACCTCAACTCCCTTCAGTTACTTCAGTGCACTGGCAGTGCCCCAAGTCTGGGGTGCTGAGGGCAGTTTTCCCCCATTAGTCTGGCCAGGTCAAGCCTCTGTAAACAGTCATTGGGTCTGAAACATCACACATAGGGTTTAGTCCAGGAGGCCGACTCCACATCAACCCTAACTAATATACAGCAGACCGTAGGGTAAGACTTTTCAGAAAAGATAGAGGAGTTCGGTATTTTTTTTTTTTTTTAAAGATTTCATTTATTTAACAGATCACAAGTAGCCAGAGAGGCAGGCAGAGAGAGAGAGGAGGAAGCAGGCTCCCTGCTGAACAGAGAGCCCCATGCGGGGCTCGATCCCAGGACCCTGGGATCACGGCCGGAGCCGAAGGCAGAGGCCTTAACTCACTGAGCCACTCAGGCACCCCTCAGTATTTTTTTTTAAAGGTTTTATTTATTCATTTAGAGACAGAGACAGAGAGAGCACAAGCAGGGGGAGTGACAGAGGAAAAGCAGAGGCAGACTCCCCACTGAGCAGGGAGGCCAACATGGGGCTCAATCCCAGGACCCGGGGATCATGACCTAAGTGGAAGGCAGACGCATAACCAACTGAACCACCCAGGCGCCCTAAGTAGTTCAGTTTCGTATATATTCTACCTCATTTCCTGAGTCAGTCCATGTAAGCTAAAATATGATGTATTAAGAAGCAACCTCAAGATCACAGTAGTTTGCAAAGATTAAAATGTTGTGTTTTTGGTTTTTTTTTAATCATACTACACACCATAGGCATCCATTGCCGGTTACGTGAATCTCGGAGTCTCTGCCTCATGCTGTTTTGATGGTTGGCTGACTCTTGTTTTTATTTTGCAATCTTGTTGAACTTGTGAGAGAGAGAAAAGAGAGATGAGCACCACTTGCTGCTGGTCCTTAAAACTTCTGCCTGAAGCTGTGACCGTCAAGGTTTCTCCAGAGAAACAGAATCTGTAGGAAAGAGACGCGGAGATTTATTGCACTGGTTAGGCAAGTCTGAAACCTGTAGGGGAAGTGGGGAGACTCTCAAGAGGGGCAGGCTGGAAAACCTGGAATTTCTTTTAAGAGCTGGCACTGCAGTCTACGGCAAAATTTCTTCTTGTTTACTGAAACCCCAGTTCTGTTTTTAAGGCCTTTTATCTGATTTGTTTATGCCATTCAGATTATCCAGGATAATCTCCTTTACAGAAAGTCAACTGATTGTAGCTGATAATCATATCCACAAAATCTCTTCTTCGCAGGATCGCCAAATTTGTGTTTGAGCTCTCGGTGCTATAGCCTCATCAGGTTGTCCGTAAACATTACCATCGCACTGACGTACATAACTTCTGCTCATGTTTCACTGGTGGGATCAGGACATGTGACCACCCCTAAACTTTGCAGAGTGGGGGGTGCATAATCCTTTTGCAGTGAGGAGCTGTGGGGAGGTGGTACCTCACAGATGGTAAGAGAGTAGTTTGAACTCTGATAAAATCTGCTATACTTTTTGAACTTATTATTTGTCTTTGTTTCTTAGTTTGCTATTGCCTTCCTCATATTCTTTATGTTTATTTCAGAAGATCCAAAAACCACACTTTGTATATCACTAAGGAGTGACATGAATGTTTTCTCCATTCAGTGAAGGTACTGTCAATAAATTACTAAATCTCGGCCCCCAGATGCCATGAAGAGGCTTCTCACATAGCCAACATTCCACACTGCGAATCATCTTAGATAATCGAAGAATACAACATTTTATGGGTGCAAGAACAATAAACTGAAAGCCAGTAGATAAGACTCTGGTCCCTGCACTAACCTCCACTACACAATTTAATTGGGGGCCATTTTAAGACCTTGATAAGATTGCCATTTTTAATATCTTTAATCAACTAAGACTCTTGCAATTGGAAGTAATGAAAAACCAAATCAGAACTGTATTAGTAAAAAAAATGAATTAATTATCTTCCCTAATTAAAAAGTCCAGATATAGGATTGGCAGCAGGATCAGACACAGCAGGATCAGCAGCTCCCCATGGAGCCATGTGGTTGGACAAATGATAACTAATAGTTACAAGTCAATGTTATCTTGCTTCTTAAACTGGCTGTCTCCTTGCATTTTCGAAAGATGACCACACAAACTTCAGATTCCAGATCTTCATAATGGCAAGCTCAGTGGAGAAAGAGAGGGCTTTTCCCTTCAACAGTAAGTTGGACAGTAGTCTTGACACTGGCTCACATTGTCACAAATTGTGTTTCTGCCTAGTTCTAGCACTAGAATTCTCTTTTGATAAAAAATGGGAATGTAGAATTTGTGAGTGTAAAGTTATTTAGCAAACAAAATCACCAGATATTCTTTAGCCATAACATGAAGGGTCAATATTAGATGATTTCAAATGACTCTTCAAGATCAATATTTTCAGTGTGTCCCTCTGTCATTGCATGTTGTGAGTCTCTGGGTCCCCTTTACTGGGAAGACTCACGGGGTTCTGAGGATCCTGCTGAAACTGGAAACATTATATAAACACAAGGTTAAAACACTACAGTGTGGTTAAAACCATCATTCTGAGTGGTTTCAGTTTGTTTGCTTTGTTTGTTTTGTTTCCATCTAGAAGCAAAGCTGCAGTTTTTAAGTAATGGGGTGGAGAAAATTAGTCTTTTATTCATATACCATTAATCTAGTAACCACAGCTATTAGTTGATTTTTATTATTTCTTTACATGGAAGTTTTAGTACATGCAACTTGTTAAAAATGTGTATCAAAGATATTACTAAATTTGTGAAAAAATACAATGTTGTTTCATAATAGAATTACATGTAATTTGTGTTTTATATTTTAATTTTACTAATTGTAATTCCTGACTTAAAATGGATAGTTAGTGTTTACATCCCTTCAATGTACATTTTAATATGTTACCATAAATTTTTCTTCTTTTGATAATTATCTACTACTTTTTCAAGTCATCATACTTATTTTTCAAGGGCTTATACTAGCTCTCATCCCATTCTGCACTGGCAATACAGAACAGAGAATAATTACCACTTTCAAAATGAGGGTACCAATTCTTGACCTGGGCATTATGACTATGACTTGAAGTGTTTGTGTTTAATGAACCTTGAAAGAATAGAAGGCTTGAATTTTCAAATAATGTGGTCCATTATTATGACATTTAAAACTTAAAATGGCAATTAAAGTGGTTAGCAGCAGATATATCTACATTGTTGGGACAAAATGAACATGTTGATATGAAATAAAAAGACAACGGATTTATGGTGATTTTGAACTATTAAATTTAAGAACTTAACTATTGTTAATCAATTGAATTAACTTAACTACATTTAACTATGGGTATGCCTAGATGGCACAGTAACTTAAGCATCTGACTCTTGGTTTCCCTTAGGTGGTGATCTCAGAGCCAAGAGATACAGCCCCACAGGGAGCCCTGTGCTCAGCATGAAGTCTGCTTGGGATTCTTTCTCCCTCTGCCCCTCCTGCCAATGCTCTTTCTCCCTCTCTCAAAGAAATAATAAAATGGAACTTAAAGAAATATAAATTTGACTATGAACCTTAACTATGAGATGGACTATTTCCTATTAACCACATCAAGTTTCCTTTACTTGTATCAAAAAGTATGTTTTGGGGCGCCTGGGTGGCTCAGTGGGTTAAGCCGCTGCCTTCGGCTCAGGTCATGATCTCAGGGTCAGGGTCCTGGGATCGAGTCCCGCATCGGGCTCTC
The DNA here is from genome assembly GCA_004024625.1 of Mellivora capensis. NCBI lineage: Eukaryota > Metazoa > Chordata > Mammalia > Carnivora > Mustelidae > Mellivora > Mellivora capensis. Next base: position 238,209 of record PISX010000678.1, read on the forward strand.
TGCTCAGCAGGGAGCCTGCTTCTCTCTCTCTCCCTCTGCCTGCCTCTCTGTCTACTGTGATCTCTCTCTGTCAAATAAATAAATAAAATCTTTAAAAAAAAAAAAAGTATGTTTTGGACTTTTTTTTTTAAGCCAAACCAGTTGATTAGTGCTTTTTAAGGTGATATGAATAAGTTGTTCTTGTGATTTGATTCTCCATCTTCTCTTCATAGCCTGCTGGAGCCGACAGCATTAACCTTAAGGAGCACCCACAATTATTTTGTCCCTGTCCAGATATTGCCCATCTCTTAAACATACCTATTATCCACTTTTCTCACCAACAAATATTCAGTGTTATCTCTGGTTCAGACTATGCATTTGGAGAAGGGTCAGCTCATTATCTCTTGATGAGTGGTAACAGACAAGGTAAGGAATTAAAGTGTCATTCAGTAAGATAAGATACTGTGACAGAGAATGGCCAGGTAAATTAAATAGGTTTTAGTGCTTGTGAGAGTATGAATCCTTCAATCCTTTGAAAATAGAGAAGACACATGAAATTTCAATTATAAGCATATCTCCCATGAAATGGTATGACTGTATATCCATCTTATACATTAAAGAAATGTTAAGAGACCTGATAGAGGCTTTTATAATATTAAGACAATCCATTAATATAAAAATAATATTTGCAGGCTATGCCTTTCAGTTCTCAACTATTATAAACAAAGAAAACATTTCCATTAGAAAAATGTTAATTTTTATGAGTCAATATTTAAGTTTTACACAGAAATATCCCAGCCATATGACTAAGTTTTTACCTTTAATCACTATTTAATATGATGACAGATGCATATAACTCTATGAGAAGATTTTAGTATTGAAATGAAATGAAGAAGTAATGTAGGTATTTTTGTCTAAGCCTGTACTGTCTAATATGTGTTGGAAATGTGGCTGGTCTAAATTGAAATATGTCATAGGTATAAAATAGACACCAGAGTTGCAAGTATAGAAAAAAATGTAAAATATCAATAATTTTTATATTGACCTCATGCTAAAGAGATGTAACATCTTGGATAGTTGGGGTTAGATAAAATATGTTATCATTATTAATTTCACCTGTTTCTTTTACTCTTTTGTACGTGGACGCTAGAAAATTTTACATTGAATGCAGGACTTATGCTGTATTTCTATTGGACTGCTCTGTTCTAAGCAATACAGTGTGGCATTAGCATATTGAAAATTACTTTTTTCCACTCAATTCTCACGCATGGTTCATATAATTCATGGCCTTTGTATTAAAAAATGCTTTCATATAGCTAAAGCCATTAAAATGTGTTATCATAAAGGAAAGAAAAATGAATTTTTCTCTATCATACAATTCCATAACTGACACTGAAGGCTTTTTTTGTGTAACCATACCGTGCATTAGAAATGTCTGGTGCAAAGCAGAAATCTGCACAGTTGTACATTTTGTTATGATTCGTTTTGACATTCCCAATTACATTTAGAAACCTTACCTAAAATGTCCCTAGCAATCTTTTCAACCAGCTAAATAAATTTTGTTAAACTCAACCAAGGTATTGAACATGATTTATTTATTTAGCTGTTAACTCTAGTTTCTTTGGCATACCCAAAAATTGAACTTGCACAGAAATCCACTTGCTGTCTTATTATTAAATAGTACAAAACCATTAAGACCCCACTTTCAAAAACACTGGGATCTTGTCATTTCTTCCTGTAGTAAAAAGAGTGTGTGAAATGATTAATTTTTGTTCAGTAAGTATTGTTTAGAAAACTGATCTTTTTATAAGCCCTGGTAAAATGAAGAAAGTAATCTCTTGCTATTTCCATTATCAATCCCAGCTGTTTTTTTGTCTAATATTAAGCCTGACCAAACCCTTGAGCAAAACTGACTTCTTTTCTTAAGCTCACTTGCCAAAATTTTTTTTAAAGATAAACTTCTCTCTATGCATCACTTTTAACAAAATAAAGAACAACCAAATGTCAAACAATCTGTTTCTATTCTAAGAAGACTTCTATCTAGATGGAGTTTACAGTACTCAAATATAGAATAACATTTTTCGAATATCAAGTAAGGTATCTAGGTGACCTAAAAATCCACTGCATAAAAATTTCAATCATAAGTTATTTTTTAATCTCAGCTACAATAAAAATAAAAAATAAAAATGAAAGATAGTCATGATTAAAGAATGTGTTTTGACAGAGAGTAAAGATAATATTGTCTAACTGCATAAAATGAGCTCTTAAGCACTTAATAGTGTAATTCCAATTAAAGTTGCTATACATGTTCCTAAGAAGGTGGGAAAAATCAATAGTTTTAAGAAGATATTCCAGATAAAATGAAGTAAAAATCTTTCTATTCGTAACTCTCATTCTTACAAATCACACTTTTGTATAATGTTAATTTATGCCCTAAATGATGTGGGAAACAGAGGCAGAAGAAAATCATTAAAATTCCTTATCTACTGACAAGCCCTTGAAACAGACAGAGTAGCTTTCCCCGGGGTTCTCAACTGCCCTCACCTTGAGGTTTTGCTAAGGACAATCCTAACCTGACCGACCCCCTACTCCAACAGATCCAACCAGGATCCTGTAAGTCTACTTTAATAAACCTCCAAGATAGTGTCAACAATCATTCCCAAGCATATGACCCACTGATATATATCTAAAGGGTCTCACGAGAAGATTTTTATTACTGGCGATAAATAACCTTTCTCCCAACAATAGCTAGCCCCTCTCCCAACAATAGCTAGCCCCTGAAGACCTTGCTTCCAAAATTCCTTAGAGACTCACATCATCCCTAATCCCCTTTGTCCTCACCTACCACTGAATCCACCCCTACTCTGCCTTTAAAAACTCTGACTGTAATCTGGTTCTGGGTCCAAGTCCCTACTCCGCTGTGCTGGGTGTACTTGGGCCCAAGCTTAAGCTTGTCAAATAAACCCTCGTGTGATTGCATCGGTGCTTGGTTCCTTGGTGGTCTCTCGGACGCGAAAACTCGGGCATAACACTAAATCCCATGTATAACAACATAGATTGTGAATACTCACATATTTTTACTTGTCACATCAGGAATTAGACTTCACACAATCCTGTTCACAAAAGTAATTCTATGGAGATTATTTTTTGAGTGTACCAATGAATTCTTTAAAACAGCACTTTTTTATAAGTCATGAAGTGTCATGTAATGTTTAATCAATTTTCAAAATAGTAAGTTTTTAATTGAGAGCAAAATGCATATTTACCCATTCCTTGTTATTATTAAAAATAGTAATTATTAAAATTATGTTTGCGTAATGGGGGTAGTGCATATCCTGGTATAAATATATGTAAAAATACCCTGGGAAAGATGTTTGTTTTTAATGCTCTAAATATGAAATAGGACATCCCTCATTCCCTTTTTTTAATTCAGATTGTCCATTCTCACACAGTATAGTCAATGAAAGATATCCAAGGCTGGAACAAGGAGCCAGTGGTCCACTTGGCTATACTCCCTATTTAGCAATTCTATAGCTTTGTGCAGGTCAGTTCAGCTCCGGGCAGTTAGCAAGTTAGCTTTTACGGAGTATTTGTGCACACTGAGTAATGCACTCACATCCTCCTGGAGAAACCGGGACTGCCTACAGAGCTGAACTGAAAGCACCTGGGGCCAGAGAGGAAGCAAACAGAAACCAATTAGCTTAATAAGGCAAGGTTTTCTGGAGGATGTTACAGCTTACACCCCACTGTTCTGGCTTTTCCTTAACTATTTTGTCCTGTTTTTTGTTTGTTTGTTTTTATTTTCCCCATGAGCGAAGCATACCTAATTCCGTTAAAAAAAAAAAAAAAGAAATTCTCTCCTTTTATTTCTTATTCTTCTAGTATTTTGTCTCAACTTTCCATGTATTTTTGTATATGTTATTAAAGTGTACTTTTAAAGAAAACTAAATCTGGACAGTAGTTAGTGGTAAAAACAGACTTTATTTGGAAACTATTGCAATAGGGGAAAAGAGACTTCATTATAGAATCGAGCTCCATTCTTAATACAGAAAGGATGGGACGCCTGGGTGGCTCAGTTGGTTGAGCGGCTGCCTTCAGCTCAGGTCATGATCCCAGCGTCCTGGGATCGAGTCCCACATTGGGCTCCTTGCTCGGCAGGGAGCCTGCTTCTCCCTCTGCCTCTGCCTGCCACTCTGTCTGCCTGTGCTCGCTCACTCTCCCTCTCTCTCTGACAAATAAATAAATTTAAAAAAAAAAAAAAAAAAAATACAGAAAGGATGAATGGAGATTTACAGCCAAGGAGCAGGGAGGGGGTTAGTGGATGGAAAGTTACTAAAAGGAGACATCAATAGCAGGGGGATTCCTGCTAAACTTACTTAACAGGATTTTTGCTAAAACTTGGGCTATGCAGCCACAGTGAGAATGGGAGACAAGGTAGAGACCTCATCAAGAAGAGGGCTCAGAGGAGCCTGAAAAAAGTTTGGCTGAGGAGGGAGTCTGTCAGTATTTATGTTGTTGTTAAATAATTAGATCTACTGGGCAAGGTAATGATTACTTTATATTATGTTTTAAAAAAAGTTTTATATAATTTTCTGATTATTTCATATAATCTTATTGATTATTCTCTTCTGCCCCTAAACATGTGATTAATTCTGACATCCATTCATTTGATTTGGGATTTACTGCTAGAAAGAAGCATTTCAGAAAGCCCAAAAAGAACAAATTTACTTGACATATAGAGGAAATAGAAATAGAGAAATAGTATTTATCATAGGGTTCAGGGGGGAAATGCTGCTAAAGAGAAAAAGAGTAGTAATGAACAAAATATTTTGAATAAACTACTCTGAATAAAAACATCTTTCTAAAGAGACCTTTTCTAAAGTGTTTCACGGTTCTCCATAAAGGAGAAAATGATAAATGTATAACAAATTAAGTCGAAGAATGACGCCATTAAAATGAAAACCAAAGTAAAGTTAAATCCCGGTTTTCATAGTAAGTAGCAAGCTACAAATGGTAGAACAGCTAAATAGTAAGAAGCCAAAAAGTAGGAAAACAGGAAAAACACAAGACAAATAAAATACTAAAACAAATTATATTTGGTAATTTTAAAAGCAGATTGACCATAGATTTAAAAAGTAAAAAACAAACTATAGAGAAGAAATAATGCTATTGCAAAATAATAAAAGTTTTCTAATCTGAGAGTAAGTCTAAGTGTGAAAACCAAGAGTGTTTAACATGTATCTGGAAAACTATAAGAAGTTATCTATACTGGGTATACCTTGGTATGAATTTTATATTATGACTTTGAAGTCAAAAATTATAAGCATCCACCTTGAAAAGAACAGCACATTATTACCAACAACACATGAACAAGAATCTATACTTTTGAAATCTTTTCTACTATATCAATTGCCAAAAAGCAAAAGAACAACTTCCAAAAGGCATAGAGAAATAAGAGATTTTGTGATCAATTAGCTTAAATTCCTTATTTTAATGTAATAGTAGACTTTTGTCAAGCAATTATTAAAAAACATAATATTTTGGGGCACCTGGGTGGCTCAGTGGGTTGAGCCTTAGGCTCAGGTCATGATCTCAGGGTCCTGGGATGGAGTCCCCACATCGGGCTCTCTGCTTGGCGGTGAGCCTGCTTCCCTCTCTCTCTCTGCCTGCCTCTCTGCCTACTTGTGATCTCTCTCTCAAATGAATAAATAAAATCTTTAAAAAAATAATATATTTTCAAACTTGTGGGACTTCCTCTCATCAGTTTTTTTTTCTTATTTTACCCGTGTTTACTTCCTTTATTAAATAATACTATGACAATGATCTTTTCAAAGCAAACTCTGATCCTATCTTATTCCTGTATAGACTATCTCAGTGACTTCACATTTTTCTTAGGAAAAGACTCAGCAGGTGCCAAGAAGGTACTGCATACCCAAATCCACACCATTTCAGCCACATTCCCTGTGCTTGAGCCACTGGTTGGTCCTGTTCCTTTTTTCCTAAGTCTTTCTCATATTCATTCACCCAGTTAATTTTCTGGAGAATATTTTTCCCTTTTTGCAAGCTGTTTTCATCACTTTTCTTTTAATACTTCAGTATATTTAATATTCAGATAAAATTAAGAATCATTTTATTAAAAATCAAAGCATAACAAACATTTGTTAGTTGGTTTGATTGTTAGCATATTAATTCATCCAGTCATTCAGATAGCATGATTTTTCTTTAAATAATAAATCTTCTTATGAAAAAGAAAGTATAGTTTTTCATCTCTTTGCATCTTTCCTTCTGTTCCTGGTCATTTCCTAAGAGTATATCTTAAGTGGTTATTCTTTATTTAAGACAAGTTATTGAATTTAACACACTAATTTATAATCAATAAACTAATTTTCTCATTGTATCATGTTTTTTTTTTAAATTTTATTATTTTGTGCTGTTCAGCTTTATCATCACATCATCTCCAAAGGTAACTAACCTAACTTTCCCTTTCTAACGTTGGCATCTATTGAACTAGTCAGATATTTTTGCCCTTTGAGTTAATAACTTGGTAGGCTTATATTTATAGACTTCATAATATTGAACCATCCAAGCATGATTGTTATTATCTACTTTATCATGGTAGATTACTCTATTAAGATGCTATGGAATTCTACTTTTAAAGTTTCATTAAGTAATCTTCCAATGATATTCATAAATAATAGTAGTGTATTTAGATAGCTATTTTGTTGTATCATCTTCGGCAGATTTTTCTCTCAGGATTGTGATGGTTTTATAAAAAGGGAAGCTGAAAGTTTTTCTCCTATCTCTGCAACCTTTTGATTATAGGTTTCAAAAGAATTCATCTGGTAAGCCATCTAGGTTTGTTTCTTTGGCAGACAGTTTAATGACAACTTTCTATGTTTTAACATGATCTTAGATTTACTAGATTTTCTGGGGTCTTTTGCTAACATGGAAGACGCTAGTGTTTGCCACCTTAATTACTATTTTCAACCTAACATTTTTCCTTATCCTAAAAATTTCAATTTTGTTAGAAAATTTACCTTCCTGGGCTCAAAGAATACTTCACTAATTCAGCCCTACCATTTCAGAAAGATTGTATTATTGTTTAGTAAATAACCACTCTTTGTTTCTTTCCTGTCTTCTCCTCCTCCCCACCCTCCAGTAGAATAGTTCCCCTCTTCTAGTTCCCCTCTACTAGTCTACTGGTAGACTAGAGGGGGCAGGACTGCAGAAAAGAGGACTAATGCCCAGTAGAGTAAAAGCCAGCATAATACAACCATGATAAGGAAGAAAATAATTTACCCTCGGCTTTGCTGGTGACCATCACCAAAATAACAAAAAGAGAAAAGACAAGAAGTGTCAAGAAGGAGGATCCATTTCTCACTTGGAGATGAAAATATGCCCTCCTTCTTGCCCTGAGGCTCAGTCTTTCCTTAAGAACCTACCTGGAACCAAAAGAAAAAGTGGTTGCCCGGCAATATAGAGTGAGTGAGTGACACATACCAGTGACTGAGTAATACCTATTAGGGGCTAAAACTAAACAATTAGATGCCATAGTATGAGATGAAAAACTGTGGTGTTCTAGCAAAGGATTCTATACAATTAGTGTGTAAGATGGAAATGGCCACCAGAGGAGGTTGTGGACCCCTGTCCACATAAAACTTTTTAATATGGATTTTTAAGGTTTGAAGTTCTGCTCACTTTGTTTTAGGTCTCATCCTAAATAATACCTGGGCTGACTGTCAATGCAAAATGTTGGACAAGGCAAAAGTCTTTGGTCAGATGAAGATGTTAGAAAATAGATACTGATTTGGCAAGTTTGGAGGAAGCTGAATTAACTCCTGAGTCCTGGGTTTCTTCTCAGGGAGGCTCCCAACAGATAAAAATTCCTGACAGATAAAAATTCCTAAAAAACTCAGAGCTATTGTTGCCTATTAAAACAATATCCCACCCAATCTGGATCAAAATTACTAAGAACAGGAAGCTACCTCCACTACCAGAACAAACCAACCATCCAGGCTCTCTTCTAAGCAAAAGCCCAAAATGAGCAAGAGAGTGTCCTAAGGGACAAAGGAGTCCAAAATTGGTGAATATCTGCTATATTGGTGGGATAACTGTAATATTAAATGGGGTCAGATTCCAAACCACAGCTAGTATCTCCCTGAGACAGTCCTACCTTCAACACTTGCTCTTGATCATTGCCAGTGTCAGGGACCCACTCCACACAAGGATCTAGGGTCTCTGAAATGGCCCCTTCTAGAAGACAAAGGCTCCTTTACCACCTTAACTGTTGTTTGGGCTCCAAAAAATAAATAGTGGGGGGTCTGTGTTGGACACAGGTGCTCAAACCTCCCTAATCCCAGGAAGCATGTATGCTTTAACAACCCCTCATTAGCTCCAGGATGTGATCATCTCACAATGTAGGAGTAAGATTAATTTAAGGGGTATTTCTTTATTTATTAAAAAACCAGATCAGTTTTATTAAAAGATACTTCTGTTCTGGTGGTTTTCCCCTCTATCCCCCACTATTCATTTTCCCATTATTATTAGAATGGACCTCCTCAGTCAGTAGGGAATCTCCTGTAATATATCTACGGCTCTGTGTTACTGGTGGATGCCACCCAATGGGAACCAGTTAACTTTTCTCTACAGAACAGGTGGTAAATATGCCACAGTGTCAGCGAACTCAAGGCACTAAAGGATTTCTGCCTGCTATAGTTTAGTTAACCTAACATCTCACTTTTCAATTCCCTGATATGGCCTGTGTTTAAAGCCACTGCTAATGAGTAGAGAATAAATACACACCATAGACAGTTAAACCAAGCTGTTGGTTTTCTTAAAGAACCTCTACCAATCATTCTCATCTTAGTGGATAATATTCAAAAAACATGGTTAAATGATTTGGAGTTATAAACTTGGATAATATGTTCTACTGAGTAAAAAATTTCATAGCATTGTCAACCACAACTTGCCTTCACTTTTGAGGGTCAACAGTATACTCTTCCCTGATTGCCTATGGAGTACTTAAATAGACCTCTGATTGCACATGGAATTTGCTAATAACACCTAGATACCTGCCCCATACACCTCATGAAAAACATGGTTTTGGCCTTATATTGATGACATCTTTCTCACTGCTCTCAAAAAAGAGTCTCTCACCATCTGTCACAACTGTGAATAAACACCTTACTAAGAGGAAGTGGACAACTATCCTGGATAAGATATAAGATCCTCTCAGTCTGTTGAGTTTGAATAGTACTTTTTTTTTTTTTTTTTTTTGAGTGACAGTAGGGGAGGGACAGGAGGAGAGGAGAAAGAGAATCTCAAGCAGGCTCCAGGCCATGGAGCCTCATGCAGGGCTTGTTTCCTTGACCCTGAGATCATGACCTGAGCCAAAATCAAGGGTCTGACTCTTATATGTTCATTAACATAATTTAAAAAAAGAGAGAGAGAGAGAGTCTGACTCTCAACCTACCTAGCCATCCAGGAGCTCCATGGGGGATACATTTTAATTCAGAATGGCAAACTATTCCCAATCAATTAAAAGACACACTAAGGGAATCTACCAAATGGTCCCCCAAATGGTCAAAAATACTGCCCATAAAGTTAAGCAACCCCCCCCCACACAAATATCATGGCATAACTACATCATATTTAAATAAACAATAACAGGAGAGACTAACAATGGAGATACTGCAATCTCTTTTGATGTTTATACCCTCACCAGATACATCCAATTACCAGTCTTCATAGACACAGGAACCGTGGCTTTGTAAGCCATAGCAAAGGAACAACGACCTAGTACTTTCATCTTTCCCTTTACTCTTACCAAAAATGCAGAGTCTAGCCACTTTCTCCTTTGTCTTAACAAGGTCCTGTTGTGAACCACCGATGATGGGACCATCATCAGCCTCATTCCCTCATCATCCAACATAAACCAAACAAGACACTAACCACTACCTGGAAGGAGAAGCATCTTCACCAGCTTCCCATGTACTCTGCTCAAGAAAAGTATTATGGAACTAGTCTGGACTTGCTCCTAACACCTAGGCAGTAGAACTAATCACTCCTGACAGTATTTTGGCAACACTCAGGAGATAGTCAAATCCTCTCCTGATGGCCACAAATGATCTCTGACTTTCATTTACCACTGTTGCTGTGCCCCATCCTTATCTGAGAAGTTTTCATCCTCACTGATATCTACTACATGTCCTAGTAATTTGGATCCTAATGTTGACAAGGAATGTCTGAAAACAACACAGTACATGTACACCACATGGAGACACACAACATAGGTCATAACGGTGACAAAGGGAGCCATGTTGTGGGCTGTGTTGATTAATTCCACCAACATAATCACAACATCAGCCCTGAGAGTCATACTCTTCCTCCCATGTCTACCACTACTAGAAACAGTTATTCCTACAAAGCCAGACTCTAAGTTGCCATACCTGGTTCCTAAATGCCTTCTAAACTGTATGGGCTAACTTTTATTTCAAATCTTATATAACCCACTATTATTAGTTAGTGCCATTAAACAAATAGAGCAATGGGCCACTACCTAGTGAGTATCATTAAAAGATACTGCCCAGAGATAGTATACACCTTCTATCACAACCAGGATTTTCATGACCTGATCATGATCAATCAAATTAAAAACTATAATCCAGAGTCAATGTCAACAAACCCTATAGGATTTTAGAGATAAAATTGCAGCTTTTCCTTCTCCTTAGGATGATTATAAATATAAACTCAGCCAACAATATACACCTTTACAGGTATTGAGCTCTTTTCCTACTAATTATAGTGATTTCTCTTCCCTTCCAGTATAAGCCTCATCTATTTGGATGAAAAGACATTGCATTAGCCAAGTGGCCAAGGGCATCTTGCCATGGACCTCCTCTCCGGGCATTTATCAATATATACAAGGAAGGCAGTGTATACAACATAATATCATTGGCCCAAGGTGTGTCTAAAAAATACAGGGACTACAACCATCACAGGAATTCTTCACTAGCCTAGCCTTCTCTCAATACCAATTGAAAGTTTTACGTAATCCTCTATGGGAGTGGGCTTTACAACAATTGCAACATTGTCTGCCTACAGTAAACAGTCATAGCTCTTGGATGTTATAGCAAAGACGATTCTTAGGAAAAAAATATATCTGATCATACTGGGAAATCTAACTGCTTTCTGCATGGGAGTTTCTCTGCTCAAATTGGCCACTAATTGCTTATAGCTATTCAAAATTTTCTTGGCCTACCAAGACCACCATTAATAAGAATTTAGGGAAATAAAGAAGGGAAATTGTCACCCGGTGTTACTCTTCAGGGGGATCCTTAAAAAAAATGAACACACTCTACCTTATAAAATACAGAAACGATTACGAATAGCCTGGAGGCAAAGCTACCCTGGGAGGAAAGTTTCTCAGTGTAGTCACACAGCCACTCCAAGGACCCACCCTGAGGCAAGATAGCTATACAACTGGCTGCCCAGGAAAGTTTGCCCCAGAACAGTAAAGATGGAGCCAGCCATTCTCCACTGGAACACAGCAATGTCAGGATAAATAGGTACAGAAATGGGCCAAATGTATCATACAACTGATATCTGTTTTTCAAAAACAATGGGCCCACTTTCAGGATCACATGAGTAAATGTCCCACCATTCAGGATCTACTTAGGTAGGTGGCTAAATTAACAAAACAAAAACAGAAGGAAAACTTAGTGACATTTTTCTCAATATGATAATTTTCCTTGGTTATAATTTGCTATTGGTGGGAGAGAGAGGCTTTAGCTTAGAACACATTTCTCCGGATGCCTGAGTGGCTCAGTTGGTTAAGCGGCTGTCTTCGGCTCAGGTCATGATCCCATCGACCTGGGATCGAGTCCCACATCGGGCTCCTTGCTCAGCAGGGAGCCTGCTTCTCCCTCTGCCTCTGCCTGTCATTCTCTCTGCCTGTGCTCACTTTCTCTGACAAAAAAAATAAAATCTTAAAAAAAAAAAAGAACATGTTTCTCAAAGTTGGCACTTTTGATATGTTGGGCCAGATAAGCCTATGTTGGGAGGGACCATTCTGCACATCTTAAGATGTTTTAATAGCATCCCTGGTCTCTCCCCCAGTAAATGTAACTAATGTTAGATTAGTTACATAAATGTAACTCCTAGTTGTGACAATCAAAATCATCTCTAGAATTACCAGGTTGCTTAGATTTGCTATGGTACTATGGAGCAAATCCCATGCCATATGCTGGGCCAGAGAAGCACACTGTACCTTTTTATCTGGTTTCCCATTCTCTCCCTTAGGCCTTTTTTTTTTTTTTTA
>PISX010000679.1:0-30691 GCA_004024625.1 Mellivora capensis
AAAAAAAAAAAAAAAAGATAGTTGATGTCCTGTCAACAATAGGGAACGTTGAATGAGGTGTATACAGGAATGCTCTGTACTATTTTTGCAACTTTTACATAGATCTAAATTATTTCAAAATAAGAGGTTAATTTAGTTTTCCTAATCTGCTAATGACCAAAATATACATGATCCATTCCTATCAGTTTTATTCTCCTATTTTTTCTCAAATATGTAGTTTTTTTTTTAATTTATTTTTATTTCTTTTCAGCGTAACAGTATTCATTGTTTTTGCACAACACCCAGTGCTCCATGCAATACGTGCCCTCCCTAAAACCCACCACCAGGCTCCCCTAACCTCCCACCCCTGCCCCTTCAAAACCCCTCAGGTTGTTTTTCAGAGTCCATAGTCTCTCATGGTTCACCTCCCCTTCCAATTTCCCTCAACTCCCTTCTCCTCTCCATCTCCCCATGTCCTCCATGTTATTTGTTATGCTCCACAAATAAGTGAAACCATATGATAATTGACTCTCTCTGCTTGAGTTATTTCACTCAGCATAATCTCTTCCAGTCCCGTCCAAGTTGCTACAAAAGGTGGGTATTCATCCTTTCTGATGGAGGCATAATACTCCATAGTGTACATGGACCACATCTTCCTTATCCATTCGTCCGTTGAAGGGCATCTTGGTTCTTTCCACAGTTTGGCGACCGTGGCCATTGCTGCTATAAACATTGGGGTACAGATGGCCCTTCTTTTCACTACATCTGTATCTTTGGAGTAGATACCCAGTAGTGTAATTGCAGGATCATAGGGAAGCTCTATTTTTAATTTCTTGAGGAATCTCCACACTGTTCTCCAAAGTGGCTGCACCAACTTGCTCAAATATGTAGTTTTATTCCATCTCCTCTGTCACCACCTTAATTCACCACCACCTCGACCTCCTACTTATGTCTATTCCTACTACTAGGAATTCCTAAAACTCTACTAGTTTTTGGCATCCACTCTTGTTGTGACCCTTCTTTCTCCTACTTGCTATCTCTCCAAAACCTTTCAATGGATTTCCATTGACTGCAGAATAAAGAAAGGCATCCTTAAGGTCTTAAATGGCTTTGCCCACCCCACGTCCCTCTTCCTCTTTATCTCACCTGTTTCTTCCTTTGACTATCCAAGCTCCATCTACACTGGCCTCACTCTGTAAAGTTCCACAGGTCACAAAGCTAAAGCTCCCCCATGCTGCAAAACTCTACAGGGCTGACTCACCAGGAACATGAGGTACACACCCCACCTGCAACCACACTTTACCTAGACCTCAGCTCCCAGTAGCTCCTCACATTCAGCCCACAGCTTGAGGCAGGTTCCTTTGTCATGCACTCTTCCAGAATGACCCACTCCCCCTCCATAGCACCTATCTCAATGGATAATCACCAACACTTCCTAAAGAATTCATTCATTGTAAGACACCTTTACAAAGCTCTATGACATCTGGTACAAAGTAGATGATTAATAAATATTTTCAGAATGATGAATACAGAAATGAATGAATAAAGACTATCTTTAGGATAAAGGCCATATCACCTCTATCTGTATAAAGTATTGTGTTATGAAGAGGAGCTTGATCTTGAATAATATAAAGATAAATTATTGCCATATCTTCCAAGCTTCTTTCAAAAAATATTTTATTTTTGCATAGTTTCTTCTTTGCTTTCCTGAAAGATTTTCTGCTTAATAGCATGTGGGAAAGCCCATCTCCGTAAGTAGAATAATTATGTAAAATGTGTTTTAGAATATTTTTTCTACTTAAAGCAGAGAAAGAAGCTGCTATATTGGATATGCAAATTGGGTTCAGTATAAGGTACCCTGAAGAAACCATCCCAACTCTAAAAAAATTAGCTATTATGAAACACCATTTGCAATTGTCTGCTTCTTCTATTAACTTTGTTCCTGAGTGGGGTTAGTACATTACTTCAGTGAGCAAGAGTTGGTTTAGACAGATAGTATCATGTGACCAGCAATGAAATTCCCTTCCCCTTCTAATACCAAAAAATGTGAGTCTTCAAGCAACGAGATAACAATATATTTTTGCTATCAAATCTTTTGGGGAGTTGTTGTTTTGTTTTGTTTTCATTTTAAGTAATCTCCCCAAGGTGGGGCTTGAACTCACAACCCCAGGATCAAGAGTCGGAAGTGCTACTGACTGAGCCGGCCAGGCGCCCTGCTATCAAATCCTTTTGAAAAAAGGGTTAATAAAATAGTGGATATAATTTACTTATTACAGTCATATTAACAAATGTCTTGGCTGAACATACAGCAGTCTTTTTCCATCACCACTTCAGCAAACATCCCATGAATCTAAAATATAAATGTGCCCATGTCTCCATGTCCTTTTCCCTTTCTCATCACACATTTTTTGCCTGAATTATATGTATAGCAATAAAACAGACATGCACCTCTCCTAAAATCGATGTATTTTCACATGCTTTCCATGATTGAAAATCTGAACATTTATTTTGACATGGCAAGTATGATTATTTGAACTGCTTATTACATATTAAAAATTCAGCTGTATATCTACATTAAAAAGAAAAGTGACATGATGCACATACAGGAACCTTTCCAACATCGACACTTAGGACTGCAAATGCAAATGACAGATAACACTCATACCTCATGATTCTTCAGAAACACTTATTACAGCCATATTGTATCAACCCAAAGAGGTTGATTAGAAGAGGGACTAGATTTGAAATAAGATTAGAGGTTTAGAATGTCTTAGCAAAGTTGACAAAGGAAATGGTCTTAAAGGAAGACAAATTCTCCTATACTGGGGATAAATAGTGGATTTAATTCCAAATTATAATCACCAACATAAAAATCAGAGTGGTGCACACGAGCTAGAAGCTTTGTTTGCTTGCCTTTCGCATAAGAGAAACCAGGAAGAAACCTGTATTTTGGATCCATAGTGTTCAGGATTTCATGTTTCTTTCTTCTCTCTTCTGCTGTCTTATAGATGGTTTTCAATATCAAGGTCATTTCATTGAGAGGTCTACTGAGGCTCTGGATATCAAATCCATATTTAGGAAGAAGAAAGCAAGATACAAAGGCCCTCATGCCCTAATAGATTCACGTATAAAGTACCAAGATATCTAACACAACAATCTCATTGGTCTCAGAGGCACACCTAGCTGCAAGGGAAGCTGGAAAAAATTATGTAAAGCCTAGAGGACAGTGCTTCAGTGTAAAATTAAAACAATTAAGATAGGTGTTGGGGTGAAAAGTTAGCAGTCTCTGCATATATGAATGCAATAGAACTCTTTTTAATTTCTTTCACTAACTAGTACACGAACACAGATCAAAACATTTTTAAGTATGAAAAGGTTTACACAGTGAAGACTTTTACACCCACCCCTAACTCCATCTGCCGGTTTCCACCCACCATACAACATTTTTATTCTTTTTTTTTTTTTATCTCCTTCTAGTTTCTCTATGCAAACACATGCAAATGAGAGTATTCTTGTTTTGCTTTCAGGACTTATCTCCAAGTCATTACATGGAGCATATCTTCATTCTTCTTTTTTTTTTCATTTTTATTCTACAGCTGCATAGTATTCCATGGCTGGGTCTATCAGGGTTTATTTGATTGGTTCCCATTTTCAAACATTTTATTTGGGTTTTGATCTTTTTCTGTTAACGAACAAGGCACTTAAGTTCTCCTGCATTATGCGTAAGTGACTCTGTAAGAAAAAAATACAGAAGCTGGACTGCAGGGCAAAGGGCAAATTTGTAATTTTGATAGAAATGGCCAAGTTGCTCTCCTGGGCTGTTGTAATCCCTGACACCACTCCCAGCAACATGGGAGCATGCCTGTTTTCCCACAGTCTCTCTTGCAAAATGTGTGTCATGTTAACAGTTTTCTTCATTCTGAATGTTCTTTGTCAGCCTCTCATTGTGTCCTACTATTATTATTTTTTAAAGATTTTATTTATTTATTGGACACAGAGAGAGAGATCACAAGTAGGCAGAGAGGCAGGCAGAGAGAGAGAGGGAAGCGGGCTCCCCGCTGAGCAGAGAGCCTGATGCAGGGCTTGATCCCAGGACCCTGAGATCATGATTTGAGCCGAAGGCAGAGGCCCAACCCACTGAGCCACCCAGGTGCCCCTGTGTCCTATTATTTATGCCATAAATTCTATATGCAAAAGCAGAAATTCCCAGACTGGCTTCATTATCGTAAGAGGTACATGATCGAATGTCTTACACAATTATATGTATAATTGATATTTGAAAGGCATCCACCTATCGGGGACAGCTTGCTCTACTAATGGGACATTAGACACCACTTCTTTAGCATGCATCCTATTTTCACGGGAACTGGCAGCAAACTGGAGACCCTTGTCACACACATCAGCCCCCAGGTCCCAATGTATTTAGCTACCACTCAGCAGTTACCTGTTTCTTTGTAGTTACATAATTTCATTTACGCCAGTTCTTAGAATGTTCTCTTTCCATCTCTATGCATATCCAGTTCCCCCAAAGTCTTCTGTATTTGTCTAAAAGATACTCTCCTAATCCCCTGAATCCTTAGGTACCTACACCAATCCCACTGCTGTATATGATAGGAGTATAGTCCTGCCTCCATGCTTGGCTTCAGGCTTAGGGCTCCATAATGGACTTGATGGTACAAGTGATGTTGCACTTATTTTTTTTTTTTAAACTCCCATGCCATCCAAGAGGCTTAGATGCTACAGTCCTCAAGACATGTAGCTGAAGGAGGGCTCTTCTCCTGTATGTCTGACCTACCGAGTGATCCAACTGGCTCCAGGTGCCCTTTATGTTATTCTTCAGAGTTCATTGTCACCTCACAACTTACCAGTCTACAGTCCAGCTTTATGTTCTTTGTTTTGGCTTCTAGGGTAACAGAAGTCTATCGGGCTTAATATAATTTCTTGAAACAAAGACTGTAAAAATGAATGTGAGGTAGTCAAGTGTGAACAGATGATTCTAAGAGACAGGCATCTCTCTAAAGTCTTCAGGAAGAAGGATTTAACCTTCTTAATTATTGCTATAATAATGCCACTTTAGAACATCTGAACAAATAGATGACACTTAAAAAAAAAATCTGACATCCAAATAGCATGCCTGTTCCTATTACGTATATCATTATTCTGACTCTCCTGCAAGGTATGTTGTTAAGTTAACAGTTCTTTTTATTTTAGATGGATTTTATCTGCCTTGTATCATATCTTAATTATAATTGCACTAAATTCTATACTTAAAATCAGAAATCCAACATGAAAGTGATCAAGTTCAAGGAGCAATGAAGTTCACCTGAATATTCATTTCCAAAAGGGGCAATTATGGCCGAATATTAAGGTCAAAGTCAACCTTCCTTGCATTTTTAATTCAAACGTGCTTTACAAATGCAATGTGAAAGTGGGTTTGAATAAGTGCCCATAATCATCTCCTTGGTAAGTCATTGGGGGGGAAAAAAAAAAGAAACCTTCCAAGTGAGTAAAATATGCACAGGAGTTATTGAATAAGTGACCCTCATCTAATTGGCATTTGGATCATCTAGCAACTATATAACTGGAATTTAGCCTAACATGTGACCATTAAAATAATTAAGTCAGCTTCATTTCACAGTGATGTAGCATAACAATCTGCCCCAGAGCAACTAATGTGATGGTATTTTGGAACGAAAGTCATTCATTTTCATTTTCTTGTTTCTCTCCATATAATTTATCAAAAAAGAAAAGAAAATATCCATAGTCATGTCATAGCATGCATGTATCATTATTATAGTAATGTATAGAACATTATTGAATGTCCTGATTTGGATAATTATGCCCTGTGTTTATGTTTTTAAAAAGTCCTTGTTCTTTGAATATATAAACTGAATTACTGAGAGGTCAAGGGGTATCATGACTACACCTTACCCCCATTCAGGAAGAAACATTCTATGTGGACCAACAGCTTGGTAGACAGACAGAAAGATGAAAGAAGTGGGGAAAATTTTAAATAATCAGCAAATATGTGTAAAGGATGGAAAGCTGTACCTTGTTTTAATCTTGAAAATTTTCTATAAGTTTAAAATATATCAAAATAAAAATTTACCAAAGAATCCACAAAACAACACATATATACACTCTTGTCTAATGAGGTGGTTTTTATCATCTCTCAGATTTATTTTAGCCTCTCTGAACCCCTATTATATCTGTCGATCAGCTTTTCCTTGCCAGAATATAGTCATTATGTACTCGATTATCTTACTACTGACTGGCTAGCTACAAATAACCTATCAGTCTTCCGTCTACCAGACCTGGGTCACTCACTTGGGAAAAAACATTAAATATTTGAGACTGTGGAGTGACCTTCAATGAACTGCACCCGTAACAAAACCAGGGCATTCAGAGAAATACATGAACATCTCCAGGCCTTTAGTTACTTATTAAATGGTTCCCTGCTGACCCACGATAGTTAATGCTCACCCTTAAATACCCAACTTACAGCAGCAAGACTTGGGTGCTGAGAATAGAAGGCAATCAGAGCATAATGTACTTAACAGGTTGCCCATTGACAGCCCAGCGTCCAGCTTGCTTTGCCTATAAACACAGCACCCAGTAGACCTGGAGGCCTGACTGTCAAGATAATTGTCTGAAATCTTCATTTTGTTGTGTCACCATAAACACGAAGCTGCACGCAGGGATTGAGCTCACCAACTACAAAACATAACTTGTCCATGATGGGGAAGTTAAAAGTGTTTTCCACTTCAAAATCACAGTATTGGTACTTAGAAACGATTTGTTTCAAAAGAATGTGCAAAATGAACAATTTCACATAATCGAGACAAAATAATTCTAACTTTTTTTTTACAGCAAATAACAAAGAGAGATGTTAAGAAACTACTTATCTGAGAATTTCAGGTGGTGTGTACACTCTGACCTGTTTAATGATTAATCAGGTTTCACAAAAAGAGGAGTAGTAACGTATGCCAGAACAAAATGGGGAACACAGACCACACTTAATAACATGTGGGTGTTGGGGCCTCCTGCCATTTAGAATTCAGTTTTTCAAAGGTGGTATGTTACATAAGAACTCTGATTTTGGCGCTTGATATGCAATCTGTATTTATCACATATTTATGTATCAGTATATGGAAAAAAGAAAATCAGTGAAGCCACATGTTGTCTATTAATTCAAGATGCGTTAGGAACATACTAAATAGTTGATACATCATGAGCTTTTCTTGGATATTCTGTAAAAATCCTATTTTTTTCTTTTCTTCCACACTTGTGCAAACTTTTTTTTTTTTCCCTACCGAGACATTCCCTTAAAACATGGTAAATGGTGAGTATTGAGGTTTCTAAGGGAATCTGAGGATGACAAATATCGAAGAGGTGGGAAGTTGTCAGTTTCTGAATCCTTCCAAGTTGAAACAGATAAATTTGTTGAATGAGTTTCATTATGAATAATACAACTGGAGAAAATTTGAGTGACTGAAAATTCAATTCATTATCATATCCATGTTTCTTAAGAAGATATCGATGATAATGTATTGAAGTTTTGACAAATTTTACAATTTGATAAAAATTTTTAGCATATTCTACTACAAGTTCATTGTATTTCTTATGTTTGGATAAAAGCATGCCTGCCAATGTTTCTGGTATAGAGGTAAGAAAGGCCCATTTTCTTTGCCTTTCCTTTATCTTTGTTTTTCCTTATCTTTCCATATCTTTGCTTCTATGTAAAATTAAAATAGAAATGTCTTGCATCTACATAGGCAATTATAATTCTTTAAATACTAATAAAAGAAAACCTACATCTTGTTCATTTAGGTAACATTATTTTTAAATATTACAACTACTCACCTGTTGGGACACTTCCCATTTTAATTTTTAAATCATTTGCTTTACACAATTCTCCTCTGAAACATTTACAAGATATTTTAATTACCAATCCAATCACAATAGCACAAACATATACTAATTTTAGCAGTCAACTACACAATACTTTAAGAATTACAAATTCACCTCTGGGAATCCATTTCCTGATATATTCAATGTTTATGGGTTAATGTTTGACCAGCTCATTTTACAATACACTAACAGGGTTAAGACTAGTTTTAAAAATAAAATACATCACACTATACTGCACTCTTTGAATAGGTCAGAGATTACAAATGTGAATGAAAACAGACAATTCCCAGGAAGTTTCCGAAAGAACTGTGAAAGTTATTTATAAGTAGGTGGCTACTCTTATCAGAAGATTAGCATGCAATAATGCCATAAATCTCCCTTTGTTTAGAAATTCACATTGCTCTTCTGTTAGTTTCCAATTTAATATTAGCAGGAAAATGCATCTCCCCTCCTAATGAGATTAACCATGAGTTTGAAAGGCATTCATACATAGGAAGGCCTAGATATTTTTATATTTGTTTTCTTTTTATGGAAAGCAATCATTACAATTGTGTTAGAGTGCATCATTGTTCCCAGGACTTCACCCCTCCCTGTGTCTACTTCCTTTTGCAGTTCCTCCCACTAGACTCTTTGATGTTGGACTTGGCTGTGTAACTTCCTTTGGCCAGAGGAATGTTAGTGAACATGACATAAGCAAAGGCTTCAAAGGTACTTGTGTGGTTGGTCTTGCTTTCTAGCACCTTTGCCATCACCCCAAGAAGAGCCTCTTCTAGATGGCTGTTGGCTCCTTAGGCTGGGACACACAAGGAACACATGTTGGGAAGACATGTTGTGTCTAGCCTACAGCCAGAGCCTGGAACAAGCTAAGCCTAGATCATAACCTGAAGTCGAACCCAGCTGAGCCAGGCCTATATCAGCCAAACCACAGCCAACACGCAGGCAAGACAGCGGGAAACATTGATCACTGTTTCCTGCCACAGAGATTCTACGGTTGTTCGTTACAAAAATAACTTACTGAGGCAGTAATCAGTTATGTAAGCTGTGTCATATTTGTATGTATACACACACACACACCACCACCACCACCACCACCACCACCATATGTGTAACTATCCTTCACATTTACTCATTTAGTCACTGATTTTTGATACTTTCTGTATTACTGTATGGGCATTAAGCATTGCTGGCTCTAGTCTCTGGAAGTTTCCCATCATAAAATATTATAATTGATAGTGCCAATGTGACAAGAAGAGATAGAAAAATTGCCCCTACTCTGGCTGCGCCCATCATTAAAGATTTTGACCTTTTCTACAAGTGTAAGTGCTGAAGAACAATGGAAAAGGACAAGAACAGCAATGAGAATTTGAAGAAGAGAAGAGATGCTTATGAGTCACTACTGTTAGAAAATGGAGTGGCAGGCCCCAACCATTTCACTCTAATCATTCATGAAGCAGTTTAGGAAATAGAAAACTCATGAACCCTCCTTTAAAATTAGCTGGATGACAAAATCCAGCTAATCAAAAAGTGAATCAAAATAAATAATTAATTTAATTAAATCTATTAATTATGAAGAGGAACCTGTGGACCCAAATAGCAAGGAGGAATCAGAGTCTGGCATTTTAGATACATACAAAGGACATGATGGCTATTTAGATGTTTGGGGTGAAGCGGAGTTAAAGGGACACATAACTCCAAAGTTTTCAACTTGGGAAGAAGGAAAATGGTATGGTAAACTAAAAGAGGGATAGAGGGTAATGGATCATGAAAAAAGGACAGATCAAGAAAATTCATGAGTTGATTGTGGGGTGTTGAGTTTGGAGAGTCTGCAGGGCAGCAAAGTGGAGATAGGCAACTGGGAAATAGGTTTGGCATGATCAGGACTGTAGACTGAGACTAGGTGACAGTTCACATGCTAGGAGTAGATGAGGTCATCCAAGAATAAATACACAAATACAAAGTAAGAGGTCCAGTGCAAGCCTTGGAAAGATGCACTGTAGGCTGAGCCTGCTGATCTCTGAAAGCCACCACCACACTTATGCCAAGGACACAGCCCCTTCTGGTGCTCCCAGCCAGTGATCAGTCCCAAGAGAGAGATGAACACAGGCCCATTCCTGGCACACAGGGGACTCCTCTAATTGACTTTGACCCAAGGATTTTCCTTCAATTTTCCTGCACCTTCCTTAAAACACATGCTAGTCTGGGAACCTCCCACCAATGTCTTCTCCCTCTCTCCAATGTCTTCTCCCTCTCCCCTTCAGTCAGTCAAGGTCAAATTTGCATCAAGGTCAGAAGGCTCTCTCAGCCTCTCCCAGCCCCTGCCTATTCTTACTAGAGGTGCATACCCTCATAAAATCTTTGCATAGCTGGGATGTCTGGATGGCTCAATTGGTTAAGCATCTGACTCTTGGTTTTAGCCCAGGTCATTATATTGGGTTCATGAGATCGAGCCCTGTGTCAGGCTCCATGCTCAGGAGGGAGTCTGCTTGAAATTCTTTGCCCCCACTCTTTTCCTCCCGCTCTGGTCTTCCCCCTGCCCATTTTCTCTCTCTTTCTCTCCCTCTCTCTTCCAAAATCTTGGTACATTTGATACCATTTTGGCATGTGCTTCTCAGAGAATCTGGACTTTCTTCCCCTTATTGTTTCAGGGTGTTTTACCATCATGGAGGCAAACTCACAGAACTTTGCAAGACATTTTGTGCCTTTTGCACACAGAAAAATTTTGTCTACAAGGCTTATATCACAGTCAAAAAAGAATAAAGCTATCAAGTAACCTGCCTCCCTTTTAAAGAGCACTCATACAATTCAAAATCTAAACAGAAATGAGTTACGAAAATCAACATCATTTCCACGATACATGCAATTTAAACACATACCGAACTTCAGATTATCCCTGTATCTCATTCACATGTTCATGGAGAATATATGAATAATTTCACAGAAAAAATTTTGAGTTAAATCTCTTGAGCTAAAGTTCTTCCCTGAATATACGTCACAATACAAAGTTGGAGATAAAGCTAACATCCACAAAATAATATAACATTAAGAGATAATCTAAAAAGAAATCCAAATGTCTGGGTAACATTAAAGGGTATAAGCCATTTTTAGTGAACTCCTGCACTTTAAAAAATATCACTGAAACTACAACAAAAAATAAAAGTAGAGTGTAGGGGGAAAAAACCTCCACTTTGATGCAAATGTCATAATCCTATTCCAGAAGAAAGTGGAATGACACTTGAGGGCAGAACAAAATGAGACAAAAGGATTTTAAGGGTT
The DNA here is from genome assembly GCA_004024625.1 of Mellivora capensis. NCBI lineage: Eukaryota > Metazoa > Chordata > Mammalia > Carnivora > Mustelidae > Mellivora > Mellivora capensis. The sequence continues at coordinate 11,164 of PISX010000679.1, forward strand.
TTTCAAGTAAGGATTCATGGATAAAATTGTGATAGACAAATATTCTCATTCATGCAGCAATTTAAGATATAGAATACTTGTGAATCCTCCTTTTAAATTAGCTGGAGGACAAAATCCAGCTAACGAAATAACAAAAAAGTGAATCGAATTTAAAAAGTCACAAATGGAGAGTCTGAGACAAAATAAGTACTGTTGAGAATGGAATCCATTTAATTAATGCTTTAATTTTCTTTTTGTAATAAGTAATGGTCACTGATTGATAATTCAACTAGAGTTCACCAGTATCCCCTCTCTTTCAGTACACCAGAAAAACACTTTCATTAATGTCATCTATATTGTCTATATGCAAATACAAACAAGTATATTCTTGTTAATTCCCTTTATTAAATATTTTCTGGACATGAATTTTTTTCTTATCAACATATCTTAGAGATCTTCCCACATCAATAAAAAGATGTATTCTTCCTTCCCCTCCTTTTCCCCTGCTTCAGCTTGGCTGCAAAATAGTAGCAATATCCTGTAATTTATTCAACCTGTCCCCTATTGATGGACACTCAAGTTGTTTCCAAGGTAGGCTTTTACAAGCAACTCTAAAATAAATAACCTTGTACATATATCATTTTGTACATGTACAGATACACATAAAAAGATAAACACCCACGGGACACCTGGGTGGCTCAGTGGGTTAAAGCCTCTGCCTTCGGCTCGGGTCATGATCCCAGGGTCCTGGGATCGAGCCCCACATCGGGCTCTCTGCTCAGCAAGGAGCCTGCTTCCTCCTCTCTCTCTGCCTGCCTCTCTGCCTACTTGTGATTTCTCTCTCTCTCTCTGTCAAATAAATAAATAAAACCTTAAAAAAAAAAAAAAGATAAACACCCAGAAAAGAAATTACCGAGTCAAAAGATAAGATGTATTTATAATTCTGGTAGCTATTACGAAATAACCCAAAAGAGTGATGTTTAATTGCCCTTTTCCCAGCGATGCATGATAAGGCTTATTTCCCCACAGCCTCACCTTTAGACAATGTTGGCAGACTTCTAGATGGTTGACAATCTGACAGGTAATAAATGGAAACTCAGAGTGGTTATAATATGCATTTCTACTATTATGAACGGGTTTGGGTTTTCCTTTTTATAACTAAGCACACTACATTTCCGATTTTGGTTGGATTGTTGGTTTTCTGATGGAATTAGTTTTAAAAAATTTCAGGAATTATTACCACAGAGTATCATGGTATGGTAGAAGGCTTAAAAACATAAAAATAATATTATTACTAATATATTTAGGGGATGAGATAGTAAAGTGAGGAAAAAAGCATACATAATCTAACTTCTTCATCATTCATAGCAAGAATTAAATATGATTAAAGAGCAAAATTTTAGTTACATAATTAATGACTTGAACTTCAGATTTTTTATATTTTTCTTAACTTTAGGGGGATCCTTTAGCAACAACATATTCAGCAGTGAAACTATTATCTGGCATTCAGCCTTTTAGAATATATTCAGTTTATTTTTTATGCTTAATTTCAAGTAAAATTAAATATAAAATGTTCATTGAATTAGTTTGCATGATATGTTATACTTGTTCCAAATGTATTCATATTTATGCATTATCTTTCTATATGGATAGATGCATAGGCTGGTATCTGAAATTATAGTCTTTAAAAGTCAACAGTGTTTCTGGGTGTGGGTACCTGGATAATTTTTATTTTTTATTTTATTCATTTATAGTCTCTTTATTACCTTAAATTCTATAATGATTACATAGTATTATTACAAAAAAGACATTATTTTAAAACTAGAAATATCCAGAATTTTCAAGGTAATATCTGCAAACAATGCAATCTACAGTCAAACCAAGAAAACCGTTTCCTTTCTTGGAAAGATAGAGACAAAAGAGCATTATTTTGGGTTATTCTAATAATAAACTAGTTAAAGATATCAAGAGTCAATTTTTATCTCTGTGGCTGCAAATAAAACTCTGAATGTTGATGAGATATAATCTGAGAAAGTCTTTCCTATATTTTAAAATCATACAAGGACTGTAGGCCATGCAACAAAAGCTGCAAATGTATTTAAATTGGGCCAATTTATAATTAATTACCTCTTTGCACATGCTGTTACCCGATTAGAGCATGCAAATTTTACTTTCAAGGGTGCTATGAGTTCACGCCCTGAAGTGCCTGGAGACTGACAGTCATATCTGACATCCTGCATTAAAAGGTTCCTTTGAATAAGTCAAAGCTTGTTTTGCTTCATTTTATTTAAAGTCCCCATCTGTAAGCTATGTTTACAAAAACTAAAAAGTTTTTTTCTGTAGTTAATTTCAACTTTGATATTGGGCTATCAAAACACGTCTGGATTAATTTAACACTGATTGGCACGGACTTAAAATGTTCTTTATATGTTTGTTTAATGCAGTACCTAAAGGTAAAGAATTTTTTTAAAAAAATTAAACATGGGTTGCTGGGGGGAGGGAGTCGGAAAAGGGGGGTGGGGTAATGGACATTGGGGAGGGTATGTGCTATGGTTAGTGCTGTGAAGTGTGTAAACCTGGCAATTCACAGACATGTACCCCTGGGGATAAAAATATGTTTATAAAAAATAAAAATTAAAAAAAAAATTAAACATGGGGGGCTGCTGGGTGGCTCAGTGGGTTGGGCAACTGCCTTCGGGTCAGGTCATGATCCCTGAGTCCCGGGATTGAGTCCCACATCAGGCTCCCAGCTTCGCAGGGAGTCTGCTTCTCCCTCTGACCTTCTTCCTTTTCATGCTCTCTCTCACTCTCTCTCAAATAAATAAATAAAATCTTTAAAAAAAAAAAACAGCTCTCCAGATGCTTTAAAAAAAAAATTAAACATGGTATATTATTGTATTATTATATTATAATATTATATTATTGTAGAGAGGAGAGTTTTAAATAACCTAACCTTGAATTGTATGCCGCAGCTACTAAATACTTTTAGAAATATTTCATTTCTATCTAGCAATTTTGAGTTAGCTAGAAAATCATTCTTGTTTTAGTTGGTAGGTTTGGGTTTTTTCCCCATTTTACATATGTTGCTCAGGAAGGCTTAAAATATTCAATGAAAGTCACAAAGCTAATGTGAGAGTCACACAAAATATTTAATGAAATTCACGTATTTTCATTTAATGAAGAATGAGGACCAGAACTCTAAATGCTACATAGTTCGCATATCCTTCTCTACAATGGATGAAGCCAGATATATGTTATCTGTCACCACAATAACGCTGCATAACAAACAACTACAACACTTCAATGGCATGTAATAAATATTTAACACTGTTGATGAGCGTATGGCTCAGATCATTAGATCTGCTGATCTGGACCAGCCTCAGCTGAACTGGGCTTATCTTCCTCATTCATGTCTGGTGAACTAGCAAGTCAAGGGAAAGCAGGGTGGTCTAGCATGACTCATCTCTGCTCCACGTGGTCTTTCATCTTCTATCAGGCTAGTTTCTTCTAGTCTTTTCTTTTTCTTGTTTTTATACATACACATACACGCACACACACACACACACACTCTTACCTATTATTGGTATGTATACAAAATGCAAAATGAAAGTCCTTTTTTCAAATTTAAGTTATCATACACATTTTTCTATGGCACTAAGGATACACCTATAGCATGAGTTTTGGTGCTACAATACTTTTCAAGTACCATGATTCAATCAATCCCCTATCACCAGTTAGAGATTTATAGCCTCATTTATTGTTTTCCTGGATACCATATATTCTGTGAGCTACCTCAATGAGTTACTTCATTTGCAATAAAGAATTGACAAATAAACTTTTTTTTTTTTAAACAAGCTGGACTTTAGATTTCAGAAAGTATATCATACAACCCTGTATTTCTCACTTTGGGCCTAATACTTAACCCCTATTTCCAAATTCAAAAAACCCATCCAATTTCTGATATAATCCTGGGAATATATAGTACCACAGCACTTTGTACTTGCCAGAAATTTTATCCTGAATTCATCCTCTCATTAAGGATAAAATAAACTCATAATCATAATAAAGATAATAATAATACATGGGCACTACATGGCACTCTTCATAAGCAGAGGTTGGCATTGCAAATTTCTGTCCCTGCATTTTATAGAAGGGTGTAGTAGACCAGAGTAGGAACACAAACCATAAAGCTATATTGGCCAGAATCATCTCTTCTAGCAATCATATTTATTTGGGGCCAATCATATTTTTTTCTTTTCCTTTATTAAATATTTATTTATTTATTTGAGAGAGAGAGACCGTGCATGGGGAAGGGGCAGAGAGAAAAGGAGACAAAGTCTGAAGAAGACTCTGCACTGAATCCAGAGCCCATGCAGGGCTGGACCTCACAACCCTGAGATCACAGCCTGAGCTGAAACCAAGAGTCGGGCACTCAACCAACTGCACCACCCACACACCCCAACATCATTCTTTTTCTTAAATGTAAATCCCCCCCAAAGAGTTAAATCTGTCATTTGCACATTTGTGTGAAATTATTTTAACTATCACCTACCAATACACCATGCGTTGCTTTCGTATGACCATCATACTGATCACTGAGAAAGGAATAGTGGTAATATCACATTATGAAAAAAAACTTTTATTAAAGAGAGACTCACTCTATCATTTTTGTTTAGCGATGTTCAGGGATCAAGGCTATTATTAAGAATTCTCAGGTGCTAATCTGGATGGTCCTGTTACTTCACTGAAATTTTTATTGAGATAATGATAGAACTAATACAGAGAGATCCTAGTTTCCTCTAACAATACTGTCTTGCAAAATACAATGCAAGTATCACAACCAGGATATTGACATTGATAGTACCCAGCAATCTCATTCAGGTTTCTCCAGTTTTACTTGTATCCATTTATGTATGCTTATAGGTATGTGTGTATGTGTATGTGTGCATTTAATTCTATACAGGTTTATCATGTGTAGGTTCATATATCCATCACCACAGTCAAGACACAGAACAATATCATCACCACAAGGATTCTTTATGTTACCCTTTTATAACCACACTAAACTCCCTCCATCCTTATATCCATGACTAATAACCTACAAATCACAAATATATTACCCATTTCTATAATTTTATCATTTCAAAACACTTATATAAATAGAATTATATAGTACATAATCTTTTAGGATTGGCTTTTTTCACTTGGCATACTGGAGATTATCTAGGTTCCTGAGTGTACCAATAGTTCATTCTTTCTTATTGCTGAGTATCATTCCATGATATGGATATACCACCATTTATTTAAACTTTCACCCACTGAAGGACATCTGGGTTGTTTTCAGTTTTTTGGCCACTGTGAATAAAGCTTCCATGAACATTTGTGTACAGGATATTGGTGGGAGCCTACATTTTAATTTTTCTGGAATAAATGCTCAAGACATTGCAATATCACATGATGGCTACATGGTAAGTTTTAAAAGAAACTGTCAAACTCTATTCCAGAGTTCTGTGCCATTTTACATTCCCAGTGACCCAGGAGTGATCCATCCTTGCTACCATTTGGTAATGTCACTATTTTCATCTTAGCCACTCTGATAGGTATGTAGTGATATCTTACTGGGATTTTAATTTGCATTTCCCTAATGGCTAATGATGTTGAACATCTTTTCATATGTTTATGTGCCATCTGTATATCCTCTTTGGTGGATTGTCTGCATATGTCTTTTGCCCGTTTTCTAATTGGATTGCTTAGTTTTGTTTTTCAACTAGTGAGTTTAAAGTTTTTTGTGTATTCTAATTATAAGTCCTTTGTCACATACGTGGTAATCAAATACTTTCTCCCAGTCTATAGCTTGTCTTCTCATCCTCTTCTCAGAGTTTTTCACAGAGTATAAGATTTTAGGTCTAATGAGACTCAGCTTTTCTTTTTACATATTATGTCTTGGTGTCAAGTGGAAAACTCTTTTCCTGGTCCTAGAGCCGAAGATATTCCTGTGTTTTTATTTTTTCTAAAGTTGTATAGTTTTATTTTTTACATTTGTATCCATAATCCACTTATGTTCACTTTTGTATAAAGTGTGAGGTTTAGGTAGAGTTTTGTTTTATTTATGTTTATTCACTGCCAATAGATGTCCAATTTCTCCAGTATCATTTGTTAATAGATTATCTTTCCCTCATTAAACTGATTTTGCACTTCTGTCAAAAATCAGTTGGGCAGGGCTGCCTGGGTGGCTCAGTTATTAAGCATCTACCTTTGACTCAGGTTATGATCCCAGGATCCTGGGATAGAGCCCTATATCGGGCTCCCTGCTCAGCAGGAAGCCTGCTTCTCCCTCTCCCACTCTCCCTGCTTATGTTCCCTCTCTCACTGTGTCTATCTCTGTCAAATAAATAAATTGAAAATTAAAAAAAAAAATTAGTTGGGTGCATTTCTTTGGGTCTGTTTCTGGGTTTTCTATGCTATTGTCTTTGAGGCAATTATTCCTATGTTAGAGCTTGACCCTGCCATCTTATTACTTGTTTTCTATTTGTTTACTCTGGTTTCTTGATTCCTTATTTTCTTTCTCTTGCCTTCTTGGGGGTCATTTTACACTTTACGATTCCATTTTTATTTTCAGTGGGTATCTGTATAGTTTTCATAGTGGTTGCTCTGGCTATTACAATATATGTACGTGACTATTATTAAAATATGTATTTTTTGGCCATTGCCTTTTTTTCACTTTTAATCATTTCCATTTGGTTCTTTTTTTTTGTTTTTTTAACTTCTATTTCTTTGCTGAGGTTTTCTATTTTTGCATTTGTTTCAAAAGAATTTTCATTTGATTACTGAAGTTATTTTTATGATGGTTACTTTAAAATCCTTGGCAGGTAACTCCAACATCTGATTTATCTCAATGTTGACGTCAGTAGATTGTCTTTCTCACTCCAGTTGTGATTTCACTGGTTCTTGGTATGATGGGCAATTTTCAAGGGTATCCTGGAGGTCTGGTCTACTATTTTAGAAGACTCTGAATCCTATTTAAGTCTTGTTTGTTAGCAGGCAATCACCCTGCTTGTTTGTCATGTGGGTCCTGGTGTCCTTTTGTGGGCTGTGGCTCTGGTGACAAGTTTAATTTTCAGAGCTCTTACTGTGTTATGTGGGTCCACTTGCTTCATCTGATACTGCTGGGGCTCCCACAGGTCCTTGAGCCTGAGGGAGCAGAAGGGGTTTCTTCAGCCCTGGGCCCCAGTGTCTCTGGGTGCGGGACAAAAGTCTCAGGCACGTGGAGACCAAAGTTTCCCGGGCCAGACTCCCTTTTGCCAAGGCCACCCAGCTGTCCGCACATTGTTTATCTCTTGGTGACGGGAGGTTTCAGGCCTGGTGAGGAAGGAGAGCACTTTTCCTGGCCACTTACTGCTGTTAGCTGAGATCCCAGGTGATCTCCCCTAGCCCGCGGAGCTGGGCTGTCCTAGTGACAGTGGAAGGGCTCCTATTAGATCCACGAAAGGAAGGCCACCTTCTGTTTCTAGGTCGGGGTCCGGTAATGCTGGGTCTGAGTTGTTTGTTGTTTAGGGGGAACATGAGATGCCTGCCCCTGCACTGTTCCTGTCATCGTAACGACAAATCCGTTCATCTTTCACTTCACCACTTCCAGAGTTCTGTGCTGTTCCTTCCGTCCTGACGGCAGATCAGGTCGCCTTGCTCTGAGCCACTTCCAGAGTTCTGTGCTGTTCCTTCCGTCCTGACGGCAGATCAGGTCGCCTTGCTCTGAGCCACTTCCAGAGTTCTGTGCTGTTCCTTCCGTCCTGACGGCAGATCACTTCGCCTTGCTCTTAGCCACTTCTGCATTGTTTGCTGCTTGCATTATTTCTGAGATTTCTAGTTGTACTTCGCGTGGAGCAGCAGAGAGAAACAAATCTATGCCTCTTGACTGGATCATAACTCTGAATGATCCTTTTTTTTTTTTTTAAGATTTTATTTACTTATTTCACAGAGAGAGATCACAAGTTGGCAGAGAGGCAGGCAGAGAGAGAGAGGGGGAAGCAGGCTCTCTGCTGAGCAGAGAGTCCGATGCGGGGCTCGATTCCAGGACCCCGAGATCATGACCAGAGCCCAAGGCAGAGGCCTTAACCCACTGAGCCACCCAGGAGCCCCTGAATGATCCTTTTTTGAAGCACAAGTTACTTACATCATTCCTTTGTTTAAAACTTTACAGCAGGTATGTGCTATGGTGAGTGCTGTGAAATGTGTAAACCTGGCGATTCACAGACCTGTACCCCTAATAATAATACATTATATGTTAATAAAAAATTTAAAGGTAAAACCTTATCACAGCTTCAGATTTCATTCAGAGAAAAGGCAAAGACCTTAAAATGGCCCAGAAAACCCAACATAATTTGCCTTTGCCTTACAGTGACCTCTCTGATCTTATCTCCCATTATAGCTCAATCCCCCCCCTTTACTTTGCTCCAGCCAAATGACTACTTTCCTGCTCATCAAACCCTTCCAGAAATTACACATCTTCACATTCATTCATTCATTCATTCATTTGCCTAGAATATTCTTCCTCCCAACAGCCACATGGCTGGTCTCTCAGCTCCTTTAATCTCTGCTCAAAATACCAGCTTTTCAGAGATGTCTTCCCTGCCTTCCCTACATCATCACTGTCACCCTTTTACTTTTGCATTGTGGAGGTTGTGTGTTGTCTAGAAGAATGCCTGATATTTAGTAGGTGCTCAGTAAAACTGTGCTGGATAAATAAATTAATAACAGGACACACGTTCATGTACAGTGACTCACCTGTCGCTTACTTGGGTTTGGAATGGTTCGGTTGTGGGAAAGAAATCACCCGGAAAGAAAGTGCACTAGAACCTACAAAAGGCAACAGCAGGGGAAATAGTTCCCAGCCAAGTGAACACTGGGAGGCAGTTTATTCCCACCCAAGTGGCACTCTGCAGAGATGAACTTCTGGAACTCTAGGAGAATTAGTATAGCTTCTCCCTTTGAAGGACACGTAATCATTCCCCAGAAAATCCTTGTACACAAATTACATAAAGGAGACTACAATGAAAAATAATAAAGGTAAATACATAGTGCTTTGAACAGGATAAGCACTGGTTGAAACATATTCTGTTTATTCATGTACTCCTCACAAGAGCTTTTCAAGGAAATCCAGTTTTTACTGTCCCGTTAGATACATGTAAACTGCAGTACAAAGAGGTTAAATCACTTGCTCACAGTCACACAGCACACAAGTTATAGGGCTGGGACTCAAACCCAGGCAGGTGGGCTTCAGAGTCTGTACTTTTTGCTACCACCCTATATTGTAAAAGAAACAACTTAAATTGGTTTGTCTCCTACACAAGAGAAAGGAAAAAAAAAAAGGAACATAACTCATGAGCAAATAAAATAATAAATATATGGGAAATTCCTTCCAAATTTTTTTTTCCAGACTTGAATTGGAAGCTGACCTCTCATTCAAAAGTTATACTTGTACTCAATTAAATGCATACAATTCAGTATGAGAAGCCTGTACAGATTTTTTAAAGGTAGCACATTGTCCCCTCTATCTGACGAAATGCTGTACCTTATATCAATGTAAAATAAAATTATATCCATTAACAAGCCAATGCATTAGAATAAAATCATATCCATTAACAATACAGGAAGGTAACTGCTATTTGCCGTGTCATTGTCAGGTTCTACACTGTCATTATGAAAAGGCCAATTTAGCGAAAGTAACACTTGCTCCTTCCGGATGACCGTAGAGGTGAAGCTATGGGAAACTGCCCTGTTTGACCGTTTTTGACCTACAATTATGGCAATTTGACATGGTTCAGCATAACAGATCCAGGCCTCCTTTTTTTTTTCATTCTTGACGTAAGTCCTTTTTATTCATGTTTTTTATGTTTACATAAAGTCAGAGATTAAAGGTCACCTTGCTTCTATGTACCTAACATACCCTTTTAATCTAATATCCTTCTTCCAGGTCAGAAAGCAGAAACCAGAACAATGCCCACTGCATAGCCTATTTCCTACTGATGTATTGATTTGTTTTCCTAAGAAGTTGTAAGCAATTACACTTTTTCCCACCCAGACTTTGCAAGACTATAGACTTAAAGAGGATTTAAAATAAATCTGCAAATGGCATTATTTCCTATTCCAATTTTCCCACTTACGTTTAATGAAACTGTGATTTACTCCAAATTATATTTTCATATGCTTCCCCCTTCTTACCTCTGTTTTTAAATAGAGTTTATCACCTGTGTTCTGTAAATGCTCAAATGTAGCTACGTTAGGCATTGAGATCTTCTCTGGGAAAAAAAAAAAAATGCCGTTTTTCCCCAGGGTCAGTAAGATTTTCTATCTGTACTTAAAGAAGACAGAATCAATTATTAATTTGAAAGGGCCTCCCCACCAGCTAGAGTTCTCAGATACAGTGAGGATGAACTTGTCGTAGGCATTCCAAAGGGATGGGTGCAGAGGTATTCTGGGAAATCTGGGTAGAACAAGCTGACACTAACTTGTAGAATGACTAAATCAGTGTCTCTCTAACAGATTGCTCAGGTCATCTTGATGGAGACCTTACTGCCATTGTTTGAAGAAAAGAAGCCTTGCTGAAAGCTGCTGGAGACATGAAGAAAAATCAGACACGATTTCTATTTTCAAAAAGTAGAGAATTTAACCTTATTTTCTAGGGTCAGCCAGGCAGGTGGGCCCAATGAGATTGTCCAGAACTTTGGTTTGGGCGACCAACTGTTTTCTACCCCTCAGCCTTCCGCTCCTAAGATTCACGGACATAGTTCACAGGTCTCACCTCCCTGCTGAGTTCTGGCATCTAGATCTATACTCCAGAGCTCCTGAAGTCCAGTGGATTTGCTAATTATTCGATAGCTCCCCAATCTGTACTTACTCAGGAATGCATCTGCAACCTGAGACCCTGGCATTCCTTGGGTACCCCAATTTCTCAATCAGATTGGGCACAGAAAGATTTAAAACATGAACCAGAATTACTTGAATGCCTCTCATACTTCAACAATTCCCACCATATATGTGCATTCACATTTTATTAAAATGTGAATGCACATATATGTGTAAAAAAATATCAATTTTATTAAAAGTCGCAGGCAGGCGTGGAGCACTTACTGTCTATGCTGTAACCAGTGTGTCACATGTGTGATCTCATTTGATGCCCACCAGATTCTTGCAAAGTAGATGCATTGTTCCCAGTTAGCAGAAGAAGAAACAAAAGCTCAGCGTGGTTACAGGGCTTCTACAGGGACACACATAGTATCTGAGCCAGATTTCAGACCCAGGGAGTTGGAGTTCAGAGTCCATGATCTTACACAAGGTATCTCACAAGAGTACAATTATGGAGGCCACACACTAATTCTGAAAAGTAAGTAAAGAGATGGCAATGAACGTTTTTAACCTCAATGACTCCCTACCCAATATACATCACCAGATAATGGCCTTCCTTCCTTTTCATTGCATGTTCTGTTGGCTCAGTTGGATACAAATACGCTGATGCCTGCATCTTCCCAGAGCACACTCAGCTTAAAAAAAGATGAGCTCAGAGTAAGGACTGATCCCTTCCCATGCTTCATTGACAAAACCTACCAAACTCTCCCTCAGTCAAACTCATGTGTTTCTCATCTCAGAAAAATGCACGCTGTGGCCCAGGTAGAAGAAGAGATCTGCAATGATTTCCACCTCTCTACTATGGAAAATTACCCCTGATCATTTCCCTACAGTGAAGGATTCTGAGGTTTAATTTCCACTTTCACAATGTTCTTAGAGATTTTGAATTATTTTCATGTTCCCAACATAGGACAGACTACAAGGAAGGAAGGAAAGAAGGAAGGAAACAAGGAAGGAAGGAAGGAAAGAAAAAAGGAAGGAAAGAGGAAAGTATCAGGCACAAAAAAAATCACTTCAAAAGCATTTAGGAAGAGAAAAAGTAAAAACCACAAAAAGTGAGAGCATGATACCAGCAGACTCTAGCCTCAAGGATGAAGAGTTGCAATTGTCCCAACCCAGCCTCATCCTCAACACCTGTGAAAACACTTTTTGGTCTTAAGAGCCATTGCTACAAGGGTGCTGACCAAGTGCATCCTGGGTTGGAATATGGCTCTACTCTCCCCAACACCTCACAGGGATCTTTTCCTCTTGGAACATCAATGGAGGACCCCAAAGTCTAGGGTATAGAGAGAGACACCCCCACCCATCTCAGTGCTGTGTTACACAATTAACACAACTGCCTGGCTAAGACATTTAACATTGTCTTGATACTTCTGAAGGTGAGGAAGCCATTGGTCAGTTCCGTTCCATGGAGACATTTCACTATTACAGAAAGAACCTTCTAGACTTTGAGGAAACAATTTCTTTTCTGTATTTAATAGTATTCCCTTATGTGTACCCAGGCCTCTTTGCAACGTGACGTTTGTAGACCTTGTTACTAAGAATTGGCATCTATCTCCCCACCCTATGAACGATTTGATTTGGCTTCTAAAATGTGGCAGCAGGGCCAATATAGCCATTATGACTCTAAGGCCTGGCAATTTCCATCCTCTCTCAGAACTTGGCCAACTCACCAAGCTGGACTAGCCTGTGGGAGATGAGGGGCCACAAAGGCCAGATTCATGTCAGGCAGGCCACCCCAGCTGCAGCCTCACACGTGAGAGGGCAGTGCTGCTCAGCCCAACCACCCAACCACCCCTCAGAGCCAGCCAACACCGGGGCCCAGCTGAACCAGAAAAATGATCTACCTGAGTCCACGCCAATCTATCAACCCACTCAGGAGTGATCTAAATACACAGTTGTTGTTTTAAGGCACTAAGTTTTAGAGTGGTTTGCTATACAGCAAAAGTTGGCTAATATATTTATTCTATAAACAGCTATAACAGATAAGTAAGGGGAAAACATGATACAGGGAAGACACCTCTCCACACAACCCAAATTTGTTAGGAATAAGCAAATGTTACCTTTTTTTTTTTTTTTTTTGGTAAAGTAGATTTATTTATGATACATTCACCTCCACCACCATAGAACAATACAACTTGAATTAAATCACTAGTATTTTTAAAACTACCTTTTTTTTTTTTTTAAATGATGATGTGATGTAGTGGAATGAGTGTTGGTTAGTAATTAGGAGACGTGCATTTTAACTTGGGCTCTTCTGGAAGCTGGGTGACTGTGGCAAGTCCCACTCCCTGACCCTCAATTATAGGAGAGAAAAATGAAGAGATTGGTTGAGAAAACATTTAAGACCTGGTGCAATTCTAAAATACAGGATTTTATAGCATTTTGTTGTTGTTGTTGTTTGAGACGTTAGCATATTTTTTATCACTACATTTCTAGGAGGGGTTAAAGAGCACTTCATTCAACCCTCCAGCTTTGTCATTATCCTCAAGACCACTCCCAGTCCTGAGAATGGAGCATCAAAGAGGACAGACATGCCCCAGCGGCTTGCTGGAGCTTTCTGGTAAGCTCACGAGAGCCAACTGTTTCCTTCTCTTCCCAAATCTACGTTCACCGGCGACGTGTTGGTAGCTTCGAGTCAGATGCCCTGGTAATATTTTAAAACGTGGACATCAGCAAATGTTACAAATCCGTTTTCCCACCAGGACGGCCAGCTGTTAAACATTAACCAGGACAACCCTGGACTCTTCATTCACTGAGTCAACATCCTAAAAGGCAAGCTAGATATTACATAAGTAGGTCTGAAATATTTTAGTACAATCAAGAAGTATGGTGAAGCAGGGGAAAGGGTGATGCATAAAGAGACAACACTACTCCAAGCAGAGGGAAAGTTCTGTGAAGACTTGAGGCAGAAAAAAAAAAAAAAAAAAGACTTGAGGCAGAACGGAATATGCTGTGTCTGAGGAAATGGAGGAAGGCCAGTGGGGTTAGTGTGGCTGAAGTATGGAAGGCAAGGGGCCAAGAGCTTGAAGGGAAGGTGGAGAGGAGGTGTTAAGAAAGACTTCCGGGGTTCAGACTGTGCAAAGCTGTGAAGGGGGGGTGCCTTTCATCAGGCAGCAGGACCAGGTCAGGGGCGTAGGGAGGAAGAGAATGAAGTCAGCCCTAGAATGGGGTTTCGGGTATCTTGGGGGCTGGGTGTTGGATCGTGCAGTAAAACAGGGCCACTGTGTGCAGGCGTAAATGAAGCTGTATGTGGGGATGAGAGTCCAGTGAGTGGAGGACTGTGAGTCAGAGCCAGCAAAGGAAACTGAGTGGTCAGGGAGGTGGGGAAATTCTGCAAGCAAGGAAGAAAATGGGACAATCAAAATCTAAAATCTAGGGCGCCTGGGTGGCTCAGTGGGTTAAAGCCTCTGCCTTCAGCTCAGGTCATGATCTCAGGGTCCTGGGATCAAGCCCCGCATCGGACTCTCGGAGCCTGCTTCCTCCTCTCTCTCTGCCTGCCTCTCTGTGTACTTGTGATTTCTGTCTGTCAAATAAATGAATAAAATCTTTTAAAAAAATCTAAAATCTAATAAAAGATCAAGCACAAAGGGAGCTAAAATGGCCATTGGCCTCTCAATATGAAGGTCATCGGTGGCTTCAGAAAAAAAGTCTGGAGGAGTGATGGTGACAGAATTCAGGCTGATATGGACTGAGGAGCCAGGGAAAGGTGGGAACAGAGAACAGAGGCAGAGAGTACAGGTAAAGTCTTTAAAGATGTTCTCTGTGAATGAAAAGGAGAAAGAAGGGAAAGCAGTCAGTTAGGGTCAAGAGAGGGCATACGGTTCTCTCTGAAGAGGGGAGAGGCCTGTCGTGTTTAATATTGATTGTCTAGACCTGGTTAAAGGGAAATACTGACAACACAAGAAAGAGAAGGGATAAATGTTATCATGAAATCATTGAGAAATCAGGGTCCAGGGCCAGGGAGGGAGGGATGGCCTGGGAGGGGAGGAGGGAAACAGAAGGAAAGATAGAGCTGAAGACCAAGGAGGACTTTTGGGGATGGCGGCAGCATGGAGGTAGAGATGTCCTCCAGGGCGTCCTCTCTCCTCCAGGAGATAAAAGGTCACGGAAACTACCAGGAGGGAGGCAGCTAGAGACTGGAACAAGGAGAAGGTTCTAATGAATGAGTAACAGCAGGACAGATCATTAGCTCTGGAGCCTGACAGACCTGGGATCCGCCACTTAGTGGTCTATAACCTTAGATGTGTGGCACATCTAAATCTTTCATTTGACCAACAATAATGGAGCAAGCATTAAATACTAGCAGTGTACTAGAAATGCCAAAAAAAAAAAAAAAAATCAGATTAAAGTCCTTGAATTCAAAGACTCCATCTTCTATTGGGCAAGTGAAATGAGTCAGACAAAATTAACACAGCATTAAAAGGGCTCACATGAAAGAAAACATAAGGAATTCTAGGGGCACAGAAGAAGGGGGTCCATTCTAGACTGGAAGTTTTAGAGACGGTCTTCCAAGAAAGAACCATTCTAGCTAATGCCTCAGTTTCCCAAATGCAAAATGAGGAAAATCAATCGACTCACTAATAAGACAGTCACCATACGGTATGTTGGCATGATGTCTACAACACAACAATTACCAATAAGTTCTACTTTCCTTCCCTCAAAATCCTCCCGGTACCAATGAGACTATTGGGCTAATCCACAGAGTTGTCACAGACTTCCATTTTCTGCACAAATTTTCAATTCTCTCCATGTTTCTCAAAACATCGTCTCCCCTAGTGATGGCCAGAAGCCATTAAAATGATCCCTGATAGTAAAACCCCAACTTAGAAAAACATACAAGATAACTAACAATGTCCTACGTAGGGAATTGGAGACACTGGGGGTATAGAAAATTCACAAGTTCTTTCTCTCCTTTTTGTTCTCTTTCGTGTTTACAAGCCAGATGCAGCTGGATCCTAGATACCTGAGTCCTTTCTTCCTTTAAAAAAAAAAATGAATGATCAGTGTATCAGTTGGCAATCTTGACTGCAAAAAGACAAAAGGCCATCTTAAACGGGGCTTAGACAATGAAGGGCTTGATACGCTCAATGGCCTGATCTGGCATCTCAGATGACATCAAAAGGATTTGATTCTTCACTGGCTTGTCCCCTGCAGGGTCAGCTTACCCTTTAGGCTCCGAATGTGTTAACCAAACTATTCCAATATCTTTATTCATGAGAATAAAATAACAAATTCAGGTTCATCCCATGTCCTTCCAACACATGATCCAGCAAAAGAGAGAAAAGTTCTTTCCCCGTAAGTTCAAGGAAACCTCCCCTTACTTTGGACTGGTTCTGAATAGACCATTCTGGAGCCAATCCCTGTGCAGTGACCTCCAATAGAACTTTCTGCAATGATGGAAACGTTCTCTAACTGCACGTTCTCTAGCTGGCTTACAAATAGCCATTAAACACTCAAAATGTGGCTCGAGTCGGCTGAGAAACTGCTTTTTCATTTTATTCTAATTCATCAAAATGTAAATGTAAAAAGCACTACGTGTCTAGAGGCTCCTGTGTGGGGACAGTGCAGCTCTGCAGCGAGGGAAGGGTGGAGTACACCGACTGCCTAACCCCAGTGCCCACGCTGCCTTGAGCCGCGGGTAAAGTGAATCCCATTCATTCCACAAAGGGAAGTCATTCTGCCTGGTGTCCCGGAGCCCACCATTTTTATTTCCCAGAGATTAATGGCCCAATTCAAGTGAGATCCGTTGCCGAGGAGTTGTATTTATAAATCTTACCTAGGACAATGCCACGTGAAAGTCACTTTCAAATAATAGCCTTTTAAAACTGAGAGCAACCTGAGGGCTTGCGCACTCCAGATCCATATTTCACAGAGAAGAAATGGGCTTGAAGCATCAATTTCTTTCATTATGGCAGTTCTGAGCAGGGCCTGGGTATGCTGATCTTCAGCCATCTTTCCACTGTAGAATTCAGTCTTCACGCGACAACACTCCAATAGACCCACTGTGACAGAATTAACTTCATTCTACATGAAGCTTTGTAATCGATGGCTTACTGCAGCTTCCGAGAAAGAATGTGACCATAGAGGTCTTCTATTTCACACTCAAAAGACCCAAAGAGCCTAAGGGGTAATATAAAAAAAGCAGGCTGGTCTGGTGGGGACTGTGGCTGAATGGATACCACACACTGTGTCTAAAGCAGGCAGCCACCACTCTGCTCCAGCCAAGTGTGGCCATGGGGGTGCATCAGCCAACGATGCCCGCCATGCCTTCAGATAAGAAATCCAGATTTGTATAGGAACTCTCCAGATGTTTCAATGTTGCCCTCTCGGGTTTATACTTTTAATGACTTATGCAAACCAAACAAGATCATGAATGGGTTTAACCAGCAGTTTGCACCCTGTGGTAGAGATTTATAAAGTCTGACCCGCTGAAAATTAAAGCCTTCAGAGTAGTGTTGCTGGAGATGCCCATGTGTTCTTTTTTTTTTTTTTAAAGATTTTTATTTGTTTATTTGACAGACAGAGATCACAAGTAGGCAGAGAGGCAGGCAGAGAGAAAGAGGAAGAAGCAGGCTCCCTGCTTGAGCAGAGAGCCCGATGCGGGGCTCGATCCCAGGATGCGGGGCTCGATCCCAGGACCCCGAGATCATGACCTGAGCTGAAGGCAGAGGCCTTAACCCACTGAGCCATCCAGGCGCCCCTGCCCATGTGTTCTGACACATGCCAAGCGACAGTTTCCAACTACAGCTATGTGTGAGGGCTTCCTCGAAGCCTGGGACCCACTATTCTGAAGCCCTCTTGGCCATCAAGAGGGGTAGGCAGAAATGTTAAGGTCTTAAGAGCCCAGAGGAGAGATGCCTATAGTCACTGACAGGTGGAAATTGGTGGGTAAATCCCACAGTTCCCCGGCCCCTCAACTGGGATAATTCTAAGGTATGTTCTGCACTGTCTCCCAGAGTTCGTCAGTGGCATGGACCCTCCCACACTCAGAGTAGAAACTATCTGATAATTCACCCTTTATGTTACTTTGCCTGTCTCCCTCCCATACCACCCTGCCCCTTGTGGGGGGTCACCTTCCAGATAAGCCACTTGAACTTGAACCCTTGTCTTAGGGTCAGCTGCTGGAAGAACTCAACCTACAAACACCAGAGACCTGAATTTGCTTTAGTATTTCACTTGTTTTTATATTTGTTTGGTTGTTTTTGTTTTTGTTTTTGTCTTTTCTCCCTATAATAATGAAATATGTCCAGGGCTAAAATATATGGAAGATTCACAACATAGTCCAAAGTGACCTCCACTCTGGTATTCTGAGTATTCAATATTCACAATACGGTGCTGAAACTGCCGCCCTCTTGCATAATGATGCCATGCTATAGGAACAAATGTTCATCTAAAAATAGAATCCATTATGTATACCAGCACAGTTGTTAGTTTCTTAGCATAGCAACTAGTTCTGCCCCATAAAACTTTTCATGGAGGCATTCACTTCAAACAGGTGCAGTTTGCCATACCGCAGTACAATTTCCAGACCACGGTGCCTAAGTAAGTGGGGAGTTTTGCACATGCCAAAGAGAAATCTCATGCAGAATCATTCTCATCACAATCCATGTTCCCTGTAGAAGACAGAATTGAAAACCACAAATTCTACTGGGAGACACATGAAGGTTACCACTCTCAAACGCATTATGTCAAGGTGATTAAATCACACGCTTCCTGTCACACCTGCATATGATCTGGCTCTCTCTGGTTTCCCTGGTGGGGTTATGTGTCAATAAAGGAAGATTCCTACAAATTAATAAGAAACAACATGATGTTATAATGTAACAAGATGATACCTGTTTCTGTACCCATAATACAAATTTAAGTTATAAAATGACATAAGTACATAAAATCATTCTTGTAACCACCTTTGTTTACTCAAGTGGAGTGAATTTAATTGAATATAGAATTAAAACAGCAACTTGGTCCAATAGAGGGTCAAGAAAAACATGAACAAGCAGGGCTTCAATGCTTAGGACATGTTTGGTAAGGATAAAACAAATAGCTCATACCTGGAACATTTGGAGAATGTAAAATAAAATGAATTTTAATCAACAGAATGTAAAAAAAACATCTATTTTTATTCAATCTTGGATACTGTGAATCTCTCTTAAAAATGCTAGTAATTTCCTGCCTTCCTAAGTACAGTATAGGGAATATTATTCAATCATAAACAAATAATTCAAAATCTTGTAGGGCCTCTGGGTGCTTAAGCTGAGTATTACTTCTGATAGAAATTAGACCACGGACAGGAAAGGTAGAGTGAGCACATCCTCTCAGGAAGTCTACTGACTTAATTTGTGACGTCAGCTTGCTTTCTGTCGGTGTTCGCCTTGGCTGCACATTAGAATCAAATGAACAGCTTTCCCTGAGAAAGTCCAATGGCCTGACCAGACCCCGGAACAATCAAGTCAGCTTCTCTGGGGGGTACGACCCAGGAATCAGCATTTTTGAAGCTCCCCCGGTGACTTCAATGTGCAGCCCAAGTTGAGAATCACCTCAGACTGTTGGCCTCTTCTCACGAATGTAAGCCTACTGAGATTTCTCTTCAGACAAATCTTATAAGAAAAACTAACTTTACACATTAAACAGGTTCTTTTAAAAG
>PISX010000679.1:30791-250576 GCA_004024625.1 Mellivora capensis
AAAAAAAAAAAAAAAAAAAAGCAAAGAGTTAAGAGCCAGGACATACAACCAGACTACCTGGATCTAATCCTGCCTCTCCTAGTAACCAACCATATGACCAGGGGTCATTACTTAATCTCTGTGTACATGCCAATGTCCGTACCTGTATATGGGGATAATAATAGCACTATCGTCGTAGGCTTTTGGAAAAGATTAAATGAGTGTGTCTGTGTATCGGTATGTGTATTGGAACAGTGGCTTGTGGAAAATACCACATACGTGTTTGCTATTATTGGTGACAATGGTAGCCATGATAACAACGATAATTAAAAGGTATGTGCAAATTGGATTCATGCATCTTAAAAACGTATTTATTATATTTGAACACCAACTTACTAATAAAATGATTGCTCAAGGTTCATGTTTTTCCATTTTTAAATCAGTTAAACAAAACAAACGAGGATAAAATAGGGAAAAAATGGAGGAGAAATAACTAACAATATTCTTATTTTAGTCTATTTTGACTGTGGTAAGTGCTTAAATGACTCAACTGTCCACCTAAATTTATTTTACCAGAAGAGGGGATGGGGGAAGACTTGTCTTGCTGATTAAGTACAGAGATGGCTTAACAAGGACCCCATAGGTAAGATCAAACCACCTTGGATTGGCAAGAGAAGGAACTAGAAAACAATCAAAAACACTCACTCTACCTACAACGTCTGTTAATCAAACAAAGAGCAAAACAAGTATCTGGAAATTCTATTCATAACAAAGGCAAACACATTTTCCACATAACAGGAAGTAAAATTATGAACAATATACCAAATGTATTTCTTCCACACATTCCTCCAATCTAGTGCCTTAAACTAATGTTGGTATCAAAAGGTACAAATATCCCATTATATATAGCCTCATTGCAGGAAAAGCACACAATTTAATTTTTCCTTGCAAGACTGGGAAGAACCAAATATAAGCAACTCATAAAACTGAGGCACAATTTTTAATTTAATTATATTAAGAGTAAATTCTTCTGAATTAAAGCCAGGGTGTTTTGTATTTCTCAACTCTGACCACAGCGGATTCGAACAGGCATTGCCATTGTTATTGGCATGATGAAGTGCAGTGAGGGTGACATGAAAATCATACCAATGTACTTTTACTTTACAAACAACCCCAAAAAAACCGGAAAGCCACTGTTTCATAATCACCACCCTGATTTCAAAAGACATTTGAAGAGGTTACATTTCAGTGAGAAATTCTACTAAAAATCCATGAAACACAATCTCCAAGAAGAATTTGTGAGAGGTTCCATCATAATAACATTTCTTCCTGTGTTGTGTCTACATAACCCAAGCAATCATAACATTCGGTTATCATATACTAGCTCGAGTTCACTGCGGAAAATACTCTCGGGCTCCTGGCGGTGAGAAGAAGGTAGTGTTGAGAATAAATGGAGCTTAATCTAGAAGTGGGTTTGATGAGGAGAGGGTCATTCCTCAGCAATGAAACAAACCAATGACTAACTAAATTACACTTGAAAACACTACAGCTCTACTGTCTAAGGATCTGATCAGCCTGGAAGCAGAAGAGCTGCCTGATGTCAGCATAGCTGGGACAATCCTAAAATGATTTATCTTAGTAAAAAAGACACAACCATGGTAGAGTCCAATTCTTCTTGTGAATAATACCTTTTTCCTCTTATCCAAGACTTTTAAATCATCTTAAAGTTTATTCCATAAGATGCTTCAGATTCCCAAGGGTCCAAGAAACTTTCACCTATGATGGAGTATTTATTAATGAGTTATCCTCAGAGGAAAATCCTTCTAAACAATAAATCCCTTCTTTTGCCTTCCATGGCTCTGTTCCCAAAACATTATGAAATACATAAATAAACATCTTGTGTGCCCAAACAGACCTAAGTTTCAATGCTTTAGATCAAAAGACCACAGCTCTGTCTAAACAGAACACGAGTCACTATTACCTTGAAGGAGAAAAAAAAAAAACAGATATATTTAAAAATATACATAAACAGATGATCACCTGGCTTTCAAAACAGCACATTTGTGGTCCCTAATAATTACTTAGAGACACTAATTATTTAGTCAGAAACTAGGGTTTATTATATCCCAATAATAAAAAGCCACCACAAATAACCTTGAAGGTGTTATGCCAAGTGACATAAGCCATGGAAAGACAAACACTGCATGGTATCACTTATATGTGGTTATCTTAAAAAAAATAAATAAATAAGTCAAACTCTGAACTCACCGAAACACTACAAAAGTGGATGCTAGGGCCTGGGGTGGGGGTGGGGTGGGGGAAATAAGGAGAGGTTGATGAAAGAGTACTACCTTTCAGCCAGAAGATTAATAAGGTCTGAGGATCTAATGTAAAACATGGTAACTACAGTTGAAAACACTGTAGTGTATAATTGAAATTTCCTGAAAGTAGAACTTAAATGTTTTCACACAAACGAAAAAATAAATAAATCCGTGAGGTGATGGATGCGTTAATTAATTCCACAAGGACTCTTTCGCAACATATATGTATGTTAAATCCCCACGACATATACTTTAAATATCCTACAATTTTATTTGTCAATAAATTATCAACTAATCAATATACCTCTAAAGCTGAAATTTTTAAAACTAAAATTAAATTTTAAAAATTGAATTAAAAAAAAGAAACCCACAGAGGATTGAAAGTTTACAAAGTGCCAGGCATTGTGTTACTCCCTTCACATAATACACTTAACAACAATCCTAAGAAAGTAATACCCCATCTTGCAGATGAACAAATCCCAGGCTTAGACTGTAAAGAAATTCACCCAAGGTCATTCATTTAATAAGGCTGAGCAAAAGCTCAAACCCACATCTGTCTGACTCCAGAGCTGGTTTTCTTAACCAGCTTCCAGGCTCCCAAATTATGGCTGTTTTAAGAAAACTGCTTGGCTTAAAACAAAAGTATTCATCTAATAGATTCCAGTGCCTCTTACTAAGAAATCCTCTTAATGCCCTTAATTAGGGGGCATCTATATTAAGACGTCAAGCATTAAGCATCTATATTAAGCAGTTCCTAGAGACGGATTCTAGTAAAATTAGCTTATTTTAGAGGTGGTTCCAGGACACATCAGGAGTGAGGAACTGAGACAGGAAGGGAAGGAAGGACATAACGAGTGTGTTTGCGTGCCAGTTACCACTGTGGATAAATGGGCTTAATCCCACCAAAGAATGCTGGGAAGAAAAACATAAAGCTTGCACCTTTGAGTTATCCCACCCAAGAGGTGAGAGAACAGTGATATTTACCTATCAAACTCCTTGGGTTAGAGTGGGTGTTAATTCCCAGGGTCTTCCAGGGTGCCAAAGTGAGCTCTAGCTACCAGAAACAGCAAAAGAATGCAAGTGCTAGCCACTAGGAGTCAACCTGGGGCATGTGTAGTAAGGACTTGGGTACAGACTTCATGCTGCATCTACACTATCAGTTTCTTCAATAATGGTGAAGCCTTTCGGAGAAAGTGAAGGAAAAGATTCAGTCACTAGATGATGCTGGTTAGTTAGTAATGACTGGTATACTGCTCCAGGCCAAAGAATGATCCCAGCCCTCAGGAAGCAATCCTCACATGCATTTTGCTGTTTTCTGAGATAATTTCAGTTTTTGTCTCAGACTTTGGGGAAAGCTACCGAATAAAATTGAATAGAGTTCATCTTTTTAAGTTTATAACCACATTATTGTACTCAATAGACTCATATCCCATTTACCATACACAAGAAAGGTCAAAATTGATGTTTCTGGAATATACCAGTGTGCCCCAAAGAAGAACCACCATTGCTAAATGATGGTTATTGTAATGTGTGGTGCCTGGCAGTTCTTTATGAAGGCCAGACTAAGTTTTTAATAGGATATTCCTAGAGTTTCTTGTGAAGATCTATGATTCATCATTTAGAGTATCTGTGAATCCTGGACACTCATGCTGAAAAAAACATCATTGAGGCTTATGTAAATATTTAATTGAACTCTGTATGGAAATTTAAGATTACCATAAGAGAAGGCAGTCTATACTTGTCATTAATAGAAACTTAATCATCTCTCTGTACAAGGATCCAAATGGTGTCTCATGCAAATCACAGACCAGAAGAAAACGGCAGATAGGGCAGATGGTAGGGTCCATTCCTCCTGTCTTAAGTCCCTCAAAATGACTCAATATGCAGGTACAAATCTATGTCTACGAACTAGGGTTATGGGTAAACAGAAAGAGAGTTGTACTTACTAAACCAGAAAGTATGAAAAGCAGAAGATAAAATGGGAAAAAAATGAAGTGGGAAATGATATCCCTGAACACCATAGGCATTAAAACATAGGAGCAGATCTATGGGCCGAAGTGGTAGTGAAGGGGTCAGTACTAGGAGCACAATAGGACCATCAGCTCAGATCAACCCAACACCTTAGCTCCCACCTCCCACCTCCCACATCCTGAACTACAAGAAAACCACAGGAGAAAGAGTTCAGTCATAGCTGGTTCCAACCAGAAAGGACAGGGAACCACCAACACGCAGGGCTATCCACTTAAAGAAATTAAATTTAGAGCCCCACCTCACATTAGTCCTCAAAACACATTACATGATAGCTATGGTCCAGATGCTTGTGTCCTCCCCAGCCCCTGACCCAAATTCATACCACGCTGAAACCCTAATGCCTAAAGATGGGATTAGAAGGTGGGGTCTTTGGGCAGTGCTTAGGTTTTGAGAGCAGAGTCCTCAAGGATGCAATTAGTGCATTTAAAAAGAGGCTCCAGAGATCTCTCTGGTCCCTTCCATGTGAAGATACAAGGAGAAGTCTGCAACTTGGAAGAGGGCCCTGACCTTGGGCTCCAGCCTCCAGAATTGTAGAAATAAATTCCTGTCCTGCATAAGCTACCCAGTCTGTGGTATCTTGTGAAAGCAGCTTGAACATACTAAGAATAGAAACTTAAATTAGTAATAATGATGGCCATAAGGATGAGGAATAAGAAAGTCCTTAAGGAAAGCAAAAAAAAAAAAAAAAAAAAAAAAAAAAAAAAAAAAAAAAAAAAAAAAAAAAAAAAAAAAAAAAAAAAAAAAAAAAAAAAAAAAAAAAAAGTGAATACATCAAAATTGAAAATGGCAAGTCATCTTTTGCCATGCATAAGTTAGAAGTTGAGAAACTCAAAGACAAACCACAAACAGGAAGAAAGTATTTGCAACATCTATCAGCTAAAGGATTAACATCTAGAATACATAGAAAACTCTCAACACAAGGCAAGGGATATAAGATTTATGTAACAGAAAACAGGAACAGTCCATAAATGTATAAAAATACGCACAGCTTACCAGCAAGTCAGACACTGGCAAATTAAAACAAAGAGATACAACCGTTGCATCAGATTGGCAGAAATAAAATGTTTCTTAATAGTGTTGGTAAGGCCTGAGGAAACGGTTCCTGTCGCACAAGACTGACAGGGTTATAAAGTGATGCAACTATCACTAAAATTTAGGATATGTATAGCCTTCAATCAGCAATTGTAGTTTCGAGAAGTTACCTCAGGGAACCCCTGAGCCAAATACCCAGAGTGGGAGACACGGGCTAACTATTACTGTATACTGCAGGATTATCTTCTGTAGCCCCAAATTAGAAACAAAGGCCAAACAGTCCATCAATGAGAGATTATCATTAAATAAAATTTAGTAATCCATTCTATGGGATATGGTACAGCAATTTAAAACTATGAGGTAAATATGCAGGTACTTATCCTTCAGAGGATATCTGGAAAGATATCATGAAGCTGTTACCGCGGTTGACTTCTGGTCAGAAGACTAAGACTGGATGGAGTCAGAGATGGAAAGGGGTTAAGGACATTTATACTGCTTCACTCTCTTAACACAAAGATCGTATTTGTATATTATTCATAAAGTTAAAAATAAATAAAATCTGTAATTTAAAAAAAAAAAAGTATTAGGAGTCCTTCACTTATAAATGTCTATTCTTCCTCCTATTTCTTTTTAATTTAATGTAATCATGTGCTCCGCTTCCATCTCCCTCCAAGCTCCTCTTCTAAGGATACACGAAGAGCCCACGAAGCTGCACTGAACGTCTTGGATCCCAACTAGTAGTAGCTAGTTTTATTTTTACACCAATCTTGGCACAGAAGCAGGAAATCAAGTTGCAAGGCAAAGGTCTACTTTGTTTCATCTTCTAGGAGGATCGGTTTGTAATAGCTCTTTAACATTGACTTCTTTTTTTCTTTTTGGCTTCTCCTCCAAACTTGTGAGGCAGATTCCTCTTGTAGTTAAATGGTTTTCGTGGCTAACGCTTCCTGTGTTTGTTCCCGGTCCCAGTATGGGACCAACAAAAAGGCATAGCCTAATGTTGGCAACCTCTTAAATACTCTGGCTGTGCAGGAGCCCCTTCCCACCCACAATTACAAAAAAAGCTCATCCTCTTCCCATACTATACACTGACATAAGAAAAACCCCCGTGCTCAAAACAGTCCTATTCGGAAACTTGTTGTTGCTACTTATAGTCACTAAGATGTACAGAGCCAACGGCAAAGAAGAAAGTGATTAAAATAAGTTCAGAGCTGGTACAAAGTATGAACATTTATCCCTTAAGATTGTGTTCATATGAATCTGCTTCCACCAGCCCCAAATAGTCTTTCAATGTTTCACCAAAGCACATGTTTGCTACCTAAAAATTACTTTCTACTATTTCCAGCTTTTAATTCCTAAATCTATCTCCTTTGCTCCCTGTCTTCTTTGCCACCTATCATTTCTATGATGAAAAATCAAAGCGGGGATTAGAAGAAGGGAGCATGTCACTGTCCATAAAGGGTGAAACTGGGGACTTGGGTCTATAGCATCACCTATAGGATGGTGTAACGTATCATGGAGTATCACATAGCCTCTACAGGAGAGAAGACATGGCTAAGACATTGTGTAAAATGTGAAAAATTTCCTCCACAGCTATAAAAAGAAAGATGTCATTACAAGAGCTTCTTTACTAAGAGCTTCTTTTTTTTTTTAATTTTATTTATTTATTTGACAGAGATCACTGAGAAGCAGGCAGAGAGAGAAGAGGAAGCAGACCCCCCGCTGAGCAGAGAGCACGATGCGGGGCTCGATCCCAGGACTCTGGGATCATGACCTGAGCCAAAGGCAGAAGCTTTAACCCACTGCGCCACCCAGGTGCCCCTACTAAGAGCTTCTTAAAGCCACTCAGCTCACCTCTGAACAGACCAGGTGTCGCTCGGGCACAGGTTTCATGGCAAAGGAAAAACAAGGTGGGGAGAAGCCCAAAAGTGGCTGAGAAGCCCCTTATCGTAGATACCAATGCAAGCTTCCAAACCCATGGAAAACACAGTGCACAAAGTCGATGGATAAACTTTAAAGTTTATTGTTTTCCCTCTGAGACAGGGTCTCTATAATACATGGGAAAGATTCACATCACTAAGAGTCATTGCTAGAAAAAAATATTTTAAAGAAAATGGGCCTCTAAGTAACATCATGATTGTACCACGCGGCCAGGTATCATCCGATGATGTTATGCAAAAACACGGACTAAAAGCTTGACTTGCCATCCTCATTTGAGAGCATCATCTTTTAGCATACATTTCCTCTAACATATCACTTATACCCATCCATCTCCTAGAAGTGGATGTATCACTCTTTCTGGCTCCAAGACCAGGCTTAAAGCCAGAAGAAAATGACAAACTTAGAAGCATGAAAAATTTAATTTTTTTTCTTAAATCCTCCCATCTTTTGTATACTGATATATGATCATTAAATAGAAAATAAACCTCCTAACTCTGATATATGACTGAGGGATAACTTAGGTATTTAAAAAGTGAGAAATGAAATTTACCATCTCTTAGCAGAACTGTAAGATTAATATCCATGGAGGGAAAGTAATAAAGAGATAAAAAGAATTGCTACCACATTATTTGTTTCAATTGGTCATAAACAGCATCACAACCAAGAGAAAATGGTTCTTGCAAAAAATTGAAAGAAATTTTCCTACACCTGAAAATAGGCATAAGTCAAAATCCTGGGTTCACAGAACAATACAGATGCATCAAAGAACCTTCTGTCCTAAATCCTTTTTCTTTCTTAAGCAAAGAAATATTTATGATTGGTCTTAGAAGGGAGCTTAACTGAGTTGCCATGAATTATTAAAAAAACCCAAAATACCTTCTGTTGCTTTTATAGAAGCTTGATTTACAAGCTGAAAAATCAAACTGACAGTTTAGTCCCTTGTACAAATACCCAACCTCTAAAAATGCCCTAGGCATTATAAATATATCTTTCATGAATATAGCTTCAACAGTTCTAAAAATAGCCTTTAGGAGGGAGAAAAAAACAACAACAACTCTTTCAAGCCATTGTTTTAACATAACAGCAGGAAACCAAACAGAATGTCAAAGCCAAAGTGATTAACACACCCAGTAATAAACATGAACATTAAGTAGGAAATTTTACTCAAATACATTTTTTTTTTTTTTTTTACATTAGCTTGAAGTCTACGGTGTAGCCCTGCATCTATGGCCAGAGATGAGATGATTCCAGCGTACCCGTATTTAGAAATTAACTTCAAGGCTAAAATTCATCTTTTGGATGAGTGTAAACAGGCATGTCCAGGACTGGCTCGGGGAGACAGATAGCACTGTCCACTACCCTGGGTGTTTCCCCCAGGCTCCACCCTGACCCCAAACATGTCATTGCAAAAGGTTAGTTCCAGACTACTACTCACAGGTGAAGTCGAAGTTGCCCTGAAGGCAGAAGGGAAGGCTGACAAATTCCAATAACTTTGGCTATAGAGACCTAACTCAGGGATGTGAAAAGACTAACAGTCCTTCACAAGGTGATACCAGGTATTTTATTGGTTTCAATATGTATTTAGCACACTCAATAAAACTTGCCCATCTCTCCAAATAATAGAATTTATAAGGTCAAAAATATTCTGTGTTCTGTAGCCTCATGGGTTCAGGAACAGAACCATGGCATTCATTGTCTCTTGAATAACTACTTTCTATGAATTTCTTTTCTGCCCATTAAACTCCAAATAAATCTTGAAATTTGCAGACATTCTACTTCTTAATAATTCAATATGGAGTCATCTCAATTGGTTTCATAGTAAATGAGATCCTAAATTCATCTCAATTGGTTTCATAGTTAATGAGATCCTAAAATCATGATATGGTAGACAGGAAGCTCAAATGAAAAAAACAAATCCTGAAAAACTGAAGGTATGAGCTAAAAGGATCATGTTCTTAAATTTTCTAATGTGAACAAATGATCATGACCCAATTCTTCCCGAGACTGGGAGAACTCTTTAATAAGCAGCCAAGGGGAGAAGAAAGAGAAAAGGAAAGCCAAACTCATAGTCATTTGGATCAAAAGTGATTTTCTTATCATTTTTCTTTATTCTTGATGAATCAACCTGGAGGGGGGACGTAAGTCCCTAATTGGCTGGCTAATTTTCTTCTACAACAAAATGTCATTCACATGTCCATGTTTTTGTCCTGAAAAAACACCAATTGTTCTAGGATTTAGCATATCTGATACTGTGGACTAGTATCCTTGGAAAATCCTAAGACATGTCCATCTTAGGGATTCTAAGTAGAATCTTCAAATAAATTACAAAGTGTCATCCATGAAATGGATATACTTAAGGTGACTTTTAGGTACAAGGATATACTTGTAGGTAACTTAAACACTTGGCAAATCAGCAACCAATTGGAAAATGTAAGAAAGACATATCTCATTTTTACCTTATTTTGATCGGTCCAGTAAAAGAAAAATCCCTGAGGGTCAGTCCTCAAAATAATTGGAGTGACAATAGCAGAGTCCTAGAAATTAAGAAAAAACACGAAAATTAACATATATCACTATAGAAAGTCCTATCCAGGCATTGTTTAACAAGTAGTAATTGTTAAGGGTTTCTCCAAGGTCGCCAATGATTAGTAAAGTTTCAAAAAAATAGACAAGGCATCCTAACTTCACAGCATTATTAATTACATAACTAAGTTTCTTTACTAGTAATTAGAATATCTGGGCATTACTTGTAAAGAAAAACCCAGCAATGCATATATTTATTGATTAAGACAAATTGACATGTTTTCTATTAAAAAGCGATTTTAATTTTAAGTTTATTATTTTAATTTTAATTTTAAGATTAAACACCATTGAAGGAGGAGAAGGAAATAATTTTAAGATTAAACACCATTACCTATTTTATATATGTAAAATTAATTAAAACCCATGCTTGAAGGTAATATTTTAAATTACATTTGTGCTATAAAATGATCTTTAATTGTACTAAGGAGAGTAAACATACTATTTGGGCATTGCTGTTTCCAAGGTAACAGTAAATAAGCCCATGGTCTACATTTTCTGAAAGATATACACTAAATTGTTGCAAATTTAAATTTCATAAGATAAAATAAAACATCACAAGCAAATAGTCTTCGGAGTTTAAAGCATGCACATTATAAAGCAAAACAGCATGCACTGTAATTATAATATTAAACATTTCTAAAATATGTGTTCTTTTCTCTTGGCAATTTTCAGAAAGGCATACCATCTGCACAAGAAAACACATGTCACTGGATATGTCACTTGGGCTTTTGCAGGAATTACTTTTTTTTTTTAATTTATTTATTTGTCAGAGAGAGAGGGAGAGAGAGCGAGCAAGCACAAGCAGACAGAGTGACAGGCAGAGGCAGAGGGAGAACCAGGCTCCCTGCCGAGCAAGGAGCCCCATGTGGGACTCGATCCCAGGACGCTGGGATCATGACCTGAGCCGAAGGCAGCCGCTTAACCAACTGAGCCACCCAGGCGTCCCAGGAATTACATTTTTAAAAGGGACATAAATCACCAGTTAATTTCAAGTTTTTCATACACATTATAACCAAGGTATGGCATATTCTCTACCTGACCAAAAAGACTTATAATGAAAATTAAAACTTGCAGAAATAATTTTGGGAATGGAGGATTGTTTTCCCGATGGGAGGAACATATCAATGGTTTTAGTCTACATGGTGAGTCTTATCATAAAGCTAGGTTCTGATGGGGATGCTTGTCCCCAATGAATGGGTTGAGTTTACACAACTACAACTGAATACAAAAAATAAAAACCAAAATAATAATAATAATATCTACCTCAGAGGGTCTCCGTGAGAACTAAAGAGGATAATCTGGGTAAAATACTTGGATGAAACACTTGGCTCATAAAGTTATTTATTATTAGTGCATTATGCTTAAAACTATTAAAATAGGAAATGAAAATTTATCATGGCATTCTTTTTTTATCATGGTTCATACCACACAGAACTCAGCATTTGTAAATATAAAGTTCAGTGGCATTAGGTATATTCACACTACTGTGCAGCCATTGCCACATCCATTTCCAGAACTTTTTCATCTTCGCAACTGGAATCCCACACTCACTAAACACAAACTGCCCATTACCTCCTCCCACAATGCCCTGGCAATCTCCACCTACTTCCTGTCTCTATGAATTTGACTTGTTTAGGTACCTCATATAAGTAGAATCATACAATATTTATTCTTTTGTGACTGGTTTATTTTGTGACTGGCATCATGTGTTCAAGGGTTCATCCATGTTGTAGCAGGTGTCAGAATTTCCTTCCTTTGTAAGGCTGAATAATATTCTATTGTATGCACATATCTTATTTTGTTTATCTACCCATCTGTCAATGGACATTTGGGTAGTTTCCACCCTTTGGCTATTGCGAAGAATGCTGCTATGAACACAGCTTCACATATATCTGAATCCCTGCTTTCAGCTATTTTATACCCAGCAGTGGAATAGCCAGATCATTGCATAGTCCTGTTTTAAGTTTTTGAGGCACTGCCATCCTGTTCTATCCTGATACACTCAAGATGTATTCTTTTTTTTTTTTTTTAAAGATTTTATTTATTTGACAGACGGAGATCACAAGTAGGCAGAGAGGCAGACAGAGAGGGGGAAGCAGGCTCCCTGTAGGGAGCCCGATGCGGGGACCCTGGGAACACGACCTCAGCGGAAGGCAGAGGCTTTAACCCACTGAGCCACCCAGGTGCCCCTTAAGATGTATTCTTAACGTGCAGTTTGCAAACTCTCTTTTACAAGGATTGTGTTGTTGCATGGAAATTCAGCTGGAATTTTAAGATTTCAAAATCAC
The DNA here is from genome assembly GCA_004024625.1 of Mellivora capensis. Classification (NCBI taxonomy): domain Eukaryota; kingdom Metazoa; phylum Chordata; class Mammalia; order Carnivora; family Mustelidae; genus Mellivora; species Mellivora capensis. The sequence continues at coordinate 42,964 of PISX010000679.1, forward strand.
TTCCAAATGTTAAAAAAAAAAAGACACTTGAAAACAAATTTAATATGATAATGAAAGAACAATTTTAAAATAGTTTAAGCTGCTTCTATGAGATTATGAGCATAAAAGGTCACAGCAATATTTGCAATAAATCACAGCAGTATTTTCAGGTCTGCTTTATCACTTCTCATCCTCTAGAGTCGGGCAAAATGAAACTTTCAGACAAGCCGCACAGCCCACATCCCCACTTCCGGTGAATCTGGAATTAACCTGTAGTTTTTAACGTATGGTTCCAGGTCGGTTCCTTCTCTTATCAGAGTATCTCACAAGAGCATCTGACAAGATTCTAATCTGGCTCTTGGTGACAATTCACAGCAAGGATCCCAGACAATGAAATATTTAAACTCAACAAGGTAAATCTACTCAAACTTATATTTTAGAAGACTGTACTAGTCTGCCTCACTTGCTTCTGATACTGCTATTTCTAGCTTTTTCCTTCTCCTCCTTCAAGATTACAGCTCCTTTGTTCAATATTTTCGGACCCCACTCTTCCAGCCACGGTCCTTCTGCTAAATGATCATTTATTTCAGCTACCTGTCTGCTTCCTCCATAGTCAACTCTAACATTCCAAGATCAGCTGGAACCTGGCAGTCTTGCCATCCAAGGCAGGACGTGACCCAGAAATACATGAATATCCATTTTCAATTCCACCTGCTTTTTTCCCACCTCCCACATAGCTGCAAGTGTCTATATTCTCTCCGTACCAAAGTAGCCACTCAACCCAGATCACAAGTATTCTTAATTGTCAGAACATATGCTCCAGTTTGAAGTTTGAAATATATGGTCATCCTTCATTTCCAAGGCAACTGCAGAGAGACTATAACTCTTGCCGCATTTTACTGCAGAAAAATGGAGACAACTCTCCGAAGGTCTATTTTTTTTATTTCTCTCCATCAGTAACCATAAGGCATGGATTCCATTTAAGACAGTTGTTTTCAAATTTCTGGGTGCATCAGATTTACTAAAAGGATTTGCTAAAACAGATTCCTGGGCCCCTTCCCCAGCGTTTCTCATTTAGTAGACTTGGGCTGGAGCCTGAAAGCATGCATTTCTTTCCTTTTTTTTTTTTTTTTTTACTATTTTATTTATTTATTTTTCAGAGAGAGAGAGAGTACAGGCTTGGAGAACAGCAGGCAAAGAGGGAAAAGCAAATTCCTGCTGAGCAAGCGGCCCCCTGTGGGACTCGATCCCAGGACCCCGGGATCATGACCTGAGCCAAAGGCAGATGCTTAAATGACTGAACCAGGCAGGCAATCCAAAAACATGCATTTCTAGTAAGCCCTCAGTGCTGCTGCCGCCGCTGCTGGTCCAGGGACCACACACTTTGAGATCAACTCAGACAGGCATACAATGGGCAAAGCTTTGGGTCAGGAACACAGTGATATAAAGTCCCAAGGAGAACCGGGGAGCTCAGAATGCAGAAAAAACTGTGCCACTAAGAATCCAGTTTTAACTTGCTTATTGCAGGTTATAAGGTTTTGTTTTGTTTTTTCCCCAATAAACATCTGCCTTGAAAAGAGAACACCAGTAAACATACCTGTCTCATGTAATAGTGGATAATGCACAGTAAATTTCCATTTACTTCTCTTTATTTGATAGAAACTGTTTTACTCACATCCCTAGCTCATCAATAGATCCACAGTGAGACTAATATAATGATATAAGAAGCTGCTGCTTTGCAACTTGTTTTTTTTTTCATTATTGCCCCACTAAGAAGCCCTTTTAGACATTTTTTTTTCTAATCATCCTTAATGAAATTTTACTATCACAGATACTCTTATCTATTTATGTGTCGTACATATGTCTTTATACAAAATTTAAAAAGATATTTTTTTGTCCCTCAAGACCATTTTTCAGTTATTTTGGAGGTGATTTGGCCCCAGTTGAGAATCCATGCTCTGTGTCTACATGTCCAAAATGGACTCACTTAACCCTTACAATGTGACTAGTTCAACTGAGATGTGCTGTACTATTTCAAAGACAAGGAATGAAAGCAAGAATATAAAATACCTCATTAATAATTATTGGCAATGATTATATATTGATATAAACATATTGGGTTAAATAAACTCTGTGTTCTACCTGTTTCTTTTTACCTCTTTTAATATGGCTCCTAGAAAACGTTAAATTTCCTAAGTGGCTTACAGTCTATTTCTATTGGGTAACGCAGCTCTAAAACTTATGGAGAAACCAGATTTCTCATTTGTAGGGAAATGTTTTTTACAAAACAAACTTGGTCAGATAACCCCATCTAGCCAGTTCTGGGTTTTTTTCCATTTACGCAGTTATCATCCAGTTTTAACATCTAAGTAGCGCAAAACAAATCTGGTTGCTTCTCTAAGCGTCAATTCTTCAAATATCTGAATAGAGCCAGCATGTTGCCACCCCCTGAGCCACATACTCTGCCAGGTAGAGGTATGTTGTGGGCTGAATTGTGCCCCCCACAAAAAATTTATATGTTGAAGTCCTAACCCCAAAATAAGTGTTCCTCAAAATAAGTGTCACCATCTTCAGAGTCTGTACACTGGTGATTACGTTAAAAGGAGGTCACAAGGGTGGGCCCAAATCCAATGAGGCTGGCGTCCTTACAGAAGAGGAAATTTGGACACAGAAACAGAAGACAAAGTGGCAACACAGGGAAAAGTCGGCCAACCCCCAGTCTAGGCCATTGGCCTGAACAGATGCTTCCCTCAGGGCCCAAAAGGAAGGAACCAGCTCTGCCACACCTTGATCTCAGATTTCTAGTCTCCAAAACTTGTGAGAAAATCAATTTCTGTTGTTTAAACCCCCTAGTGTGTGGAACTTTGTAATGGCAGCTCTAGCAAACTCACGCAGAGAATCACCCTAAACTTCACCCACAGACCCTTAGTACCATTATCAGAAACTATGGGCCCTCATTGAGCACAACCCTAACTCCACAGTGATTCTATGTTTTTATGCTGTTACAAGAGAACACATATGAATAAAGACATGCACTTCTAAAATTAATCACTATTATAGAGTCAACAAGGAAAAATAACAATGCTCCAGAGGGACTGCCCAAGACCTGCATCAGGGAAAAGGAGAGCCAAAGATGGCAAATATATACATTTCGGGGAAAACAGTTGTGTAAACGGTGGAAAAGAATTCTAAGGGTCACACAGAAAAGCAGATGTGATCGCATCAAACATGGGCAATTCAGCCCTAACTATGCCAACAAAAAATAAAAATAAAACAGTAAAGGATGCTATGGTATTGGCTTAGGGTCAGTGAAGTCAGACTTCTACATGCATCAGCATTGATGAGAATTTCTTTCCACAGGTCTATCCAGTCTGAAATGTCCCCCCAAATAAAGGAAAGCAGAAGAGGTCTGTTACCAGGTCCAGAAGAGAAGATGCAAAACAGTGGCGAGAAGCCCCATTTCAGTATTTGCATTTTACCGATAGGTATAAAAATCTCTCTTAACACAATACAGTGTTCCAAAAAAGTTGGAAACTTATTTCTTCAAATACCACACAGGTTACTTCAGACACTGTAGTCCAGATTCAAACAAGAGCCCAGATTCCCAGTCATCCAAGGTGTTGTTGTCTAGGGGGGCATCAGCTGAGGAAAGGGACCATTTTAGTAAGATAGAGCTCTCGTGGATAGAAAGGGGCATCTCACTGTGGTTTGAGTTTGCATTTCCTTATGACTAATGATGTTGAACAACTTCTCATGTGTTTACTGGCCTTGTGTGTGTGTGTACGCACACACATGCATTAGCTCAGTACTTTTTAAAATCAGTTAAGATTTAAATCAGTGGCTTCATTTCATCAGTGGTTCTGAACTGGGGCAACTTTGCAATGTCCAGAGATAACTTGGTTTGTCACACTGGGGCTTTTGCTACTGACATCTAGTGGGTAGAGGCCAGGGAGGGTGCAAAACATCCGACAATGCACAGGCCAGCCCCTTACAACAGAGAATTACCTAACCCCAAATGTCAATAGCACTGAGTTCGGAACACGGCTTTAGTGGTTTCCCATCGACTTTATGATAAAACCTTGCAGTGGCCTCAGCAGGCCGCTTGCCATCCTGCCAGCATTACTGAACCACAAGCTCCCCACCTGCTTATTCTGCTCTGTCCTTCAAAGGACTTCCCTCCTTTGATCCTTGGAATGCCCCCCATGTGCTATTCCATTGGCCTGACACACTCCCCCCTCCTCTTGATGGCCTAAGTCCCACTTAGAACCCAGGTCTTTCCATAAATAGACTGACTCCAGGGGACCCTTCCACATTTCTTATCCTCACATGTACTTCTTCTTTTTTTTTTTTTTTAAGATTTTATTTATTTATTTGACAGAGAGAGAGAGAGATCACAAGTATGCAGAGAGGCAGGCAGAGAGAGAGGAGGAAGCAGGCTCCCTGCCAAGCAGAGAGCCCGATTTGGGGCTCGATCTCAGGACCCTGAGATGGTGACCTGAGCCGAAGACAGAGGCTTAACCCACTGAGCCACCCAGGTGCCCCTCACATGTACTTCTGTACCTTTCTCTGTAGCACTTACACTGCTACAATGAAACAATTCTATTCCTATTTCTTTAGCATTTATCTCCTCCAATAGAATACAAACTACCTGAGGGCAGGGACCAAACCATTTATAATCACAACTCCACCCCACTAAAAATGTTTAGTAGTTTAGTAGACTAAAAATGTCTACTGTAAAAGAAGCATCAATACATCCTGTCACTATGAATACTGCATTGGTGGACAGAAAGCTACAACAGAAAAAGAGGCAAGGAAGCAAAGATAGGTTCTGGTAAGCATGGGTTGGGTTTGATGCCCAGCAGGTTGCCAGGAGCCTTGGCAAGAGAAATCTCAAAGCAATAAGGACAGAACAAGGCATTTGAGGATTGAGGAGTGGCTGGGATGTCAGGAAAGGGGGATGGTGGGTATAAGCAACACTTCCGTCATGGCAGGAAAAAGATGGAGGGGGCAGTAAGTACATGAGGAAGGCTGGAGAACATTGTGCTGAATCCTACCTTGGGATTTTAATGACTAAAAGGCATATTGATATGTTCTTGGAGGAGCTTTGGAGGAGGAAAATTTTTCACAGATACTATCAAAGGGGAGATAATAATAAAGTCAGGATCCAGAGAAACCAGGAAACATGGGATCCAGAACCCAGAGAGATATGCTTTCCCAGGGCCCAGAGGTAAGGTGGGAGAATGTAGGTGGCCCCAGTAACTAAATGAGGAGTGGGGAAGGAAGTTTTTGTGGATCATTAGCATAATAAAGGGAATGTTTTCACAACCATCAGTCTTTTGTTCCATCACTCCCAACGTCTCTGAATTTCTTTAAGGGTAATTTTCACAGCAATACCTGGGTAGTTGTGTGAGCATCTTTTTCAGAAAACAGAAGCCCCTGGTAACATTCAGAATATGGGATGCAAATATATTGAGCATCATAATTTTCAACCAATATTAAATTATAACTGAGTACACCCTCAACCTTAAGCCATATTTATACCTTACAGGAAATCGGTTCTGTAACAGCTGTCAGCTCTGTATTGACAATAAACATTTTGCTTCTCCAACTCTCATCCAGAAACCCTATCTAAAAAAGCCACAGAGTCCCTTAGGAGTCCTAAGATAGAATGGAAGGATGTCAGGTAGGGCTTTCCAGCTGACGCCCCGGCAGTGCGTCATGAAGGTCTCTTCAGAATAGGCCGCCACCCTCCAGGTCTGCCTCCCCAGTACGAACCCACTGCAGACACACACCAGGCACTTCCTTCATTCCACAGACATTTCCGCAGCACCTACCCAGGGTCAAGTCTACGCTCTGTCCTAGGGAGAGAAAGAAGGTAAATAACGTAAAGCTGTAGACCTCCAGATGCCTTGGCCCAGTTAAAACACAGACCAGGGGGTGCCCGGGTGGCTCAGTGGGTTAAGCCTCTGCCTTAGGCTCAGGTCATGATCCCAGGGTCCTGGGATCAAGCCCCACATCCGGCTCCCTGCTCGGCAGGAAGCCTGCTTCCCTTCCTCTCTCTCTGCCTGCCTCTCTGCCTGCTTGTGATCTCTGTTAAATAAATAAATAAATAAAATCTTTAAAAAAAAAACAAAAAACACAGACCAGGTCTGTCCATCTCCTTGTATCCACCTTCCTACACAGGTAATCTAGATCTAGCCTCTCGACTGACACTACCTCAAATTCAAGCCATTCTGTGTCCTGCTTGGGGTCATCGTCTACATTTCCTTCATGCCTACCAAAGTTTCCAAGGTCAACAATTTCCATAAGAAGCCACAGGACCCGTCTTAATTGGGAAACCAACAAAGACAACATTTTGCAAGGATGTTGAGAAGAGAAAAACATGGTGAAGCACATATAATGAGGCTTGCTGGACACAAAAGTGTCACTTGGTAGGCACTGAAAAAAAAAATGACCTTTGTTTTAACACCATTCCTGAAAATCGACACATACCATGTGTCTATATTGAACGACAGATACAGAACATTTGTAGAGTGCAGTACATACTGGCCTCTGTGCCTCAAAGTCGCAGTGAAGATTTCCTATGTTCCCATGTAAAACAATGTGGACAAAAGTGGATTTTGCATATACACCATAAAAATAACTGCCAAATATAAAAATATAAAATATAGTTTTTGTAAATATAAAAATAAGGTGTAAGTTTGTAGGAATCTAAACCCCATTTGTATGAATCCTAAAATCTGGGAGATTCTTTGGAGAAGTCAAGTTATCCTTTTCAACCAGTATTAATCTGGATTCTATTGAAAGTCTTTTACTACTAAAAGGGTTCTGTTTGGAGATAGCATGGTAGCCTGGAAAGAGCCCAGAAAGTAACCAGGCTTAATATTAAGTTTAACTAACCAGTTGTATATCCTTGGGCAAGTCACAACTCATTACCCTCAGTTTGCTTCTATGTAAAAGGGGAATAACGCTTGCCCTTTTCCTACCACTCAAGGTGGTCCTGAGGACTGAATGGGAGAGAATGTAAATAAATAACAGTGCTTTATAACTAAAAGTGCCTGTTATTAGTACTCACTCTCGAGGTATTGAACTCCAAAGGCAGCATTTTGGCAAAACTCCATGTTACTCAAATGTAGTATTGAAGGAGAAAACTACATGGGACGGACATGGTGATCGCACCTAAGGACTGAAAATCATGAAGTCCTAGAACCATAAAAGGCCTATCAGGCAGGGCTTAGTGAAGAAAACAGAAATCTCTCTGGAAATTTTGAATATAAAAGGATTTAATTACAGGTTATTAAGCATTTGACAAAATCACAAGGATTGGTGGCTCAGGAGTCAGGCTGGCATCCCTGAATGACCCCAGAATGCCACAGCACTGACCTTTGAGGACAGCCATTGCTTCCAGAACATTCGGAAGAGGTAAGGAATCCAGAAGGAACTCCTCGAGTCAAGACCACACCGGCTTAGCTGAAGACAATGGAAGAGTCATCTGAGGACAGTAAGCACCGTCTTGCCATTGCCTCTTTACAACTAGAGTCCCACTGAAGAATAGTTAGAGAAGGTAATGCTTCTTCCTGCAACTTTCACGTATCTATGGAAACAAGCCCAAGAAGGCAGCAAGGTGGCCTCTCTCACACCTCCGCCCTCCACATCTCCTGTGAATGCATCTCATTCAATTTACAGCCAGAATATTAGAGGCCTCTAGAGAGGCTGGTGAATGTAGCTTTAGATTTCCAGACTCTGCATTTTGTTTTGTTTTTATTTTTTTTAATATTTTATTCATTTATTTGACACACAGAGAGAGATCACAAGTAGGCAGAAAGGCAGGCAGAGAGAAAGGGGTAAGCACGCTCCCTGCTGAGCAGAGAGCCGGATGCGGAACTCCATTCCAGAACCCTGAGATCATGACCTGAGCAGAAGGCAGAGGCTTAACCCACTGAGCCACCCAGGCACCCCTGGACTCTGCATTTTGAAAAGTCCCACAAAGAGGATGTGAAAATTGGTGCTACGTGAGACTCAACCATACCTGAGACAGAACACCTGAGAAAAGCTTCATGCTTTGTGTCCTTCCTTTTTTTTTTTTTTTTTTACATCTATTAGCCCACTGGCTGCCTTGTTCTGTGGTCTTCCATCTCTTTTTGAGTTCATATGGCCTCTTTTATAAAATGAATCAAATTAACTTTCTCTTACCTAACTTATAAAGCTCCCAAGCTCCCAAGAAAATCTGATTTTTTAACACCAAAATAATCTCTTAATCTTTTAGGCATCAATGTTATATTATAGACTGATACCCTTCACCATGATGGGTTCAGGGAAAATGGTTTTCTTTGCTAATAATCCATTTTCCCTGAACCTGCTCTTAAAACTTTAATGCAATAAAAAGAAACAAAACATAAGGCAAATATCATGAACTAAAAGAGCCCCTGAAACGAAAAACAGATGTGGGATGCTTTTGTTCTGTTTAAATACTGAGTATTTTTTCTTCTTTTATATAATAGTCTCTTTCCTCATTTATGACAATTAAGGTTCTTGATAAATGTACAGATTTAGCCAGCAGCAATTAAGACACAGACCCAAGCATTTTTTCAGGATGCCAATTAAAGGTAAAAATTTCCAAAAATTGAAATTAACCTGTGAAAAAGATAATAAAATCAAATAATAGAACTTAAAGCGATCAGAGGGGAACAAGAACCCTTAAAGAATCTAGCCCTTTTTACATGATATTTCAGTTAGTCTGTTACAGAAATTGATGGCTTCCTTAAAATCTCATGTGTAAATGAGCTCAGGGATATGTCTCCAGTCCCCTTCCCGACTCATACACAGGAGCATGGCTTAGATTGGAGCATCAGACATGGCATAGATGGGGAAAGGGAAGAATTATGAAATCTGCCTGAGCAGATGGAATTTATGACATGATTTGAAAAGGCTGCATGAACTTAACATCAGCTTGGGTAACAGGAGAGCCAACATTTTCAGTCACCAAGGATGTGTTATTTAGGTGAGACCCATAGCATTAGTCAACAATTCACAATCAATCCCATTCCATTTTCAGCAGGCACTCCTTGTTCATGATAACATGAACCAATCCAGATAAAGAAACATTTAACCACGGGTTACCAAGTTCGACGTAAAAAAGGAAAATGCTCCTGTTCCATTTAAACATCATCGCAGGTAAATATAATTTGAAGCCATTTGTTGATAGGCTGAACTTTCAAGGGAAGTATTCAAGATATGCTAATAGCCAGAGCAAATTATCCTCATGCACCACAGGTAGGAATATCAAAGTCAAGCAAGATAAGAGAGAAAATCTAGAACAGAGAAAGTGATCCCACAAACAGCACTCTGCTGGTCTGCTTTCCTGTGCCAATAATAGCCTGTAGGCAATACATTTCCTTGCTAAATTACTAGAGTTTTCTTTAACTATTTCCTCCTTTGAGGCATTTACACCTGCTTCCCTTCCCAGGCTTTACCTTAGGACAGATAAGGACCTAATCCAGCGCCATCTAGACAGAAGGTAAGTCACTTTTGTTGTTATTGTTCAAGAGGGTTTATTCAGCAGTTTTAAAAATATGCTTTTGGCTGAAGAGGGTTTGTTTTGTTATCACTGGAAATTTTTTAAAAAGGGGGCTTTTTTAGGTCAAAAAACAGGCAAAGCCAATCTACGGTTTTAAGTCAGGATGACTGTCAGCCCTGGAAAGAGGTGTAGGGACGAGAAGCGAGCACCTGGGGCCCGCAGTGCTGTTCTTGATCTGGGGCTGCTTACCAGAGGTGTTCGTTTTGTGAAAACGAATCCAGGGGGACTTAAGATTTTTTGCTTTTACGGCATGCATGTTACACTCTGATAAAAAGCTTAAAATAGCTTTATTTGACTAGCTTTTCGAAAAGTTAATAAATACTTTTACACTTGAAGTAATTACTATCAATGAGAAATCCACAAAAGCTCTTTGGACATCAAAAATGGACGTATCTGGGCACATTTGAGTGGGCTTTTGGAGGGCACCTGCCAGTGTCCCAGTCTAAAATCTGCCTCTCACTCCATGGAGGCCCCCCTTCGGATCCACCACCTACCAGCCAGAGCTGTTTCTTCCCTGTTTCCCATAACCTTTCCAATGCGAGCACTGTTGAATGCCCATCTCGTGAACTCTTCCCCTCTGCTCCCTCGTGAATCTTGTCTGGGTCATCCATCATTCTGCTGCCATCATTTTGGAAACTGTAACTGCAGATTTTACATAATGCAAATATTCTAAGTTTTTGTGCATGATGCTGGGTAGTACACCACACCTTGCCCCTTACCCGTTTTAACTGCAGAAATTTTGTTTGTGGAGGGAAGGGTGGTGGACAGGGAGGAGGATGCTACTTGCTTCAAATCCATGGGGCATTAGTGAAAATTCAAACCTTTGAGCTTCCTCAGCCTTCTCCTCAAACAACTTAGCCAGTCACAATTACAGCTTTTGAGTTAGACTGTGCTTGTAAGACAGAAAGTACAGAGATTATTTTTATATATATCTTAAATATATATATATTCTTATTAAATTACAAGAGTTTTGTGTAATTGTTTCTTCCTTCCATATAACATATGTATATGTTAAGAATTTAAGTATAAATAAAACTTTTGGATGTTTTTTAAACTGATTTGCTTTAAAAAAATGATAATAAATAACTTGCGTTAAAGAAAATGTGTCTATATAAAAATGCTTTTTATATAGATTCACTTTCTCTGAAACACCTGAGTTTTTTTAAAAAGGATAAAAATCTGATTTTTTTTCTTTTTCAAATTATAAAATATGAAAATCAAAGCACACATTAAAGGGAACAGAAGGGGGCGCCTGAGTGGCTCAGTGGGTTAAAGTCTCTGCCTTCGGCTCAGGTCATGATCTCAGGGTCCTGGGATCGAGTCCCGCATTGGGCCCCCCTGCTCAGCGGGGAGCCTGCTTCTCCCTCTCCCTCTGCCTGCTGCTCTGCCTACTTGTGCTCTCTCTCTGTGTCAAATAAAGAAATAAAATCTTTTAAAAAGTAAATAAATAAAAATAAAGGGAACAAAAGGAAGGTCTGGATCTTCCCACTGATGGAATAAAAGAGTCATCTAACATACACAGCCGCTATGACAAAATTCATGGCCCTCTACCTACTGGGGGGATGATGATTTTTAAAACTGGGTTTTATTAAAGGTTTCCTTAATGTGTGTGTCATTGCCACGTGCCTCCCCTCATTTAACCTTAACAGCTGTAGCGTGCAGCAGGCAATATTACAATCCTCACATCACTGATGAGGACTCTGAGGCTGAGGTGCATTAAGTAACTTACAGTGAGATTGGAATGTGGAGGGCGAGAGTAGAGAGAAAGAAAGAACAAACAAATGAGAAGCCTTCCATGCCCTAGAGGTTGTGGAACAGGAGACAGGGTCCTGGGAGCTTTCACAGGGGCAAATCAGGGGCTGGGAGGGCCTACTGTATGATTTCTGGCCTTCCTCTTTTCCTCCACAGACTTTCCAACACAGAGCAACGCCAAACACCAGGAGAGAGGGGGGCCAGACTCACAATCTCTCCAGCTCCATAACTCCGATGCAGAAGGGAACCCCCGCTCCACTGTCCATCTCACCAGAATTCTCCCACAACGTCCACAGCCTGTTACACCCACCTCCCCGACAGGGGCTCAGAATATACAAATGCAAAATAAAAGCAAGGATAAAGTTGCATCCTTTGATACCCTTGGTAAAGCAGGTAACCGAGATAGGTCAGTCCTGGATATGCAAGTTCTGGAGGACAAGGTTTGGCCTTGATGTTCTGGACTGCACTGGCTCTTACTACTTGTGCAAACACTGAAATAATTCTATGTGCCCCACAGACCCTGGGGACACTCAGCTCCCCTCGTGATCAGGCCAAAGAAAGACCAGTGCCTGGTCCTGGTGCAAGAGGGTGTTCTCCGGGACCCTGCTCCCGCTCCATCGCCCACCTACTGTCTGTCATGACTGGTTAGTGCCTATGTCAAAGTTTTTGACTACTGCTCTCAGAGCACCCACAGCCATGATGCTGGCAGAGAGCCAACAGACTGTACAGGGCAGTGCACCTGCTAGGGGACCTCTTCCATTCCACATGGTGGTCAGAAAAACAGGATGGGTGATTATGGTGTTTTAACCACTCAAGGAACAAGAGATAATCTCTCCACAATTCTAAATAGCCCCATACTCATCATTTTCACATGTATTATTATGCTTCCTAATGGGCTATTGAGAATCGGTTTTATGAGTTTGCCCATCTTTCTTCTTAAAGAAAGCAGAGAGCAGGGTTCTACAGTGTTTAAGGGAGAGCAGATATTTAAGAGATTTTAAAATTATTCCCAGCATTTACTTTTCCCCTAGACAAGCAGGTGAGGGACGCACCCTTGGGGCGGGGGGGGGGGGGGTTGGGGAGGTAGGGCAGCTGGTAGTTCCCAAAGTCAGAGCCCAAAGGAAAAAGTACAGCAGTCTCCCCTGCTCAAAGACACACTAGACGGCCTCTGAAAAATCTTCTAGAAGCAGGCGACAAGACTGCAAATTTTTCATTGCATAGAGGAAATTCAAAAGACATGTATGAATGGTAGTTAAGCCAGCCTAGGCATCAGAGACACTTCATAAAATATGCCATAAAACCTAAAAAATTGTCCATGATTTTGTCATTTAGGTCCTTCTACCTCCTAGATGGAAAGATGACAACTGGATGAATTTCTCAACATGCAAACGTAGAGATAAAATTAAAATCACAAACTAGCAAAAATTGACACAAGCTGACAAGATCACAGGAGCTTGCTATCATATGCTTTAAGTTACTCACAGACCTTATGTCTGTGGTTTCAAGGTGTGGTTGCCCCAGACGCCAGCCTCAGTGGCTCTCAAGATCCTATGCGCCAAGAGGGTTTGCAGAAATGCAGTCTCAGGTTCCACCACAGACCTTTCTGAATCAGAAACTGAGGGTGGGACCCAGCCATCTGAGTGTTACCAGGCCCCCTCTGATGTTTCTTTCTGAGGCTGCCCAAGTGTGAGATGTGCTACTTTTTTTTTTTTTAAGATTTTATTTATTTGTCAGAGAGAGAGAGAGAAGGAGAGAGAGAGAGAGGAGGCAGAGGGAGAGAAGCAGGCTCCCCTCTGAGCAAGGAGCCCGATGTGGGACTCCATCCCAGGACGCTGGGATCATGACCTGAGCCGAAGGCAGCTGCTTAACCAAGTGAGCCACCCAGGCGTCCCGAGATGTGCTACTTTATCCTACTGGTTACTCCCAACCATTATATGTAAAATAGGTTAAAAAAAAAAAAAGAAGAAGAAGAAGAAGACGAATTCTCACAGTCTTGCACAAGTGGCAGCAAAGATTCAGTAAATTTAAGTGATTAACCTAAAGTCACACAGCTGACTGGCAAGAGAACCAGCTGGTAAACTCAAGCCTTTGGACTGAAGATCTAGTTCTCTTTTGTCTTCATTACACACTATCACTAAGATGCAATACAATGAGCCAGGTCTCATAAACTGGCTTGATTTTGGAAGGGCATATATGAACCAGAATCCAAGTTCAATTGTGAACTTAAGCCACCTTTATCCACCTGAGGAGAATATGCGGGGGACCTCAGAAACTCTGGTCTCCTCTTGATTCACAGATCATCATAGAGACAGAGAGCCAAGGGACTTGTAGGAGAGTTCATCATACTCCAGACAACCTGACTCCTGGGTGCAGTCTAGGTTCTCCTCTGCAGAAGATCTGAGGCTCCCACTCCTTAGTGCCTACATCCTTCCTTTAGGGTTTCCCAGGAAACTCACTGTTGCAATGCTCAGAGGGAATGGCTCTCACCTTCTTCAGGCGGTATCTCACCATTGGCCTCTCCCTTATTCTCCCTTATTCTCACTGCATCACTCCTCATCTCTATATGATCCGTGTTCTCGGTCATTTTCTGTCTCCTCCACCTATCATGTAAGGTCTGTAACGCAGAGACCCTGTCAACATTTGTCACCACCCCAAGAGCTAGGATAGGGCCTGGCATTAGCAGGTAGGGAAAAAATACCCATGCCATGAATGCATATAATAAAAACCATCTACTGGGATGTATCAAAATGTGTTCCACAGAAAAGCCTCATTTTCAAAGTGGACGCTGCCTATCTTCTTCCCAGTAAGACATTCTGGACCATTGTTTAAAATCATCTTTGGGAATAAATCCAAAGCTTATGGTGAAATACCCTTTTATATCCTGTAAAGTCTCTCTCTCTCCCTTCTTGCCTTTACCCTCTTGCTCATCACATCAGCTCTCTATTCGAGACTTCTAGATGGGCAAGAATGTTTTGTTGCTGAACTGCATTTTCTTTTTCACTGTTGTTTTTCCTTCACACAAACAAAGCATTTAATCTGTGTCTGAACTTACTGTTTAGATTCTATTTCATTTACAAAAACATCCGGTCATTGCAGTGGGAGGGAAGAAGAGAAGTGTCCTCAGTAAAAAGATGTATGTTTGCATCCTAACCTACAGCATTTAATAATTGGCATTAGCTTTCAAGGAAGCTGTGGCTCATACTCCAAGTTCCGTTTGCTCTTCCAACTGGACAAAACATAGACACAGACTCACTCAGCTAAGTAATTGGATTCGCTACCTGGAATATTTAAATTGTTTTCAGACACTGGAAAATGGCTTAAGAAGATTAAAGAAAAATACCCTGGAGGATAACAGGCTATAATTTACTAGGTGGAAAATCTTTTCAGCAAGAAGAACACCTTTATTCTCCTATAATTCCTCCTGTTTAAGAGATGTCTTCGTCATTTAAAGCTAAATTCCTCTAGATCCTGACAGCTCAGGTTGACCCCAGTGGGTTGTTCTTATCAAATCTTTTGAATGACACCCAGGACATATAAATTGATACGATAATGTCCTCCATCTGAAGATACCCATGTTTTCAGTAAGATTACTAATATAAGTGTTTGAAGGCAATGGAAGGGTGTCACTTGAAGTTCTGGGGTCCGGGGCTCATGTGAAACCTGGAGATCCGGGTCTAGGCTAAGCTCTGTTCCACTTAGCAAAAGACGTACATAAATGGTGGGGGAAAGCTTTGCCAGGTCTGTTCCAAGCTGAAGACTCCAGCCAGCTCAATTCCCCCAAAAAACTAGCCCTCCCCATTTGCCCGCAGGCCCACTGAGCACTCCTAGACCCCTCAGTGCTCCCCTTTCTGCCCTCTAGTCCTCCTCAGTTGTGTCCCCACTCGCCCTTCTCAAGGCCCCTCACTCCCGAGCCAGGCGCTGAAGTTTGGCACCAGCGACCACCTGTCGGCTGGACCGCGGGTTCTCCGCCGCGTGGGCTCCCATAAGAGCTCCAAGAGGGTTTGCAGTCACTGAACAGTTTCGGACTTCAAGGCCGTACCTTCTTGAGAAGGGGCAAAAGAGGTAATGGGGGGTGCGTCTGCGGGCGGAGAGGGGCGCGCCTTGGTCACACCCCAGCGCTCTCCAGCTGGTCCCAACTTCACACTTTACAAACTCTCAGGACCGTCGCCGGGCAAAGCCGGTCCCTCCTGCTACACCGGCCCCAAAGACAGAAGACCCTCTGGGGGCGCGTACCAGACCCGGCCAGGAGGCAACTCCTGAACCCGTGGAGTCCAGGAGCGCGCGCGAAGCCGCTGCTCTCTGCCAGCCGCCTCGGCAGCGGCCAGCCCGCGCGCCCCGAGGCCGCCCGGGCCGGATCCCGAGCGCCCATTGCATAACGCGCCCCTCGCCCCACCCCCACGCAACCCGCCCCGCGGCCGGCCCCGTGCCCGGCGCCCCCGCCGGCGCCCCCAGTCCGCCGCCTCCGACTTACATCATCCCACTTGACGAATTTGATGCCCTTCTTGAGGCTGTCGGACACGCACACGGGCTTGAGTTGCAAAGCGTGCACTCCGGGCTGAGCCCCGGCCATCTGGGCTCATCGGGGCTCCGGGCGGCCCGGGCGAGCGCGGCAGCGACGGGGCTCGGGGCGCGGGCTCCTTTCTCGGCTCGCGAGGCGCTCGACTCTGCTCCCCCGCCGGCCTCCCCCGGCCTCCCGGCCTCCGCACCTCCTCCGGCGCGGCTCAGCAGGCGGGGCGCGCGGGGGCCAAGCGCCGGGCCATGCCCCGGGCGGGACTCGGGGTCGGACGCCCGCGGTGGCTGCGGAACCTCGGAGAGCGAAGGGAAGCCGAGCCGGGCTGCCGAGGCTGCCAGCTACCGCCGGGTACTGCTCCTCCTCCGCCGCCGCCTCGAAGCGTACCATTCAGCACATCCTCTATACACAGAGGGAGAGCGCGAGTGACACACGCTCGGCGCCCCCCCCCCACCCGCTCCTTCCCCTCCTCCCTCCTCCTCCCGCCCCGCTTCCCCGCCACCCTAGCTGGCTCGGTCCCTCCTTCCCCCGGCGGCTTCCAGCCCAACTTTGCGCGCTAGGTCAGGCGCGGGGAAGCGGGGACGCAGCGGCACCTCCCGGTTCCCGGGCCCTACTGCAGCCAACGCCTGCGCCGCCCGCGCGCCCTCTGAGCATGCCCCATGCCCCGGTTGCAGGGGTGCCAGGGTGCCCACGAGCCGCGCGTTCCCTGGGGCTTTCCGGGCAACTTGCTCCTGAACCTGGAATGTCTTCGGCTCCAAACTGGCTGGGGAAAGGGAGAGGTCGGGAAGGATCAGAGAAGCAACCCCCGGCTGGAGCTCTCCAGCTCCGGCCACAACCCAGCTCTTTGCAAAGACAATTATTATTTATTGGTAGAGAAGAGAGCAGTTGAGAGGCGGCGTGAGAGCTCTTTGGGGAAACCTTGTGGCGCCTCAGAGTTTGTAGCGCGCTGGTCTTGAAGCAGGGGCATGCGGTTAAGTCGTGCTTTTGAGAAAGAAAGCCCATCCTAGGAGAAACAATGGTCTCGTTTCCCATGGAGGCAGAAGGCCCCCTCTCCTCTCCACGTGGTGTTTGTGTGTGTGTGTTTGAGAGACAGAGACAGACAGAGAGGAGACAGAGACAAAGAAGAGAGGTGTCTTACGGATGGAAACTTGCTCATTTAGTAACATGAGTTTAAGAATGTTTGTCCACATCCAACAAACATTTCTTGTTTCTTAAAAAAGAAAGAGAGAGAAACTCCACCAGAATAGGTAAAATTTAAGATTAGTAATACCAGTGTTTGAGAGGATATAGAGCAACTGGAACTCTCATCCATTGCTGGAGAGAGTATAAAATGGTAAAGCCATTTTGGAGCAGTTTCTTATAAAAAGTTAAACGCGTACTTATCATAAAACCCAGGACTTTCCCAAGAGAGATGAAAACATATGTTCACACAGACTTATGTAACAGTCTTCATGGATTTCTCCATCATAGCCCAAATTGGAAACTACATATGCCAATGGACAGGTTTAAGGGGAAAACAAACAATGGAATGCCCAAACAATGGAATACTATTTAGCAGTACAAAGGAATGGGCGTGTACCACGAGGAAAGGCAAGCTTTAAACCTACTAGATGAAGCTGGATATTATACTTCATGATTCCATTTGAGGAATCCTAGAATAAGCAAATTAGCCTATATTGGCAGAAAGCAGGTCATTAGTTGCTTGTGGCCAGGAATGGGCAGGGATTGACAGAGAAGGAGCGCCAGGGAACTTTTGGGGGTGTTGGAAATGTTCTATAGCATGCAGGTACATATTTGTCAAAATTCATTGAACTAGAATTTTTATATTTTATCATAAGTAAAATTTATCTCAATAAAACTGATTTTTTTTTTAAAAGAAGAAACAGTATATGAACTAAGAAAGAATGAGAGAAATCTTTCTTTCTCTTAAGCATTTGTTCTCTCTGTCCTCTGCCCCTAGGGCTTTCCAGGACCAGTGTTAATAAACTAAGTAAAAACATTACCAAAACTCCAATGGGGAAATTTGCTTATTAAATAGTTCAGTGAATTCAAAAAATATGTATTGAGCACCAGCTATAAACTAGGCACTATAACAGTCACCAGGGATAACCTGCTGAACATGACCCCTGACTCCTGCTCTTCTGCAGGGAGATGGGGGCAGGGGCAGGAAGCTCACCTTGTCCTTGGAAGCCACTTGCTAGAGAGAATCCCTGTAAAGACTGACTTGTTTCATCTGGATCACATGTCTCTAAACTAAAACCTAAGTAAAACTCTCCATAGACCTTCTAATTGGCAGCCCTAGCTTGCCAGTTACCTTGCAAAAGGCACCAGTCACGATCCCAAGTTGCTTTTCCTTACTTTAGAGGATGCAGCAAGACTTCCTCCAGGGTTCCTGGCCTTCTCAATTGTCCTTACAATGGATCCCACCAGAGTGGTTCTTTCGTCTTTCCTATTCTGTCTTTTCCCTTTATTTGTTTTTTCTTTCCTCTTGTAATCTTTCCATTATCTACAGGAAGGATTCTTGGTTAAATAGGCTTTACCCACTAGAGTGTCTTAGGAAGGCAAGACAGACATGAGATGTGTCTTCTAGAAGAGGAATTTGGAGGATTAAAGATGGGCTGTAGCCAAACTAAAAGATAGACCTAGCTTCTGTGGTGCCTTCCTTGTTCTCTATGCCCCTTTCTGTATTCACACACTTTGCCATGTGACCTTGCATTTTTCAACTAGATGCCTATGACTTATCTACCCCATTAATGTTAGACTGTAGCACTTGCTTTGGCCAATAGGATGTTAGGAGATGTGATATGAGCAAAAGCTTGAAATATGCTTTTGAGTCTGGGCTTTCCCCCTTGGGTTTCTTGTCATTGCCATGAGATAAACACATCTCAAGGGGCCATGTGGGGTGAACCAAGGCCTCCTCTCCAGCTTGGAGGATGATCCAACAGAACCCATGCAACTTTGCCAGAACCCAGCCAACCTGCAGACTTGTGGACATGACAATAGATGCTCATTGTTGAATGAGCTAGAGGGTCATTTGTTAGATATGATTATGGTAGCAATAGCTGGTGAGTCATTCATATAGTATTCTTGTTCCTTCCCAGCTGTTGTTGTGAATGTGTGTATAAGAAGGAGAATCACGCTGTAGAATTCTGAAGAGTGTTGGTCTTTCAAGACAAACCCAATTTTGGATGTCCCTACAGGTCCCTCTGTATGACAAAAATCCCCGCACCCCAGACATGGACAAACATGGGCTCCCAGAAATTCCCATGCCCACAAGAGGATGCAGTTTGATCCAGGAAGTCTACGAGATAAATCTCTTCAACATGTACAATGAGGCTTGAGACAGGTTGGTTCAACCCCCTCATTTCCCACATCTCTGGGTAAGCATACCAGGCATACAAGGTACCTGTCCTTCTGGAAGGTGGGGACACTCTCTCCCCTGAGGACACCCTTGAAGGCCAGAGAGTGCCTCACCTGCTCAGAGGGACTATGGCAAAACTGCCTCCCCCACAACCCCTACCACGTGTATCCTCAGTAGGAGAAGCCAGAACCCCATCCCACCCCTGAGAGCATGAGGACCCTCGTCCCTTCTCTGGGGCTAAGGGGCGTTCTCCCAAGGCTACATCAGGGGTTCCCACAGGTGCCCAGGTGCGGAGGTCTGGGGTGCGGGGATTTTTGTCATACAGAGGGACCTATAGGGACATCCAGAATTGTGCGAGCCAGGCCTATGATCCATCAAGTTCAGTGTTCCGTTCTGTCTTTAAAACAATAGAAAGTTCTGTTTTGTTTTTGTTTTTGTTTTTGTTTGAGAGCATAGAATTGCCCTCCAGAATGTCAGCGTTGGGAGTTGGCAAAGCTAACCTTTATTGGGTAACCTTTACTGGGTACTCACTATAAGCTAGAGAGCCAAGCTAAGCAATTCCCAGACACTCAGTAACATAACACTTACTATTCAATAGCACCCTCCCACCCTCTTTTTCTTGTAAGCAAACCTGTATTTGATTCAAATGCTTGAGGAAGGTGGCTCCTCCCTCTTCCCAGGGAACAAACTATTATTGGTCTATTCATCTAAACCAGTTATAGAATCCCATTCTCCATTGTCTTTGATTGGTTAAAAGATGGTTAAGAGACCCAAATCTGGCCAATGAATTATAGGGCTGTAGGGAAGCATTTCTCTCCCCAAAACTCTCTCTCTTGCAGTACATCGTTGTGTAAAGAGAGTAGCCAAGTAGAAATATGCAAATATGACCCTTCCTGAGCTTGTTAATTCTTTTATCTTTTCTAGATTTCCTGATAAGTGAGGTAATAGGTGTCTTGTTTGCTTAAGTCATATTGTTATTCCCAGATGATCTGGTGGACAATATTATTATCCCCCATTTTACTAACTGCGAAATTGAGTCTTGGAGGGATGAATTAACCCGATCAAGGTCACACGAATTAGAAGTGAGACTTAGACCAAAGAACACTGACTTTAGAACTTGCCCCTTCACCGCCATGCTAGTCACTTCTAGAATCTACAATTCAGATCTGAGCAATTTCTCCCTGCCTTCAACCACAGTATGGTATAAAATTCCCAATTTCCCTAGAAAACTATGGTGTGTCACCCGAGTCTCTTATAATTCACTTCTTGCCTGCCATCATGGGCAGAACAGGTGTTTTAATTTGAACAGACATGCTTTCTAGCAGCCAGTTCTACCAACTGCTAGCTGTGTGACCCTGGGAAAGTCTCTTACCCATTGGAATATTTCCATTATTGTATTTCCATACAATAGCCTAATATGGTAATGGGCAAAGAATGGTGGTGATCAAAACTTACTCTGTTCCATACACTGTTGTAAGGGCCGTCACACTTTTAGTTTATTAATCCTCACATGAACCCATCACCTGGATTATTATTCTTATCTCTATTGTATAGTAGAGAAAACTGAGTCAGACAAGAGTTAAATGTTAGCCCACGATTTTTCAGCTGGTATCAGAAGAACCAAAATTCAAACCCAGACAGTTTGGCTCTAAGCCAGTACATTGGACTCACCACACTATGCTATGAAATCATGTGTGTGATCCTCTGTCACATAGTGCTAATCGGCGGTAGTTAATGCATTTATAACTATTCCAAAAGTGTACTCTATTGCCTTTATGTGCCTTAGAATAACTTTTTATGAACAGTATTCAAAGACAGCAGCCTAATTCTGGGGTCTGAGATCTAGTCGACTTCTTTTTTGCTTGCATTGGTTCTCTAAACTTTAATTATACCCATTTTTAACTCTAACCTGCTGGAATTCAAAAGCTCTTTTCCATTATGAATAAATGAGTTCTAATTGCATGTAAGCATCAGATTCCTCTACTCTACCCTTTCTGGAATAACAGAGAGATATGAAGAAAAACTTCCCAGAACCAGCTTTAAAATAACTACATCTGGGTTACATTAAATAGTCTTTGGCACATGAAACCCTCCATGTGTGCTGCTCCATACCCTTTCCCTGCCTGACTGTCTGTAATGAAGATGACCCCCATGGTGACCTTGGGAGCCATGTGTTGAAGAAGGCAAAGCCTCTGTTAGCCAGGGTCCCGGCAGGGTGAAGGTCGCCGTGATGAGTTGCTCACCTGCGCAGTACAGTTACGTGAACCAGAAATACGCTTTCAGAGTACGTAAGCTGAGAAGTAAATGTCATTAGTATCATTCGTATCGTATTTATAGTTCACATCAATATAAGAGATAAGGTTTATACATCTTAGATGGTAAATAAGAACATGCATCATGATGAAATTGCCAAGTTCTGACTCAGTGAGATCTGTTATCAAGTAAAACACTGAGATAGGCAGGGGATCAAAAGAAACTTAAAATTATCACCAGCACATGGGAAAAAAAAAAAAAAAAAACACAAAATCCTATACTTTTTTCTTCCCTGGAGGCTCTTATTTGAACCCTTTCTTAATAGCACAATGCATTTTATCTACATTCTATCACACAAAAGAAAAAAAGCTTTCAGATTGATTTAGTTATGTTACAAAAATGGTGGGATTTTTTTTTCTTTTGGAAAAACAGGAAAAATGACCTGATGTTCATTTAAGCTCCATTTTATCCTTCATGTAAAGCAAAAGCTTTCATTGAAATCTGGCTGATCGCCTTAAACACCATTTAAAAAAAAAATGAATTTGGAATTGCAGTTCCAAAAATGTTTAAAGAGAGACACTCCCAGCAGAATCTAGCTTTCACAGAAAATGCAGGCGTGAGGGAGTGAGGACCACAGAAGCAAAGCCTCGGGACAGATTGGAAGCATTGAAGGAAGACCTCTTCACCTCACCCTTCATCCCTCCTGCCATCGTCAGACCCTCCGAAGTGTCAAGATACAATTTTCAAGAGCCACTTTATCTTCCAGACATGTATCTGCACTGTTCTATAAAAATAAACGTCAGCACACCCATAATCCTCTCTCACTTCAAATATAACCACTAAGCTTTGAGTCTCTAGTGATATCTCGACAGAATTTAAGGGAAATTTCTTTTTACTTTTATGCTTTTGAACACAATGAATGGATTCACACTTTGGGGGAAAAAAATCCTTTGGCCTATTGACTGGTTTCAGGTAATAATCCTTTTCCTGATTAAAGTAGAGTTAAATGTTGTACCTCTTCTTGTTATACAAAGATTTCAGTCACCATTTACTGATCCAAAATATGGAGTCCTCTGTATCAGCCCTCGTCATTTTCTGGGTCTTTTAACAAACAACGACATGGCTTTATTTCCAGTCGGGCCTTTTTTTGTCTGGCATTCTCTCATTTCACTGTCATCGTCCCGCCTTAGCAATCTAAGAGCAAACTCTTTGGTTATAACTATTCATATTATTATTTAAAAACATACGAAGGCAGTGAGGGAAATTTTCTTTTCTAAAAGGCTCTTCAGAGAGGCTCAAGTCGTCTATCCAGTATCCATTCTCCCAGAGCCCATTAGCAATAGGACTCTGTTGATTAGAAACTTCCAGATTTCCGTGAGGGGAAATTTACAACTGGCCCCATTACACAGCTCCAGCAAGGAGGACCGAGCGGGGGGGAGGTGGGGAGGAAAGGGACTAGGAGAAACGAAAGAAAGAGACCCTCCAGATCGATCAGATGGTAGCAGGTTCAAAAAGCAAAGGAACTTATTCAAGTCATGTCCTTGTGGCAGTAAGAGAAGGAGATCCATCAGAACCTTAAAAGTTTATATAGAGGCCTTGCCTTGGTCCAGTCACATGTGTGGTCCAGGTTTCCTCAACAACTTTAACTCTCCAGGCTGCATCTTTGAAAATGGCTCCTACTGTGGGAATGGTTGGCAGAACATACATTCTGGAACAGGAGAGGGAGTGAGGAGATTCTGATTGCCTGGGTCCAGCTCGTGGGTCAATCCATGGTCATGTCCTCTTGATGATCTCCTCCAACACACCTCAATTTAATTTGGAATAGAAATGTGCTCTGTCCACCTTCCCTCCTTCCTCCTTCCTTCTTCTTGGTCATGTAATGGCCACCTGATGGCCAAAGAGCCAGCCAGAAGCTGACCTTCAGAATGGAAGCCAGGAGATAGACTTGTAGAGCAGAAAGAATTCCTTATATCTCCAAACCATCACATTAACCTGATCACCTAGATTTTAAGAAGGAAAAAAAAGAAGTCTCTACCTTGTTTAAGTCCTTATAATTTGGGGGTTTTCAGCCCAGGCAGCCACAAGTGACCCTAACTGATACAGAAGCAAACACCAAATGCTCTGGTGGCTTCTCGTGTTATTGTTTTGCTCTACATCAGTCTTCAGATGCCTTCCAATGCTCTGCACTAGCAGGTTAGGAAAAATGTCTTTGTTTTTTTTCCATGTATTTCCCCAGGGTTTTTGTTCCTGAAGAAATTGCTGGTTCTCAGTCATTCCACCAATTCAAGATCAGCACAGAAACACTGGTTTTCATAGAAAAGAATTGTACTCAAAGTATTTGTGAGGGTAAGTAATGAGTAGCATAGTGATGCATTTTATTAAAAGTAAGCCCCAATGCTACAGTAGCAGCTACATAATTAGAGATAGTTGTCACTATGTAAGTCAAGCTGCGATGATTTACAGAGACTGTGAAGTTTTGCTTTTTCTCACTTGAAAACCATCTTTTACATTAATGTTGACATTATAATATTCTAGGGAACTGACAGAACAAGGGCTTGACAATTTCATTCTTCATCGAACTAAACAGCATGACTCAAAGGAAAGAAATACACTCCAGTTCCCTTCCAGTTTTAAAAGCTGAAATAAATAAATAATCCCCCATCATTGTTGACCAGACTTTATAATGCCAAACTGAATCATATAGATAAAGAATAATGTGGAGCTGGGATTTTGTATTCACAAAAAAAGTGCCAGGTTCACCCCTCATGGCAGATTAAAAAAAAAATTAAATCAATTTGTACATATGTATGTTAGGTAGATTAAGATATTTTATAAATATATATGCATTTCCCTACTGTATATTACCTCCATTGGTACATATTAAATATCAGACTCCCATATACAGATATGTACAAAGAGCAGAGAACAGCTAAGCCAAGCAACAGATGGCAGTGATTATGTTACAAATTAAAAAAGAAAAATAACTTGGAAAACGGTTTACTTAAAATTGCAGCAAAAAATTTTTCAATATGAAGATGCAAAAACACCCCCTATTCTTGACTGCGAAGAAAAAAATGAAAATGCTTTAAAAACAAGTTCTCGCTTTTGTTTTGGGGAGTGGTTAAAAAAGAAAAATTAAGTTGCAAATAAACACAATGGAGAGAACCTCCCCCGCTGGAACAAATTATAGTCTGTTATTTGAGCTATGTTGCCACTGATTCTTCCAAAGGCTGAAACAATGTAATTCTAATCTTACCCAGTGAAGATAATCATCTCCCCTGTTACCTATTCAAAATAATTTATTAGAAAGAATATCATCTTTAGTTGTAGGTCAGGGATGGGCATCCCTGTAAAGTAAAGATCGGAGAGTAAGTATTTTAGGTTTTGCTGTTCATATGATCCTTTATCACAACTACTCAACTCCACCATTGCAGACTGAAAACAGCCCCGTTGACAGTATGTAAATGAAAGAGTGTGCCTGTATCCCAGTAAAACTTTTTTTAAAAAGATTTATTTATTTATTTATTTGAAAGAGAGCACATGCCCACCAGCGGGGGGGGGGGGGGGGTGAGTGGTAGGTGGCAGGGGCCAGGACAGGCAAAGAGAAAGAATCTCAAGCAAACTCTCTGAGAAGCATAGAGCCTGAGGCAGGGCTGGATCTCACAACCCAGAAATCATGACCTGAACCAAGAACCAGACACTGAACCAAATGGGCCACCCAGGCGCCCCCAAAAGACTATTTACAAAAGCAAGTGGAAGCCTGGATTGGCCCATAGATTGCAGTTTGCAAACTCCTGTTGTACAGGAAGAAGTGAGCTCCAGATTTCTTGAAACTCTTTAAAAGTAACTGAGCAAAGGGGCATCTGAGTGACTCAGTTGGTTAAGCATCAGACTGTTGATCCTCAGCTCAGGTCTTGGTCTCAGGATTGTGAGTTCAAGCCTGGCATTGTGGAGCCTGCCTGAAGGAAGGAAGGAAGGAGGGAAGGAAGGAAGGAAGGAAGGTAGGGTTTGTTTTTTGGGGGGTATTTACCCCAAAGATACAAATGTAGTGATCTGAAGGGGCACCTGCACCCCAATGTTTATAGCAGCAATGTCTACAATAGCCAAATTACGGAAAGAGCCCAAATGTCCATCCACTGATAAATGGATAAGGAAGAAGTGGTATAGGTGTGCAATGGAATATTACTCAGCCGTCGAAACGAATGAAATCTTGCCATTACAACAATGTGGACGGAACTAGGAGGGTACTATGCTAAGCGAAATAAGCCAGTCAGAGAAAGGTAGGTAGTCAGAGAAGGAAGGTAGGAAGGAAAAGGAAAGGGAAAAGAAAGGAAGAAAAAGGAGGGAGGAAAAGAAGGAAGGAAAGAAAGAAAAAGGAGGGAGGGAAGGAAGGAAGGAAGGATGGAAGGAAGGAAAAGAGAGGGAAAGGAAAGGAAGAAAGAAAAGAAAGGAAGAAAAAAGAAATGAGCATTTATTGCCTCCTAAGTGTATCATTTCTTTACTTCTTTGTGGCAAGGAATGCATAGCTTTAATTCGAAAGGGTATGCTATAAAGAGTAAGCCTACATGATACAACAGATTTGAAGCAGGGTATGTTTTATATATGAAGTCAAGCAACTGTCTGTCTAGGTGAATGCAAGTGAATATAAAATTTTGGCCCATAACAACCCAGTAGCAGCAAACACTGCCTGGCAACAGCAAAATTCACAATAAAGAAAAATCTAAAGAAATCATCTTGCAAAATACATGTTCCCCATAAGATAATGTTTGGTGTATCTAATTCATAACTATTCAAATTAATCTTTCCTATAACCATGTGGGAAATGTGGTTATTAAAATAGCATTTCTCATTAGCATTTCTTGTATAAATGAAATATGAAACTGCACCAATCATATGTAGATAATAAGCTAACTCTCATTAAATATAGTTAAGATATGTTCTCTGGGGTTTCTCTTCAACTCCATACTTGTCCCAAGAAAGCGTGGTCAAAAGGCGTTAATTGAGTTCCTACTGTGTGATAGGCAAGATTTTAAACTATACAATTAGTTTTCTCTCTTTTATGCCAACATATGAAATCTAGGAATTTTTAAATGAGAGGTTTATGGTGCCATTTATCACCTTGCTACTCAATCTGTGGTCCCCAGATGAGCATCCCTGGGGAGCTTGTTAGAGATAAAGAATCTTGGGCCCCATCTCAGATCTGCTGTATCAGAGGATGCATGAGCCAAAAAGCCAAGGGCTGGGTGCACACACTGGAGTTGGAAAGCACCTATGTAGTATATTAGAACCACAATCAAGTAAGTGCTTCTCCAAAGACCTAGAGTCCTGGTTCCAACTTCCTTGGGACCAATTTCTTATCAAAGAATAGCTTGGCATTAAGGCTACTCTAACTCTTTTAGCTTATAAAATAATCATAGAGCTTTCCAGGCATATATCATAAACTTCATCTCCTGAGATGTATATTCTTTCCAATAGTAGCTGAAGCCAACTCTGTATAATGGAGTAACACGCTAAGTTTTGATGGATTGTCGAAGTTGGGCAAAAAGAATCCATGTTGACTCTCCACTCCATGGATAACATACCAGTCAGCCAGTTACCCACATTAGAGTATGCTTCTGTGTGCTCTGGTGGAAAGTTATGATTGAACCACATGAGAAAGTTAACATGCTACTTAATGTCCATACCCAGAAAATTCATTTGTCTTCATGCCTTTCCTCTTTCTCATCCCTGAATGTTGGGAGAAATGATTTTTGTCCTCATGGTACAATGACCAGTGTTACTCAGAAAAAGGGCATTACATGATTCTAAGTTGCTCATACTTGATACTTGAATTTTTAAATATTGAGATCATCTATTCACATAATTATTTATCTCCTTTGAATGTATTTAATTTTCAACCCCTCATTTAGTCAAAGACTTTTGTAAATTTTGAAGAGACCAAGTATCATCTTGGTCCCTTTCGGGATGCATATAATTGTAGTAATAAAGTATATCCTACATCTGTATATTTGTTTCTTTTTTTAAGATTTTATTTATTTATTTATTTATATACTTATTTATATGAGAGAGAGAGCATGAGAAGGGAGAGGGTCAGAGGGAGAAGCAGACTCCCCACTGAGCGGGGAGCCCAATGTGGGACTCCATTCCAGGACTCCAGGATCATGACCTGAGCTGAAGGCAATCGCTTAACCAACTGAGCCACCCAGGTACCCTGTATATTTGTTTTTTATTCCAGAGGAAGGGGCAGAAGGTGACAGTTGGTCACTGCTTTCTTGTTGTTCAGCCTTAGCTGAAAGTTGCTTGACAGGTTTGGGTTCTCAAGAATGTGAGATTAAATCTACACATAAAAATTAGAGAAATAGCTGTAGTACTCACACTGGAAAAATAGGTTTCACATCTAGAAAATAGCGGCTGGTGATAGTAATGACATCAATGCGTGCATGGGGGCGGTGTGTGTGCACACACGTGTTCCCCCTAAACTGTTTATTGGGTAAATATTTGTCTATATTTTTCAGGACATTGAATCAATAAGAACAATGTCATGGCTACATTTAGGTTTTATGATCACCCAATTATACAAACACTTAATATTTAAGTGCCAAATAAATCTACAAGCTTCTTATAAGGACAAGCAGCCTCCTGTCCCAACCCTATCCAATTTCCCTCTCTCCAGATATAAGTACTTTCCAATTATTCTACCTGATTATTTTGGCATTCAGTTTCATGTTATTAAATGATATATTTAGCTTGCTACTTAATGATTCATTCTGTTCACTATCTGTTAATTTCTCAACATGGAAGATGAGGGTCTTGCTCTTCGTCAGCATCTTTTCCCCATCTTTTTCCTGCCCTCCTTATCCCACCACGGGTGTAGATGTATCTTCATTTTGTTTAGCTTTTATTTCATATTTACATTGTCATTCATATATATATACACATCACACATATATGTATATGCATATATATGTACATGTAGAAATATAGCACACATATATTGTAATAATGCATGATTACATTGTGTGTATGTATATATACATATGTGTATGTATATGTGTGCATGTATACACTATTCATAACTAAGTCATGTAGCTGTGATGATTACTTTCATTCCTGTACACTTTTATTCTCAATGCCTTGTTTTATCATTTGATCAGCTTGTAGTTACCACTAGTTTCAACAGATAGAGCCTGAGTTATTCAAAGCTTCTGTGATATGCATAAGCACACCGAATAGTCTCTCAATCTCTTCTTCTTCTTCTTCTTTTTTTTTTTTTCAATTTTTTTTTTTCAATCTTTTCTTCTTGAAGAAGTCTTCCGCTAGGACTTCTCATGCTCTCTAATCTGGAGTCTCTGTCCTTCAAGTTCTGGACCACCATCTTCTGGAGCTTTCCCTTCCTCAGACTGAGAATTCCCTTATGTCTTATCACTGCTTGGAACTCTCAATTCTTGTCTTCCTCATTTTTGCTTAACCCTTTTGATTTTAAGGATTTTATCTTTAGGTGGCTTCCTGTCAGTGTGTTAGGGATATAAATTATTTGAGAGTTGACATGTATAAAAATATTTTTACTCTGCCCTTTACTATTAATTGATATTTTGGCTCAACAGAAACATTCTAGTCAAGAAATCATTTTGTCTTAGAATTTAGAGGGCTTTTTTCCATTGTCTTTTTTTTTAAGATTTTATTTATTTATTTGATAGAGATTACAAGTAGTCAGAGAGGCAGACAAAGAGAGAGGAGGAAGCAGGTTCCCTGCTGAGCAGAGAGCCAGATGCAGGGCTCCATCCCAGGACCATGAGACCATGACCCAAGCCGAAGGCAGAGGCTTCAACCCACTGAGCCACCCAGGTACCCCTCCCATTGTCTTTTTGCTTTCAGTATTGCTTTAAAGAAATCTGACTTCCTGTCTTGATCTTCCATATAAAAAGATTTCTTTGTTTCCTCTCTGGAAATCTGAATCTTCTTTGTGTCCCCAGTGGTCTGAGTTTACATGAATTTTGGACTATGGGTTGTTTTTATTCACTATAATGGGCATTTATTGGGGTCTTTTAATTTCAAAAATTGTGAGAAAATGTTCCCGAATTCTGGGAAGTGTTCTAGAATTACTTCATTGATTACTTCCCCTTTTGATCTCTCTTTCTGGAACACCTCCTGTATTGGATATTGGACCTTTTAGAATATTTCTCTGATTTTCTTATCTTTTCCTTCCTCTCCTCACATCTTTGTCTTTTAGCTGTACTTTCTGTGCCATCTCCTCAGTTACACTTCCAACCCTTCTGTTTCAGTTTTCCTCTCTACTGTCATGTTTTTAATTTTGAAGAGCTCTTTTTTGTTCTCTGAATGATCATTTTTATAGCATTTCTGGCTCATTTCCAATTCTTTCCATAATGATAATTTATTTTTAAAGTCTCCTTCTAAAGGCTAGTCTTTGTTCCCACCTGTTTGCTTTCTCCTGCTTGTTTCACCTCTATTTTTCATATCAGACACTTCCCACAGATATGTGGTAATCTTTGGTTGCTAGTTTATTTTAAAGAGTTGGAGTAAGGAAAAAAGCTGATTGAAAGCTCTGAATAAATACATGGGCAGAGCTTACAAAGTCTGGCTCATACTGTAGAATGATCAGACTGGGCTATTTCCTTGAGTAACTTCAATGTCATTATATCTAGTCTTTTCTCTCATAATTTTCAGTTTTCCCAGCAAAGATTCTCCCACAGGTTAGGATATCGGCATATTTTAAAATAAGTGTGACTTCTAGCTATCGTTATTTTGAAAAAAGCTTAGGAAATATTTACTTTAGGCACATGACCTCCTGTGTAACTATAGTAATCACATGAGATAAATGACATTATTATCTGCAACTTAAAGGTGAGGAAATGAGGTTTAGGGAAATGGATCACCTCCTTCTCAATGTCATCTAGTGAGTACTATAGGACTCAGTATTTCAATCCAAAACAGCTTTCTCCAATATAGGTTTAACAATGTTATTTTAGAATGCTATAAATGTCTCAGTTAATTAAATATATGAATTCCACGAACAGGAGGTTACAATAGATAATCAGTAAGATTGGGTAAATATAAGCCAAACAGAGCTCTGAAACCAAAGCGCAGCCCAAGACTTCCGTCTCCACAGGCACCATGCAGATTTGCACAGGCCCGTGGGTTCAAAAACAGTTCAGCCCACTGCAGAGAATGAAAACTTAAAACAAGAATTCAAATTAGAGCTTCGGATGGCAAACCACTGGGTTAGCTTATATAGAACTCTCACTCTATGTGTGCTCTCTGTTAACTGACATTTTAAAGCCCGATGATAACGTTGCAAGAAAGATTATTTTTCTACTGCATGGTTATTTGAAAAGCTGTTGTCTACTCTGAATACATTACTCTAACTTGTGACTCCAAACATTTTCGGAGGAGTAACTGTGGCTAGGTAGGTCCCTCAGCTGTATTCGGAAGTATCTAAAACCATCGGTGGGGCTATAGTCACTGTTTGTTTTTTTTTTTAATTGAGATATAATTGACATAAAACATATTAGTTTCAGATGTACAACATAATGATTTGATATTGGTGTATGTTGCAAAATGATCACAAATCTAGTTCCCATCCTTTGCCACACATAGTTATATTTTTTTCTTCTGATGAGAACTTTCAAATATACAATTATTATCATTTACAATATACAATAATATTAACCATAGTCACCAGGCTGTGGATCCCATGACTGATTTATCTTATAAACTGGAAGTTTATACCTTTTGACCGCATTCATGCATTTCGCCGTCCTCCCACTGATTCCTTAATTGTATCATTTTACATTTTCTGTAGTTATTTAAGTGATTTCATTGCAATTATCTAGTTTTACTTTCCCAATAATACCTTCTAATTTTATTTTCTCCATATCCAATAAATTTTTTAAGAAGATTTATTTATTTATTTGAGAGAGAGAGCACACTGGGGAGGGCCAGAGGGAGAGAGGTCTCAAGCAGGCTCCGTGCTCAGCGCAGAGCCCAGCACGGGTCTGGATCACAAGACCATGGGATCACCACCTGACCAAAACCAAGAATCGGACACTTAACCCACTGTGCCTCCCAGGCGCCCCTCTATATTCAGTATTTACACAAGCAAAAAAACTTTTATTATTAACAAAGGCCTAGCAAAAAGTGTTATTGTCATTAATCTAAAATCCTCTTTGAAGCTCTGTGTTTAAATGAGGAAGTAGTCTAAGGGCACCTGGGTGGCTCAGGCAGTTAAGCGTCTGCCTTCCGCTCAGGTCATGATCCCAGGGTCCTGGGACTGAGCCCCACATCGGGGTCCCTGCTCAGTAGAGAGCCTGCTTCTCCCTTTCTGTCTGCTACTCCCCCTGTGTGTATGCTCTCTCTCTTTCTCAAATAAATAAATAAAATATTAAAAATAAATAAATAAAAATAAATGAAGAAGTAGTCTACAGAAGCAAAGAATTGTAACCACTTCCCTCCACTCTGTCACAGACATACCTTTTGGTATTTAGAGATGTTAGTAAATATGCTATATAATTGTCCTTTGTATTAGGGCCCCCATTTTCAAATATGATTAAGTAACAATAGCTTTCCTCCCTCTAAAAATACAAGCAAGCAAGATGAAAAAGTTCAGAAAATGACATCCATCGATTCTGTAAATTAAATCCAATACGTGAAATAAATAGCAGTCTAAGAATTATCCTGTTATAAGGGTGGCTGAGAAGGGCATCACATCACCATTTAATGCATCTGATTGGTTTGCTGAAGTAGCACAAATGGGTTGTTTCAGATTTTTTAAGATACATGCCAGCAAAATTCATACATTTACAAAAATAGTTGGCATATCTTACAGATCCCTCTAAATACAAATGTGGCTTTCTGTATGCAAGCTGCTTGTTGTAGTAGCAGGCTGGCGTAACAATGTCTTTAGTTTTCTAAGCTTCATAGATGTTTATAAGCCTCTAACTATTGCTCCTAAGAAAATTCAAGTAGAATGGTGTGGTAGACTGAAAGCAAAGAAGGCTTTGATTCTCTATCCCTCCCTGGATCTATACTTTCTGCAATGTCCTTTTGCAGCTTCTCCCATCTAGCCGTGGAGTCTTTGCCTACTCCTCAAATCTGGGCTGGTGTTGTGACTTAGTGTGCCCAGAAAAATGGTACAGAAGTGCAATATGCCAGCTCTGAGCCCCAGCCTCAGCCATGTCCAGCCACCATGGGCTAAGCCCTGGATGTGAGAAACCAATGAAGAACTTACTCGTTCTAGCTGAACTCATCCTAGACCAGCTTAGGGCCAGCCTACCCCCAAATATGTGAGAGAACACAGCCAAGGTCAACAGAGCTGCCTCCCCACATGTAACTGATTGCAAATGTATGAGTCTATCCAGCTAAGACCAGAAGACCTGCCCAGCTGACCCACATACTCATAAGCAGTAAAAATATCTGTTGTTTTAACCCACTAGGTTGGATGGTTTCTAACAGCATTGTTGCAGGAAGAGATAAATGATATGAGTGTGGATATCCCTAGCTATTAATCTAGAATCTGACAAAACTCATAATAGACTTTGTAAAAATCAATTCTTTAGTATTCTCTTTCTTTGCAAATCTAGAGTTTGCTTCCACTTAACCTAAATCATTCAGGTCATGACTTTCCTATGTTCTTCTGAGAAATCCTAAAAAATTCCATTTTCATGGACTAGAATTCTGACTCTAATATTAGTCAAGAGTCACAAAACACTATTTACGTAACTTCAAAATAAATTGACGTATTAAATGTTATGACTCATCATCTACTCTAAACTAAGGAATAACTTTCATTTTTATGACACTCGATTTTTTTTTTTTAAAGTGTGTATTCTTTTATACTCTTATATGTCCAGAGACAAGTCAGGAGGTAAATGTTCTTATCATCCTCATTTCTCACATAGGAAATCTGAACCTTAAAAACCAATGAGTGGGGGAAGGGAGGGAAAAATGAAACAAGATGGGACTGGGGAGGGAGACATACCATAAGAGACTCTTAATCTCAGGAAACAAACTGAGGATTGCTGGAGGGGAGAGAGGTGGGAGGGATGGAGTGGCTGGGTGATGGAGATTGGGGAGGTTATGTGCTATGGTGAGCACTGTGAATTGTGTAAAACTGATGATTCACAGACCTGTACCCCTGAAACAAATAATACATTATATGTTAATAAAAAAATAAAAAATACTAGTTAAAAAAAACAAGTAACTTTTTCACTTTCACACAATTTTTCATGATAGGTTGAAATAAAAGTACCTTTCTTCTAGCCTAATTAAAGCATGTTCTTTCGTGAGCCCCATGAAATATAAACTCTTTCAAATATTTCATATTAATATTTATGTTCAATAGCTATATATTATGTGGTTATAATAACTTATAATTAGGTAGCACTTTAGGGATTTCAAAACCCTGACAATGCAGGAAGGGAAGTTAAATATCTCTTTCCATAGATGGAAAAACTGAAGTTTAGAAAGGTTAATGAGTTCACCAGGGTCCTACAATGATGGAACCAGATGTGGTTTCTCCCAGTTATTAGACACCAATACCAGAAGCCTGAGTCCGACCCTTTGCTTGAAAGAGATTTATTCAGGTCATTTCCTTTAATATTCTGCATGTTACAAGTTGCACACCAACACAGTTGAGATCATCATGGCCCTAGAGGAAAAGCCATGCCAAGTAAGAAGACTAGTGTTGGGTGAGCCATGTGAAGACTTTGCAAGTTAGGACTCACTCAGACACACCATACAGAAGGATCTATTCATGAAGAAATAGACCAAACTGATTCACTGGCTTCGGCTGTGTGTGTTGTTTGGAGTTCATAGAACAATCTTTGAATCAGTATTTTGTTCTCTAAAAAAGGAGGGGTAAAGGAACTGTCACATTCAATTAATGAAGGATATCCTTTGACACTAGCAGTGTGGATGGACTGAGTCTATACTTACTGTGCAGAAAGTATGCCAGTTGTTCTCTGGAAGAATTGGGATACAGATTACAGCCTGCAACCCTCTGGAACCCAGGACGATAGCCACAACCGACAGCTGCACGCAGCGTAAGTGGTGAGTTAAACCATGGACCCCATCTGTTTATGCTTCTTGACAAGAACAAGTTACTCTTCCAAAGATTGGCAGCAGCCCCATTAGCACACCAGGTCCTTTCAAGTACATTAGCTTCCTCAGTCTCTAGTCAAGCGTAGGCTAAGTACTCAAGTGAGTTTTCACTTCTATTCCTTAAGGCTTGGGATAAGAAACTTGCCATAGTGGTTGTGTCCCTTGACCCTTCCAGATCCACTCTCTTTTCTTCTACGTTTTGCTCTGTGCCCTGGCCCGTGGGATGCTAACCTGGATGGATTTATTCATAGGAGTATCTTGCTCTCTGTCATCTGGTTGGCTATAGGTGTGGGGTGCACTAGGAGGACACAGAAGGAAAGAAGGAAGATAAACTCAGAGTCTTTTTTATCCTGGCTCCCTGCCTGCTGGATCTCTCTGTAAAGTAGCTGGTTTCATCTACTGAGGACAATCGTTCCTCTCAAGTTCCCTGCAGCTTTCTAGAACCACCGGCTCTGGGAACTACTTCTCCTTGCCTCACAGGTCTAAGAGTGGTAATAATGACTCCCTGTGATTATTAGTACTACCGGGGTCTGGCACCATCCCTTGTTTTCTTCCCTAACCTTTATTATAGTCCTTTTATTAACCTTCCTCAATTACCCAGAGTGTATTATCTGCTTCCTGCTGGGACCCCTGACTCATACTTTGTTGGAGAGCATCTTACTGAACCCACTCAAGGTTACTGTGTTCATTTATTTAAAAACACATGTGACACACTGATTGCATTTTAATGAGCAGTCTACATGCTGTATTAAAAGCACAAGATTTGGTTTTCATCCCAGCCATATGTGACTTAGTTTTGTGACCGCAGGCAATTAAATTCTATTTTGAAAACTTTTTGTTTGTTTGTTTGTTTGTTTGTTTGTTTTGTGTTATTGGTCATCTGATATATGCCAGGCATGGGCTAGGACCTGGGAATACAAAAATAAATAATACAAGATATCCACCCTCATGTAGCTCATAATCCTAACAGATGAGGTAGAGACATAAACAAAGATCACTGATACAATATGATAAAAGCTTTGTGATGACTTATATAGATGCTATGTTTACCTACAGTGACCATCAGTTTTCTCATTTGGTAAATGAGCACAATGATATCCAACCTAATGATTTCATGAGATGAAAAAACAAGTGATTCAATGATATCGGTGAAATGTTTTAAAATACTTAAGATTATTCAACAGTAAAGTTATAAAGTTATTATTAGAAGTATTACTCTAATGTTATTATTACATTATTATGTTACCTGCTTTACTCCTTACCCTTTTAAAGTAAATTAATTGTAGTGTTTGTTCCTCTCTGACATTATCAGAAACTTAGGCATTACTTCTCTCCAGGAAAAATTTTGCCTAGCATGAATTTGAAGAAATAAAAATGAATATCTTGAACATCTAATCTTAGGGATTTACTCTTATATTTAGCAAGTGCTATTTATGGGTAGACTATAATAATTAAATCGTAAAGACAATGGAATCCTGATGATTCCATTCCGCTTTAAATAACTGTCCATACATGAGTTAGAAGCTACTGCTTCAACTAGTTTAAAAAAACAATTAATGGGGCGCCTGGGTGGCTCAGTGGGTTAAGCCTCTGCCTTCAGCTCAGGTCATGATCTCAGGGTCCTGGGATCAAGCCCCACATCGGGCTCTCTGCTCAGCGGGGAGCCTGCTTCCTCCTCTCTCTCTGCCTGCCTCTCTGCCTACTTGTGATCTCTGTCTGTCAAATAAATAAATAATTAAAAATCTTAAAAAAAAACAATTAATAAAATAATTTACTGGTTGTACTCAGGTGTCTTTCTTTGAAGATGAATGATCTTCTATATCTTTATCTAACCTTCTAGCTGAAGCCTTTGATCAAAACATAAGAATCAATTATTTTCTTCAAAACATGCAGGGATTATGCTGGGTGCACAATTTTTCTCTCTCCTCACAGCAATAAAAATCTTGTCCTTTGTTTTGGGAATCTTTACTTATGTAGTTTAAGTGAAGCTGCTCATATTTTTACTTCTTCCCACCTTAGGAACAGGACACCCAGGTCTAAAAAATCTGAATTCCAAACACCTGGCCACAAAATCTGACTTAAGGTTAGTCATGTGACCCAAGGCAGGCCAAGCAGAATCTTCACTGAAACTGTTTTGTTGCAACTACTTGGAGATACTCCCATGTATCACTGGGGTTAGTAAACTGACAATGGACACATTGTCTACCATAAGGAGAGAGCTTATGCAAAGGATGGAGAGATCAATGATTCAGCCATGAATTAAGACAGATATACCCATGAACATCTTAATTACATCAGCAGAAAAAAAAAAATCCTTTCTTTACTTAAGCTAATTTGATTTAATATCTGGCACTGACAATCAAGTCTTGATTATTTCATATTGCCATGTAACTAAAAATGAAAATGACTGAACAAATTTGAAATTAGGATTCACCTTTTCTCTTAAGAAAATTCTAGGAAGAAATAATTTAGAAATATATTCATTACTATTCATAGAGCAGAATGAGATGACTTTACAACTGTACAACAAAAGCAGGAAGCTATGATCAAGAAACAATTTGAGAGGGGCGCCTGGGTGGCTCAGTGGGTTAAAGCCTCTGCCTTCGGCTCAGGTCATGATCTCAGGGTCCTGGGATCGAGCCCCGCATCGGGCTCTCTGCTCGGCAGGGCGCCTGCTTCCCTTCCTCTCTCTTCGCCTGCCTCTTTGCCTGCTTGTGATCTCTGTCTGTCAAATAAATAAATAAAATATTTTTTAAAAAAAGAAACAATTTGAGAATAAGAATGGATTAATGTAAATCTGAAAGAGAATTACTGAACAATATATTGAATTGAAAAGTGGAAGAAGACCAATAATTTAATTTTCCAGGACATAAAGTGATTCATTCAGTCACTGAATGTTAAATATCTACTATGTGCCTGATTCTGATAGTATGTGCTACTAGGTGCTTAGATTATACTAGTGGAAACAGACACAGACTCCTGTCATTCAGAGCTGATTTTAGCTGCTGTGGACAGACAATAAATACAAGCATAATAAACGGATGAAAAATCAGAGTATTAGACAAGTGAGTGAGCATGAAAACAGACATCTAGTATATGGGAGGTTTAGGGGTGGGGCAGGTTTTGTAAATAAATGAGATGATCAGGGCCAGTTTTTCCTATCAGTTTAACATAAGCAAAGACCTGAGACTGATGAAAGAGTGGGTCAAGAGAATACCTAGGAAGGGAGTTCCAGGGAGAAGGAATAGTTTACATAGACTCTCTAAGGCAGGAATGTGCCCAGAGGAGGTAGGGGTAGAGCAGAGTGGCTGGGTAGCTGGATTGGAATGAGTAACAGTGAGTGTAGCAGAAGCTAAAGCCAGAGAAGTACCAGAGGCAGATCAAGTGTGATTTTACTGGCTATTCCATAGATTTTGTTTTACTCTCAGAAAAATGGGAACCCACTCTAGGGTTTGAGTAAGAATGTCATGATCTGACTTATGTTAAACTCAGTACAGTCTGTGTTGGGAAGAAATGAAATGCCAAGATTAAAAACACAAATACAAAGAAAACAAGAGGAAAATTATTTTAAAGAACAATTAAAACTCATCAAGGGTCAGTCTAAAGAAGGATAACATCCACCTAATGGGTCAGAAAGAGAAAACAGAAATTGGGGGTGGTGGGTTGGGGACTGGTGGAAATAATCCCAGACACCATAGCAACAAATTTCCCATTGCCAAATTAAAAATAAGTCTGCTGCCCAAAAGGCTCACTGAGATTTGGAAAGGAAAAAATATCCATTTCTGAAATCAATTAAAGAGAGAGAGAGGCGAGCCTAAAGGCTTTCAAAGAAGAAAAACACCAATAAGGTGATTACCTAAGAAGTTAGAATGAGAGTGACATCAGACTTCTCATCAGTAACAATAGATGTCAGGAGATGATATAGCAATACCTTCCAAGTTTAGAGAGAAAATTACTTTGAACAAAAATTCCATATTCATTCCAATTATCAATCAAGTGAGCATAAGGGATAAATAAAGATGTTTGCTGACATGAAAAGATTCAAATAAATTCTCCAAAAATCCTACTTGGGAATGTACTTCAGCTAACTACAAAGAAAATTCAAAAACACTGAAGACATTGAGCAAGAAAATAATAACTAGGAATAAGTGTATTATTTGAAATTACAAAGATAGCCCGTGAACGAACTAAAAATTAAAACAAAGGTAACAGAAGTTGAAAAGGGAAGGAAATAAATAGGGCAGGAGTAAAAATGAGGTAAGTTACTCTTCTTAATCAATGCCAATGAACAGTTTTAAGTTGCAAAAAAAATTAGAAGAATTAACGTATTATTTAGAATTATAGAAGTAGCAAGTAGAAGACTTAAAATTGGTAAAAATATGATTCTTGAGAATTGGGGATTCAGAAGGAAGGAGGCAATTGCTTTTCATTTGTACTGCTCTATTTTATTTGAACTTTTGTTTTTATATGTATATATTACTTTTACAAGAAATTAACACAAATTTTATTTATTTATTTTTTTAAATTTATTTGTTTGTCAGAGAGAGAGAGAGAGAGCGAGCACAGGCAGACAGAGTGGCAGGCAGAGGCAGAGGGAGAAGCAGTCTCCCTGCCGAGCAAGGAGCCCGATGTGGGACTCGATCCCAGGACGCCGGGATCATGACCTGAGCCGAAGGCAGCCGCAAGATAATGGCAGTTATCTTGTTCTCATTTCCAGAGAAACTTAAAATAAACAAACAAACAACAACAAAAAAAACCCAGTAGAATCTCTTACAAAGAAATCCAAAAAAACCATTCATGGGTGATGTGTACTATCTAAAGCATGACTGTGACAGCAGCTGATGAGCACAGAAATGTCACCTGTTATAATGGAATGGAAGCACTTGAATTATTGAAAAGGCTGTCTATTAAAAAAAAGCATGTCTCTTCCCCAAAGTTAAGTTGCTGCCTAGAATACAAAAGGCAAGCAGGACAGACATAACTCGTTATTTGAGCTAAAAGGTTTTTAATTCTGTAATTAGTCTATGAGGTTGCAACTAAAACCACACAGGTTTAACAGATAACACGTAACACTCTATCACATACTCTACGTGCCACGGCTAATTGTAGAAGATAATTTCACGGAGAATAACTCAAAACATTATCAGGTTGGTAAGATCAGGAACGGAGAAGACTTTATGAAAGTTCTAACTTGCCATGTGTCAGACACTGAGGGAATTTGTTCCGATTTTCCACTTTTCCAATAACTTGTGTGGTGTTTACAGATGTAGATGTTTCGGTGTTTTCTAGACGAGGAAAAAATAGGTTTGGAACTAAGTCCACTAGCATCTGTAGTGGGAACACGTGCGGAGGTCTGGAATCTGAAAGCTTCTTTACTCGCATGTCTGGTGATGAGGCTGGGCTCCAGTGAGATTTTTTTTTTTTTTTAAAGATTTTATTTATTTATTTGACAGACAGAGACACAAGTAGGCAAGAGAGGCAGGCAGGGAGAGAGAGGAGGAAGCAGGCTCCCCGCTGAGCAGAGAGCCCGATGTGGGGCTCGATCCCAGGGCCCCGGGATCATGATCCGAGCCGAAAGCAGAGGCCTTAACCCACTGAACCACCCAGGCGCCCCGCCAGTGAGATTTTTGAAGGACCATTGCATCTGTAGTTTGGGCTCCCACATAGCATAGTAGACTCCAGGAGTTTGAACTTCTTATACGGTGGCTCCAGTTTCAAGGGCAACTGTTTCAGCAAACAAGGTGAAAGCTGCATGGCCTTTTATGACCTAGCCTGGGAAGTCACATTGTTTTCCTTCTGGCATACTCTACTGATGCAAGTAAATTCAAGTTGAAAGGAAGGGGACAAGGACCTACCTTTTCATGAGAGAAGTGTCAAAGAACGTAGGGCTATGTTGTATAATTCTGCAGGAGCCCATTATACACATGCAAGAGATAAATTTAAAAGCATGAGATCAGGGGTGCCTGGGTGGCTCAGTGGGTTATAGCCTCTGCCTTCGGCTCAGGTCA
This sequence comes from Mellivora capensis, assembly GCA_004024625.1. NCBI lineage: Eukaryota > Metazoa > Chordata > Mammalia > Carnivora > Mustelidae > Mellivora > Mellivora capensis. The sequence continues at coordinate 83,520 of PISX010000679.1, forward strand.
TGATCTCAGGGTCCTGGGATCAAGCCCCGCATAGCATCGGGCTCTCTGCTCGGCGGGGAGCCTGCTTCCCCTCCTCTCTCTGCCTGCCTCTCTGCCTACTTGTGATCTCTGTCTGTCAAATAAATAAATAAAATCTTAAAAAAAAAAAAAGCGTGAGATCAAAATAAACATCAACATAAGTTGCAGTATTTTTTTGCCCCAGTCAACTTGTTCATTCCTCTGGGTATGGACCCGACATTGGAGATTGATGGGCCTAAATAAGTGAGACACAAGGTTTCCCCACTGAAGAGAACACAGTGGTGGTGTTCATGTTTGGGGTTTGCTGTCATGGATATACCAACTTCAGGCACATTTCGTAGCACACGTATTACAACTCTACCCCTTCCTCTCCCACTCTGGAATTTATATTACAGCTCAGAGAAGTAAAAATGATTATTATGGGAGTAACTTTAAATCTGTTCTCCATTAGTAATAAATATTATTCACAGTATTATAGTAAAAAAAATTACTTGCCTCACACTTCAAAATTGCTTGTGACACATCAGTGATCAATGTTGGGCAAAAGGATTAACAACTGTTGTGTGGAGTACATCACGTAGGTCTGGTGTTGGCCCCCCCTTGTCCTGGAATTCATCTCTTTGAAAAAATTGTCCAAGATAGGGTGATGGGTACATAATTTTGAGAGAGATTGACATGTCACCACAGTGGAAGCTCAGGGACATCTAAAAGGAAATTGAACACAGAGACAGATAAAGACTGGGGGATATAAGAATAAACATCACAGGGTAGTAATATTTTATTGTAAACATCTGCTCGTCTATGCTGTGATGTAACACCTCTCCTTAGCTGTTATAATTATTGACACTACGCTAGTGCCCCATGTCCTTCCCTTGGGTGGGCACCAGTGGAGAAGAGAGAACCCCTGCAGGATGGCAAGGATAAACCAGATAGAGAATTTTACAAGAATAAGGGAGTGAAGGGAGAGGTAACTATGGGATGTAAACCCTTCCTGGAACTTGTGGAAATCTTAGAGTGGGCAAGAAAATTTGCAGAGGACTCTGGGTAGGGATTCAAGCCAATTTTGTAAATCTCAAAGGACACAATGTAATGTTTGGTTATGAAAGCATTAAGCTAGCAAAAGCGTTGGCTGGCCCTCAGCCAAGAGTCCAGTTTCCTCCAGTCCTTGTTGGCAAAGTAAAGAAGCTGACTCAGCTGCCCATAAAATGAGATCAGGAGAATCTGTCACACCACAAATATGGCCAACACAAAACAATGCTAGTCTCTAGTGTCAACTGCTCTGCCTCCTTCCTTCCCTACCATCACACAGGTTCCAACAGGAATGACATCCAGTCTCAAAAGGAATGCATACCATGCCAGACGCAAGACGATCTTTCGGGACATGGCAAGACCATATTAAAGCTTGTGTTTCCATTCATTTCATCTGTGTTTTCAAATGTGTGAAGTGCATTCATATGGAAGTGCATACATATCATTTGTCAGTGTGTTTTAAAAATGGTATGCATCATTATTTTTACTGAAGAGCACTTGCAGAACACGATGTTGGATATTACAGATTTGGAGGAGAAGGTGTTGTTTCATCCACAAACTAAAAGAGAGTTGAATCAGAGCACATCTCTAGAGTAGGGAGGCAGAGTCAAAGTATCTGCTGGGCTCTGGATAAGCCATTAAGTTTTCCTACATATCTCATAGCAGTTAGTTGCCTTTAGGACTGTGATGAGTTGAGAAATACTAAGATGAATTTTGCAAGTTTCTTGGGGGGAAAAAATCTGCTGGGAGAGAACAGGGTTACTTATAATATTAAATTGGTCCCCCCATCACTGCAAGCCATGATTCCTGGAGGGTGAATTTTGACATTTCCCTGATTCTTCTACCTCTAGCAACTAGCAAGATTCAAACTCACAGTGTTGTGTTTTCACATGAAAACAAGGAATTGGTATTTGCTGTCAGGCAGTTTACATATGTTAGTCCATTTGACCCTCTTTACCCATTCTATAAAAAAAAAATAGCTGATATTATTCCTCTTTTATAGGAAAGGACCAGAGACTATGCAATTTGCCCAATATTCCATATCCAGGTAGGGAAGAACCGAAATTCAGATCCAGTTTCTCTTAATCCCCACAATCATGTTCTTCAGCTGTGGTTTTCCTGGTCTAGATAAAGATAAAGAAGTTCGCTGAAGCCCTCAGATTTGAAAAGAGATTTTCCCCTGTGTTTTTGTAGCAAAGGAGAGGTACTTCCCACAGGCCAATATTTTGAAATGGAAGATGGCATGTTAAATAAACATCGAAATTCATTTCAAAAAGAGAAAGTGAGATCATTAAAACCCCGGTCATGGCATTTAATTGTTGACCCCTGGATGATTTGTGGAGCTCTCTTTGACACTCAGCAACTGAATGTTGAACCAGAGAAATGATCATTGGGAAAAGTATATTGTCCTCTCCATCTTATTAAACCAATTTTATAAGACAATTCAAGAGAGGAGATTGCTATGCAATTTCCATGCACCATTCGTTTACTAAGTCACTCAGCCCTGGATACCATTTATTTTCCAATTCAGAGCTAAATACATGTATGGAAAAAAAAAAAAAAAACAACTAGGTCTAGAGAAAGGGTCCATGAGGGTTTGATGAGAAGGGTCAGCAACCCAATTGGAGAGAAAACATATCTCCCTGAAGGTGTATGCACTTCAAAGCATGCTATTAAATGATAAGAAGGAAGAGGAAAAATGTAATTTCTCCAGAATAATTTTTGCAACCACAGAAATATCCTGCACAAGTGGACACTCAATTCTTTCCATTTCATTCCTAAATGCACATTGCTGTGGCATGTCATGAAATATGAAGAATGTCTAAGGAACCGTGTCTTCTGGGAGTTGCAGATAAGAACCCAACACTTGCAATCATCATACGTCTGTTGTCTGAAAAGTGAGGAAAAAACAGAAGAGAACTACAGAGGTGAGTGAAAATCAATACAGTATGGTGGGCTTGGACACAAAAATACTAATAAATTACAAAAGAAAAGAGCACACCTCAACTGAATAATTTCATGAGAAGTGATTATATGGGATATTGGAAGGTAGCTATTTTTTGAAAGGATAAAGTAAGAGGAGGTTTATACTCACTGTATAAAATGTGTGATTAAGCATATAAATAGTTCGTTGAGTATTTGTAGCTTTTTATGGACCCAATTCCTGTTTCAATGACATTAAATAGGCAAAATAAATTTTTAAGATTTTATTTGTTTCTTTCAGAGAGAGAGCACGTGAGCAAGCTTGAGGTGGGTGGCAAAGGGGGCAGGGTGGGAAGCAGACTCCCTGCTGGATAAGGATCCCGACGGGGGACTTGACGTCAGGATCCTGGGATCATGACCTGAGCAAAAGGCAGATGCTTAACTGACTGAGCCAGCCAGGAGCCCCAGCAAAACATTTATTTAAGTTTGAAGCATTAGTAAGCAAATTAGAATAAAGTCACTAGAGTCAGCACAGAATAACCAAAAAAGAGGAAACATTGTAGTGGGGGAGACATTTGTCTTCCAAACCTGACTTACTTATCCTCAAATATTTACCTTTAGGGACGCCTGGGTGGCTCAGTTGGTTGAGCAGCTGCCTTCGGCTCAGGTCATGATCCCAGCGTCCTGGAATCAAGTCCCACATCGGGCTCCTTGCTCAGCAGGGAGCCTGCTTCTCCCTCTGCCTCTGCCTGCCACTCTGTCTGCCTGTGCTCGCTCTCTCTCTCTCCCTCTCTCTCTGACAAATAAATAAATTAAAAAAAAAATTACCTTTAATATATATTTCCACTCTCCCTTATCCCCCAATCCTGTTGAAACCTTCAGACTTGCATTTCTTTTCTTGATTCAGTAGTCTCAAAACCCTCCTTGAATGTAGAGGTTGTTCCAATGTGTTAATTGAAATGGTGGTAAGTGGCACTTAATGAGCCCTTTGTCACTTTTAGAGCCTTTGGAGATGTCGTTAACTTGACCTTGATCTGCAAGAAAATGTGATGGCTTATGTTCTTCATTGTATTATCCACACTTTCTACCTATCTTCCTATTCCTGTATGGATGAAAATTATTCTGAGTGCCATGCCACACTGACCTCCCTCATTCCTTCCTTTCCTTTCTCTCAAATGCCACATTATTCTCTCCCTCAATAATATTTTTATCCCCAAAGAGTTTTCATTCATAGAAACAAGGTGCCAATTTATTAGAGAGCTACTCCGTCCTAGGCACTAGGCCAGGCTCTCTAGCAGGATAGAAGCAGATATGGAGGAAGAAGGGAAACCATTTCAGTATTTTTTCCCACTTCAAGGTTTGCAATAAACATCATTTTCTCAGCTGCCAAATGCAGAGTATTACCTGCCAGCCATTGCAATCCGAGAGAAATGGTTAGAGTTCATTAGATAGAATCATAGGGCTGGAAAAGATTGTAAGATGTCACTTCTGGGTTTATCAGCCTTTTGTGGATTGGGAAACATATAGACTAGTTCAGTACAAAATTTTATGTATACAGAAGACAAACTGATAAAGATGCTCTCTGTTTGTTTTTTAAGTATATAAAAGCTGAAAGAATTCACCTCCAACAGACCGACACCATAAGAAATCTTAATGGAATTCCTTTGGACAAATGAAAAATTATACAGACAGAAATCTAGATCTATACAAAGGAATAAAGAGCACTAGAAATAGTAACTACATGGATAAATAGATAGGGATCATTTTGCTCTATTATTGACATTTCTTTAAAAGATTATTTACTGTTTAGACAAAAAATAATTACAATGTAATGTAAGGTTTACAACAGATATATGCATAAACGAGTATGGCAACAGTCATAAAATCTGGGAGTGGAGAAATGGAAACATACTGTTTTAAGATTCTTAAACTCTCTAAGTGGCATAATAACAACTGATAGCAGAATGAGACACTTTGAAGATTTATGGTATAAATCAGAAAGAGATTACTAAGCAAACAAAACAAAAAGTTATAAATGATAAGCCAACAAAGTAGATAAAAAACAGTAAAAAAAATAAATGCTCAATTTATCCAAACAAAGGGGAGAATAAAGGGAACAAAGCACAGAAGAGACAAATGGAAAACAAATAGCTAGATGAGAGTCGTATAACAAGTCATCACATTAAATGCAAATTATTTATTTCTATTTATTTATTTGGCAAAGAAAGACACAGTGAGAGAGGGAACACAAGCTGGGGGAGTGGGAAAAGGAGAAGCAGGCTTCCCACAGAGCAGGGAGCCCAATGGGGAACTCCATCCCAGGAGCCTGGGATCGTGATCTGAGCCGAAGGCAGAAGCTTAACCACTGAGCCACCCAGGTGCCCCTTAATGCAAATTATTAAAAGCTCTAGTGTAAAGGCACAGAGCATTAGATTGAAAAAAAATCAAGACTCAACTATGTGTTGTATACAGGAAACAAAATATAATTTAATATGAAATAACAGGTTTTAAGTAGGAGGATGACAATATGCCAGGCCAGTCCTAAGCAAAGGAAAACGGGAGAGTCTATATTAATATAAGACAAAGGAGATTTTAGAGTAAAAAATATTATAGGTATAAGATCATTGTATAATAAGAAAAGGATCAGTCCCTCAAGAGGACATAATAACCTTAATTGTTTATGCACCCAATAGAAAGAGTTTGAATATACATACATGAGTGAAAACTGATAGAACGGCAGGAAAAAAGTGACAGATCCAAATTATAGTCAATTCACTATATGTCTCTCAGACAATGAGAGAACAGGAGGACGGAAAGCCAAAAGCAATAGAGAAGATTTGAAAAACACGATCCTCTAACTTAAAGAGACTCACACACATATATTGACAGCTGATTTTAGGAACAAGCGCGAACACAAATCAGTAGAGAAAGGATAGACATTTTAACGAATGGTGCTGATTCAATTAGATGTACAAGCCGGAAATAAACTCTGATGCGTTCTCTTAGCACATAGAACATTAACACAAAATGAATTGTACACTGTAAACTTAAAGCGTTACAACTTCTAGGAGAAATCGTTGTGGTTTGAGATCAGGCAAAGAGTTTTTACATAAAATACTTAAAGCATAATTCATAAAAGGAAACACTGATAACTTAGAGTTCATCAAAATTAAGAATTATTTTGTTTAGAGGACAGTGTTAAGGTAATGAAAAGATGAACCACAGACTGTCAGAAAATCTTTGCCAGTTATATGTATCTGATGAAGGATTTGTATCCAGAATAAGTAAATAACTCTCAAACTCAAAAAGAAAACACCAAACCAAATAAAAGAGGGGAAGTTATTTGAACAGACCCTTCACCAGAGAAGATATACAGAAGACAAATAAGCACATGAAAAGATGCTCAATATCATTAGTTATTAGATGCAAATGCAAATTAAAACTCCAGCACCACAAGAATACCTGGGTGGCTCAGTGGTTAAGCATCTACCTTTGGCTCAGGTCATGATCCCAGGATCCTGGGATGGAGCCCCACATTGGGCTCCTTGCTCAGTGGGGACCCAGCTTCTTCCTCTGCCTAGCAATCTGCCTGCTTGTGCTCTCTCTCTCTGACAAAAAAATAAATTTTAAAAATCTTAAAAAAAAAAAAAAAGCTAAGCACCATGCTTTTAAGAATTCCTAAAAATAAAAATAACAGTACCAAATGCTGGCAAGGATGTGGAAAAACTGAAATTCTCACTCATTGCTGGTGGAATATAATAAAGTGGTACAATAGCCATTTCTTAAAATGTGACATACACTTTTTGACAAATACTTAGGAGTGGGATCCATTCATTCCATCCCAAAGTATTTACCCGAGAGAGAGGAAAGCATATGTCCGTGCAACGTATTGTACATGAATGTTCATGTTTGTAGTAGTCAAAAGCTGGAAAGAAAGCAAGCATCTTTCAACAGATGAATGGGTAAACAAACTGTAGAATGTCCGTACAATGGAATAAAGTTACCAGTAAAGGGGAATGAATTGTAGATGTACACAATATGGATGTAGCGTAAAATAATTATGAGGGAAAGAAACCAGACAACAAAAGAGTAAACGTATTATTTCATTTTCCTAGGATTCTAGGAAAGACAAACTCATCTATAATGATGGTTTCCTGAGGAAGGCAAGGGGAGAAGAGGTAAGGAATAGAGAAGGATTATAAAAAACCATGAGGAAAGGGTTATGGACATGACATTCACTCCTTGGATTGTGGTTATGGTTTCATGGGTGTATTCGTAGGTCCAGAATTATAAAAAGAATACTGTAAGTATGTGCAATTTTTGTGTTAGAAGAGACGAAAAAAATCACAAGGAAAATAATACTTAAGTTTTAAGGTTATTTTGAACATAGAACATATTTCCTGACACATACTAAATATTCATAATTTATGATTATTGTTGTATTGTGAATCTTTATGAATCCATCGCCTTTTCTTGGTTTGAGGAATAGTCTATTTTATCTTCTATGTCATGAAAGTTTGGAGAACATGTCTGAAATCTCTGTTGTAATAAAAGTAGATAGACTGCTGGCATAACCCCAAAATTGTAGATAGGGAAGAAAAAAAAATGTAACAACAGTAGATAAAAACATTAAGATGATGCCCCAGGTCTGGTTTTGGCTCTTAAATCTAGAAATTTTACTGGATTTTGCGTGTTCTAATGTTAAGCATTTCAGTGGATAAAAACTCCTCCAGATTCTTTTAGCGTGTAAAAGCTGATTAAAATATGCAACTGCCAAATCAGCTGTCTGAGGTTGGATTTCTCAGACATAATTTGAATGCAGCTAGCAACTGAACTGAGACATGGATTCGGGGCCATATACTTTGTCTGGGTGACCCCTGAGGTACTGGTAGTTTTTAGAAAGGATCTCAGGATTGACCCCAAAGATACAAACGTAGTGATCCGAAGAGGCACCTGCACCCCAATGTTTATAGCAGCAATGTCCACAATAGCCAAACTATGGAAAAAACACGGATGTCCATCAACAGATGAATGGATAAAGATGTGGAGGATACATACATACATACATACATACATATATACATACATACATACATATATAATAGTATGTAATATTATATATTATATGTAATATACACAATGAAATATTACTCAGCCAGCAAAAAATGAAATCTTGCCATCTGTAATGATGTGAATGGAACAGGAGGGTATTATGCTAAGCTAAATAAGTCAATCAGAGAAAGACAATTATCATATGATCTCACTCATATGTGGAATTTAAGAAACAAAACAGAGGAGCATAGGGGAAGGGAGGGAAAAATAAAACAAGACGAAATCAGAGGAGGAGACAAACCATAAGAGACTCTTAATCATGGGAAACAAACTGAGGGCTGCTGGAGAGGAGGGATGGGGTAACAGGGTGATGGGCATTAAAGAGGGTGGTGATGTAATGAGCACTGGGTATTATATAAGACTGATGCATTACTGAACTCTACCTCTGAAACGAATAATATACCATATGTTAATTAATTGAATAAAAAAAAAAGAAGTGATCTCAGGAAACACTAGTGGTGGAGTTGGAAACTAACCTAGGAAAGAGAAATCAGACCCTTTTGGTTACATTATCAAGCAAGTTACCAGTATGGTCCATCTGCCGCTTAAATTCAGCTGGTGAACTCTAAGAGACGATGTAGAACATGCACACAAGTTATGCCAACAGAATGGCAAGAAAGTTTGGGTCTCTGTCGTTCAACCTCTGCCCCAACATTGGTTGGAGTTTGCATCCAAAGCATTATCCTCCCTCTGGCATTTTCAGTGTGCTCTGGGCATGGGTCAGAATTCAAGCTCCCAGGCAGAGAGCCGCAGGTGTTTGCTCTAAGCAGCCTTCACAATGCAGGGGTGAGTCCCAAGTGGATAAGAGTTGGCTCTCAGTCACTGCGGTTGCGTAAATCATGCAGGAATGCAGCTTTTTAAAGAAATTTTCATTGCCAGTTCAATTATCTTCCAGAGTCTGTCACAGCTGCGATTGAATGCATTGGTTCACCACTTCGGGGCATATGACTTCCATTTGTTAGGGGCGTCACTGGGAAATGATGCGAGGCTCAAGACCCACTACAGCTGTGCCAGACTTGTTATTAAGGAAGAAAAGTTCATAAAGTATTTTATGAGTTGGATTATCATTGTACAGATTTCCTCCCCAAAGAAGCCAAATCATTGATGTATCTATGCAATTTGTCCCATGTTTTATCTTAGGAAAACAACAACAACAACAACAAAATAGTCCTTGGGTATTTAGTATAAATCTCATGATAACTTACTTTTCATTCTTCGTTTACAGTTCCTGAGCCCTATTGTACACCTGCCCATCTTCCATTTAACTTTTCTGAGATGATGGGCTCTCTATAGGGAACTTGACCACAGAAAGACTCATCAGACCAAACACGTAACCTTTCCCTCAATAAAAAGCTTTTTTTTTTTTGATCGGTCTTAGCCAATAATGTAATTTTCCTTATTTCCAAATGAGAAATTGGTATTAATGATAATTGGTCACAGAAACATGGGAGTTCATCATTCTGGACATATATATATATATATATATATATATATATATATATATATATATATTTTTTTTTTTTTAAAGCAGACTCCCCGCTGAGCAGAGAGCCTGATGCAGGGCTCGATCCCAGGATCCTGGGATTATGACCTGAGCCAAAGGCACAGGCTTTAACCCACTGAGCCACCCAGGCGCCCCGGGAGTTCATCATTTTGAAGTGACTATCACGGCAGGAATTTCCACACCCAACTGAAAACATGCTGTATTAAAATGTTGAGAATATGGAGGTGTTCAAGTTTGACTTGACTATCACTAGCAGGAATATTAGGAGGGTCTCAAACATCTAATGGGGCATGGAGCTAGTTGATTATCAAATAACTTCCAGTTCTAAGATTCTGAGATTTCTTATAATAAGCATGTTCTGTTGCGAGGTGGTCTATATTAGTTATCTATGCAATGTAACAAATTACCCCCAATTTAGCAGCAGCTTAGAACAACCAACATGATTGTTGATGACCTCACAGAATCTGTAGATCAGGAAACTAGGTGTGTCTTAACTGGGGTCTTCTATCTCAAGGTTTGCCCCAAGGTTGCTGTGATGGTGTTAGGCTGGAGTCAACTCAAGACGCTACTGGGGGAGAGTTTGCCCATGTGATTGTGGACAGGATTCAGTTCCTCACAGGCTGCTGGACTAAGAGGTCTCCTTGAGTTCTTTGTCATGTGGCCTCTATATAGGGCAGTTTAGAATGTGGCATTGGCTTGCATTAAAGTGAGCAAAAGAGAGTCAGAACAAGCAAGAGGAAAGCCAGACTTTTGTAACTTAATCTTGGAAGTAAGATCCCGTCACCTTTGCCATATTCTGTTTTCTAGAAGCAAGTCATTAAGTCCAGCCTACACTCAAGAATAAGGTGATTACATAAGGCATGGGAACCCAGAGTGGGAGGGGACCATTGGGAGCCATTTTAAAGATTTTTTTAAAAAATGTATTCATTTGAGAGAGAGGCAGAGGGAGAGAGAGAAGCAGACTCCCTGCTGAGGAGGGACACCCCGACCACTTGCAGGTTTGGTCCCAAGACCCTGGGATCATGTGACCAGAGTCAAAGGCAGACCCTTAACCATCTGAGCCACCCAGGTGCTGGGGGCTATTTTAGAGGCTAGAACATGAGCCTGAAACTTTTCCTGAGACAAAACATAGCTTTTCCTACATTGCCCCAGAATCTTAAATTTTCACATACTTTCTAGTAAAGGGTATTCCATCTCCTGATCCCCTCCAGCAAATTATGTTAAATGCAAATGTATTTCACAGAAGAGTTCTGTTCTGGAACAGCCGTGATAATCCAGGAATATAAATCATCTTTAGATTCAAGGCACATGTGGTAAAGGCTATTTCATTTTTCTTTGGGGGTTGAAGAGTAGAGAACAATATTTAGTATTTCTGAGGTATCCAGAATATAAAAGAGCATTACCACAGGAGAAAAGGTCAACACAATGACACTGAGTACTTGGGGAGAAGAGGGAACTCCACAAGGAGCACTGAGGTTAAGAAGACGGATTTTTGTCAAGGGCAGTTCTGCCTTTGAGGTTTCCAGGAGCATCAGTTTTTTGAAACCACACGTTGACCATGTCCTTATTTTGCTTAAAATTTTCCTTTTGCCTTCCTTCTATGCATATAATGTAGAGGCCGATTTTAGGCAACCAACTTGAGCAACGGAAACTGGAGTAAGGTAGAAGGGGCCATGGTGACTCCCACCACCTGGCTGAATACAACGGGCCCATTAAACATCCATAAGCACTAGGTGACCAATAGGCTATTTACAACTGGGCACAAGTACCAAAAAAGGGAAAGTCCATATATTCCCATATCTCCTCATTTTTCCCCTTAAACGACAGCTCCCAACCCCCACCACGGCCTCATGGCAGACAGTCTGTGCGTCACTGTCCTGCCCATCACTCCCTTGCAGTGTATTCAATAAACTTCTATCTCCTTTGTTCTGCTCTGGGTGAATCCTTTCACCTCCTGCACCACCACCCTCCTCCTTGGGGTCGCCCACATATGGTGGCCCCTGCCGTCTGGTTGAGAGACATTATGTACATCTGGTTGGGAGACATACACAATCAAAACTTTTTAGTTATTTAACGCCCTTTCAGAACTCTCTCTATAGTGCTTTTTCAGTCTATTCTGCAATGACACAGACTCCTCTCATTTCCGTAAAACTGACCTAAGGAAATGAGAAACTTTCTTGATCAAGAGTGCCCTTCCCTTTGTGTCTACTTATTTGCATCCCCCGTAGCTACATGCAGAGTCTTGCTCAGTCTTTCCACATCATGGTCCCTCAAGCTGCCATGGTTTTTATGGCTTATCCTATTAATTTGAAAATTAATGTTATACTATCCCAAAGCCTCTCGTTGATTATTGCTTTTGTCCATTTATATCATATCTTTTTGATTATTTATGTCTCATTTCCCTACATATACTTGAAATTTTTTTTGAGGGAAAAAAAGTCTATTTTTTTTTAAAGATTATTTATTTACTTACTTGATAGGGAGAGAGAGGGTGAGGGAGGGAACACAAGCTGGGGGAGTGGGTGAGGGAGAAGCAGGCTTCCCGCCTGGGATCATGACCTGAGCTGAAAGCAGTTACTTAATGACTGAGCCACCCAGGTGCCCCAAACTTCTTGGTTTTTTTTTCTGTAGTTTCAGAGTTTCACATGTTGATGGTCTCTGAAGCAAAGTTTAGAAACGGGTCAGTGAAAATAAGCATACAAGACAAAAAAATACCTTATGCATTCTTTGGCATCGCTAATGTGGATCTATACTCTTCAACACGACATAAGAGAAGGTCAAATATTTTTAAGCTTGACATCTTGCAGACCAGCTGTATCACTGGTCGTGTGGTGTTATCCAATGCCCACCTCACTCCCGTGCCCAACATGCAACAGAATAGCCATGAGGGCTGGCACTTACACTGTTTGGTACAATGTTTTCTCCCAGGGTCTAGAATGGTATGATGGGCACATTATTGGTCCTCAATAAATATTGTTGGATAAATGAAGATCATAATTCATTGTTGCCAATAATAAATTCCTGATATTTGTAAGTGACATAATTTTTATTATTTTTACTTTTTAAAAAGATTTATTTATTTATTTGAGAAAGAGAAAGGGCACCAGCAGGGGGAGGGGCAGAGGCAGAGGGAGAGGGGGGATCCACAAGCAGATTCCCTGCTGAGTGTAGAGCCAGACACAGAGCGGCTGGATCTTAGGACCTTGAGATAGTGACCTGATCCAAAACCAAGAGTCAGACGCTTAACTGACTGAGTGCCTCTACTTTTACTTTTTTTAAGTTTTTTTTTTTTTTTTTTTAGTGATCTATCCACTCAATGTGGGGCTCAGACTTAAAACCCCAAGATCAAGAGCTGCATGCTTTTCTGACTGATCCAGCCAGGTACCCCTCTAATTGGCATAATTTTTAAAATTTAGATGTGACAAACTAGAGAGACAAGAGCTCATATTATGTAAATCTATGAGAATTCCATATATAAATTAGGTGGCATCTCTTATCAGTGAGGAAATGAAACATTCACTAAATGACATTGGGACAATAGTTTTTCCCACCAGAAAAAATAAAATTCAAATCTTATCTCCCACCCACCACTCACAGAAATTAATTCCAGATGGAGTAAAATCTAAATATATAAACAGAAATGAGGGAATATGTTTATGAGTTTGGGAAAGTCCTGAAAATGTTACAGACAAAAAATTTGATAAATTTTAACCATATAATTTTAAAGTTAATTTTTAAAATAATTATAAAATACATCATTATTATAGTTAAAAGACAAGTAGTAAAATAGAGGAAACCATTTTTAACACAAATTCAATAGATATCCAGCACATACAAATAACTTTTACTTCAGCAAGAAAGCACTTTTATAACATGTAGCTAAAAGATAAACACTATAATAAACTTCAACAAAACCACTGCATTTTGGGACGCCTGGACGGTTCAGTCATCGAGCATCTGCCTTTGGCTTGGGTCATGATCTTAGGGTCCTGGGATCAGCCCCGCATGGGGCTCCCTGCTCAGCAGGAAGCCTGCTTCTCCCTCTCCCACTCCCCCTGCTTGTGTTCCCTCTCTCACTGTTTCCTCTCTTGAGTAGATAAATAAAATCTTGGGGGGAAAGAAAGCTTTAAAAAAAAAACCCACTGCATTTCTTCTTTCATAAACATAAAATTCAAAGGCAAGAAATAGAACTGACCAATAACTACATGGAAAATATGTTCAACTGCACTCATTACCCAGGGCACTGAAAATTCAAATAAATTTGATGCAATGATTTGTATCGGCTTGGCAAAAATCCCAAAATGTTTGTTAACCCCAAGTGTTGGCAAGGGTGGGAGATACATTAACTTTCATGCATGACTGGTGAGAATAATTTAGCACAGCCATTTTGGAAGAGGATTTGGCAGGGTTTCCTAAAAATTAAAATTTGTATCCCCTTTAACTGAACAATTCTGCTTCTGGTGATGCTGAAAAAAAAACACATGACAGTTTTGCAGAGAGGCACGTAAAAGGGATGGTTAAATAAAGCCGTTGGTTCTCTCCCATGGAATAAGTGTATATGGTAGTTAAAAAGAAATTAGTAGTTCTGTATGTTCTGACAAGGAAGGATCTCTAAAACATTTCTACGTGACACATAGAGTAGTAATACAACCCTATGAAACCATTCTTATACCGCAGATCCCCATATATGTCCAAGTCTATATTTCTCTAAGTTCTTATATAGGAAATTTAGAGAAGAGGAAATGTAAATGGCCATTAACTAAATAAAAATATGTTAAACTGCCCTCGTTACCTATGCTTCTGTATCCACACACATTCACATGCCTATATATACAAAAAACAAAAGAGATGTCAGGATATACTCTGAAGGGGCTAGGGTTGGTGGCTATTTGTGATATTGTGATTTATTATAACAACAACAATATATAAAAAAACTATGTATGTAGTATTTATATTGGTCTTTGCCTTCAGTTTCTGACACAGAGCTTCTAAAACCCATGTAAATTCCTAAGTGATAAGAGCACTAGGAGCAATTTTTGTTTGAATATTTGGCCTTTGACCATAGTTCCTTTGACCAAATCCTGAGAAGTTCCTAGGTGATAGGAATGTCTTTTGTTTTAATGAGGCAGCTCTGGGTCGGCTCCTGGATAGTCCTGGATAAGGGATGGTCACCAGAAAGAAAACGCCATGCTTAAAAGCTTGGAATTTTCAGCCCTGCTTCCCATTCAAAGTAGAATTAATAATTGATCATGCCTACAGGGGGATGCTTCCTTGAAATCCCAACAGTGTGGTGTTCAGAGAGCTCCGGAGCTCAGGATCCTCCCAGATCTTGCTTTATGTATCTCTTGCTCCGGGTGTCCATCCATATCTTTTATCATATCCTTTAATAAACTCATAAACATAAGTGGTTTCCTGAGTTCTGGGAGCCATTCTAGGAAATTAATCAAACCCAACTGGGGGAGGGGAGGAAGTCTTGAGAACCTCCTATTTGTAGCCAAATCAACCAGAAGTTTTGGACAACCTGGGGACCTACTACGTATGATTGGCATCTGGAGGAGGGTGAGAGCAGTCCTGGGGGACTGAGCCCTTATCTCCAGGTAGATGGTGTCCTAATGGAGTTAAACTGCAGGACACCAGCTGATGTGTGGAGAATTGCTTGGTATGTGGAAAGACTGCCATGAATTTGTTTTTTTTTAAAGATTTTATTTATTTATTTGACAGACAGAGATCACAAGTAGGCAGAGAAGCAGGCAGAGAGAGAGGAGGAAGCAGGGTCCCCGCTGAGCAGAGAGCCAGATGTGGGGCTCGATCCCAGGACACTGGGATCATGACCTGAGCCGAAGGCAGAGGCTTTAACCCACTGAGCCACCCAGGTGCCCCAGACTGCCATGTATTTGTGACCGGAAGAGTCAGAAGTGAAGTGCCAGCTGTATAAAACAGGAGACATAGAGAAGGGAAAACCAAGGGTTTTTCCCCAATACTCTATTCAGAAGCACTTTTGTTTTGTTTGCCATTTTAATCACAAAATTTAGTAATATAATCCATGCATTAATCCTTATAATAAAAATGAATAAAATTAAATTAAGTTCAAAGCCATGGGAGAATATAAATGACTAAATTAATTGGAAGTGTTACTTCTACTAAAAAAATTTAAAAGTGCCTATTGCTCAGACTCCTCCCAGGCTTTGCCCATGGGAGATCAGACAGGCATTTCCAGAAAGCAGGAAAGATATGTATGCACATGACATCAGATTTTTTTCTCCCCCCAGTGTTTAAGGCTTCTGATAACCCTCCGTTCATGATTCTGACTTCTGTCAGTAGTCTCCTGGGGCTGGACAGACACAGGAATGCAGCAGCTTGAATTCTCTGAGAATCAAAAGGAGTTCATGACCAGTGTCCTTCAGCAGGAAAAGACAGGGCCTGGTAATTAACTAGAAAATTGACAATTTTCAAAAGTGGACCTAGAACTCCATTTTTTCCATTGAAGGTCTATTTTTACATCTTTGTATAATAAAAGAATGTCTTTTGATGACAAAAATTTATCCTGGGTAAAGTCTTAATTCCCGGCAATCTTATTGCTTGCTAGGATAAACGTAAAAACAATCAGTGATCATCTTTATTTTCATCCTGAAAAATTATCATATGCATTTTTAAAGGCCTTTGCATGAAATATCAAACCTGTATCTAAAACCGTCTAAAAATGTAGGCCAGATCTACTATTTAGCATCCTAAAAGTTACTGCTCCTCTTGACCACGGGTAGTTGCCCATGGTTGGGTAACCTCAGCCTTTTTTTGTTTTGTTTTTAAACATTTTTTTTGCCAAGGGCATGATCAATTGTTGGGAACTGACTGATACCAGTTCCCAATTCTTTAGATATTTGAAATCTATTCCTCAAATATTGTTTTATGACTTGCATTCTTTTGTAATGTCTCATACTCTCTGCATGTGTTAGATATACACTTTTAAATATACTGTTGTGCTTCAGTCCTTTAAAATAATGACAATGGATTCTTTCCATATATCAAGGGCCGCTTTAATGTGTGGGAAGAAAAGTTATTTCCTAATACTATCACCAAAGATTTAAGTCTCTTCCTACCTTTGGAATCTAGATAGGAAATTCGTTTGTTCCTTCTCTCTCTCTTTTTCAATTTCACTCTCTCGTACTCTGCCTGTCTTTTTTTTACTTAGATCTAAGTATGAATTATAGAAATTGGTATCACCCTATATTTGAAGTTATTGAAAGTGAAATGATGTCCTAATGCCTAATTGTTTCTATAGTTGCCAAGCTTGGCTCAGAGTAAAATCATTAAGGGGACAAAGAGGGAGAAATTACACAATAATCATTTTAGTTCTGAATGCAGACATCAGTTGAAAGGACATTCCATTAATTAATAATTATGCATAAGGAGAATTTCCAGAAATAAAACTTAGAGAAGACACAGTCAGTGAGGACCCAGAGGCAGGCATCTCTGTTAAACTTGGGTACATGCCTTTTCTCCAAAATGGTGGCTTCTAGTTGGTATTTATAAAGTTTACCAAAGTAGAAGATATAAAACTTACACTTCATGATAAAGAAAATGTGTTTCAAGGCTGTAGGCTATTTATAACTTTGGCAAAATCACAGTCATCTGAGTTATATCAAAAGAAAAAGCCAGGAACTGACTAACCTTGGTTATCTCTTCCAAGTATGCAATAGGACTGCTCCTGATAAATTCCGTTCTGAAACTGTTATTTTAAAAACATCCCTGTAGGTCTACAAACTGTGTTAGCTTTGTGAATTGCACACAAATTACCCATGTTCTTATTCTGAGCTCCCGTGATGAACAATGTGTGTTTATATTTGTGTAAAATTAGAAACAATATACTCATGGCAGAATTCACAATTTTATTCTACAGCCTTTCCTGCCTAAAATTGTACAGGAGGTCAAGAACAACAGTCCTGTCATGTTTGTCTTCCTGTCCCCAGTACTTGGCATGGTGCCTGGCTTGAGGTGGGTACTGAGCAAAGGACTGTTTATGAATGCACTAATCTTGGTGATATATTATTTGTATGTATTCATGTATATGTATTGTTATGCACCTTGTCTGTTTTTTAGTGAATGTAGGAGAAGCTCAAATTTATGGGTGGAAATGGCCACATCTACAATGGGGCTAACTTGGCAACCTGAATCAAACCTTTTCAGCCCTCTGCAGGTTACACACCTAGCCTCCTTTGAGCCTGCCACTTGCTCTTCTCTGCCAATCCAAAGCCTGGCTTGATAACAGTGGTTTTATCTTTTTAAGACTTGTTTTAAATCTGATCATTTAGACAAAATTTTAATGCTCAGTCAAAGGAAGGTGCTGCAAGAAGGGAATCGTTTGGTTGTCAGAGCCAGTCACAGATGGAGGAGATAAACCAAATTGTATAAGGAGCCCTGGATCTCCTGGGAGGAGGAAATCCAACTACTTCCTGCTAAATGAGGTCCAAAATTAGAGAGATTCATTCACAAATCTGAACCACAGTGACAACCACTTAGCAACTGTAGCAAGGAAGAGCTACAGAAAAGTTGGAAGTTATAAGCCTGCAGAGAAATGGATTCAAAGTTCAGCTCCAACATGAGAGTCTAGCAGGGGATTGGTGGGAGACTCTATGATTGTGGCCTAAGAGTTATTTTAAAGAACAGAATTGGGTCTTCCTCAAGCCAGAAGAAGCCAATGCAAAAAAACTGACAGGGCTTGAGCCTTAGAATTTATAATAGCCTGAATTTATCTCTTCTCAACTGATCTGTCCAAGCCAAGACCATTCTCAGCTATGGCTTTGATGGTAGCAGCAGAACAGGGGTCTCTCCTCAGCAGGTTTGTCCCCAACCAGCAAGAACACTTTCACCAGTGTGGATAGCATCTCATTTGCCTACAGAACATCCTTCTGCAGAGACTATCAACAGAAGCCATGGCAGACCCTAGAAACTCTTCCATGGCAATCTCAATGTCCATCAAATAGCAACCAATAACACATCTGTCTCTCCACCGCTCTGGGAAAAGAGTGTTTGGGTAAGAAGCTAGGAGAACACCAACTCTCCTTCCCAAGGTCAATCTACTTTGAGCAAAATCTAGTATCAGTCAAGATGTCTCCCTCCCACTCTTGGTTGCTTCAAGATGAGGAGATAGCAGCTTCCATTGGCAGCCAGAACCCCTCCAACACAGCAAGGCCAGATGTGCTGGATTGCTCTGTTCTATAGTTCGGAGCACTTAAAGACATCTGATCTCCAATGGAGTGGACCCGAGCTGTCAAGGGGAGTAAAGTTACCTTCGAACTTCCATCATTGACAACTGGGGCAGAAAAGATAACAGTCTAACTAAAGAATGTAGTTTGCACCACAAATAATATAGAGTTACCAATTTAATAATAATATAGGGGTTAGTTTGTTTTTGAAATTGACCAGGTTAGCAAATTTCATCAAAAGAACTACAAGAAAAACTTTGACTATTTATAAGCATGTATGGTAGATGAGTTCTATTAATGTTGCAAATTTTTCACACTTCTTGGCAGGCACACACTTTGGGAGTGTTTTCTACATGGATTCTGGCTGTGTACAGGTGGTTTTTGATCCCAGTAGAGCTTTGGAAAAGCACTTGGTTATTTTCACTTTCTTTCCTGGGTCCCTTCCCCTACCACAAGAATGTAATCAGATGAGCCTCAGAAGGATAAGCTATGTGGACTGGATCAGAATTGTCCATTGGAGCTATGCTAGATCATGCGGCCCCCAGCCAACCCAGAAGTTGACAGCAGACACAGGCATGAGCCTGAGCAAGACCAGCAGAACTACTAAGGTGAGCCATTCACCCATAAGAGTAACAAGTGGTGGTTGTTTTAAGCTTTTAACCATGGTGCAATTCAATGTGTTCATCATTACTTTGGATAACAACATCTGTTTCTGGTTTTACATTTTTCTTTATCTCTTTATTAAAAATCATTCTATATTCTGAGGTAGTAAAGGCTATACTTTCATAGTTTTACTTTTTTTGTAAAGCTTGTCTTTACCTTGTTTTGTTATATTTTATAATATGAATTATGGATTACTTTTTTCCACATAGAAAACCAAAAATCCCAATGTCATCCTTCCCTCACAAATTTCAAATCCTTTTAATTTTCTTGTATCAATGCCTCATGCATGCTTTTATTTTCTTTTGTTTTATTCTGTTTGTCTATTTATTTAGGGACCATTACTACACTATTTTTTAAAAAAACATTTTTTAATTGTTACAGCTTTATTATGAATCTTGATAATAAACAGGCAGATCATCTTTCTTCTCCATTTTGAAAATGGTCTTGGTTATTCCTATACTTTTCCTCTTCTATACAAGCTTTGGAATGAGTTTGTCAAATTTTTTGATAAATTTTGTTTACTATTTTATTGGAATTGACTGTATTCCCTGGTATGGCTAGAAAGGAGAGAAAAGACATTTTTTATATTGAATTATTTTATCCAGAATATGATATGTCTCACCATTTAATCATGCGTTTCTTTTGGTTTTTTAAATAATTTCTTAAAACAAATTTCCTACCAAAAATGGCTTACACAGCCTTTTTTTAAAAAATTTATTACTAGGTACCTAGTAGTTTTTGTTTCCACTCTGAATTATACCTTTAAAATAAATATGTTTATAATTGGTTCCAATCCTCTATTTGGGTAAGCCTGGGTTCTCACAATATTGGGTTGCAAAAATGGAAAAGAGACATTGCCTGTGTAAGGTATCAAATCTCTTCAGTTTGGCCTGATTTTCTGGTATGAAAATACTGATTCAACATAATCTCTCCTATTAACTTGGCAGAAACAGATAAGAATTGTTCCATGAAAATGGGAGTACAAGGAGTATCTCTTTAACTTATTGCTGAAATTAAATTAGAATTTGTTTAGGCCTGCTCTAAAAGAGAGCCAGTGTCAAATTCTTGTGGCTTCATGCTGCCCCCCACATCTGAGGATTCCAGAGCAGTGGATCTCAGACTGCAGTCTTTCATGGACAAAAATCTTAATGTCTTAAACTCTCATTTGGCTCTTCCTACTGTTTCTCCTTGATGAAAAAAATGCACCCATTTGTGAGATCTCTTCTCTTGCTGATTCTGCTAAGCCATGCTGTGTTGGGATTGCCCTGGCCCTGCAAAGCCCTATCTCTTTCCATGCTCAGATTGACTGCAAGATCCCTTAGCTTAGGCCTCCAAGGATTCAACCTATAACAGCCAGTCCTTCTCCCCAAAGGTCTTGTCACTGCAGAAGCGATTAGCTGCCTGTACCTGCCTTTTAGAAATTCTAAGGGTGTCTGGGTTGTTTAGTCGGTTAAGCACCTGCCTTCGGTTCAGGTCATGATCCCAGATTACAGGATCAAGTCCTGAGTCAGAGTCTCTGCTCAGCAGGGGAGACTGCTTCTCCCTCTTCCTCTTCTCCTACTTGGAATCCTTCTCTCTCTTTCTCTCTCTGTGCCAAGCAAATAAATAAAATCTTAAAAAAAAAAAGAATTTCTAAAACAGGGGTGTGTGGGCGGTTCAGTAGGTTAACGCTGGACTCTTGATTTGGGCTCAGATTCTGATCTCAGGGTCATGAGATCGAGCCCTGAGTCAGGCTCCGCTCTCTCTCTGCCCCTCCCCCTGACGCTACCTCTCTCTCAAATAAATAAATAAATCTTTCTTAAAAAGGAGGAAATTCCAAAACATTTCCCCCTATCTATTATGGAGAGACAAGGAAAATTGATACTACTTTCCCTTTTTAGGCCCTATCAGAGTTGATGAGATTCCCACCAAACATCAAGCATTGGATGGCCCAAGTGGACAAGCCTGACTTTAGATATGCTGAAGACTGGTCCATCTTTCTAGTAGCTTCCCTTGTTCTTGATAATTCACTTTTCCTCATCTCAGCATTTGGCTCCCATGCCCAGAGCCAAGCATGGGATCACCCTGCTACAACACACACACACACACACTCACTCACTCTCTCTCTCTTTCTCTCTCTCAGATTGAATTCTCCCTGGGTCTTCTGTCAACAGTTTTATTTTTCCCCATTTTCACTAATGATAAGTGATTGGAAACATTTTCCAAGGAGAACCTAAAAATTGTCAAAATTAACATTGAAATGTTAGAGACAATAGACCACTTCCAAAGAAAGATCATGCTTATGGAAGATTATTTTTTGCTTCTGCCCAAAAATACTTATTCACTCTCCCCTTCTATTTGGAAAATGTTTGCAAAATATTTGTGAATCACTGGTATCAATGATTTCCTGTTCTTTATCTAAAAATTTCAAATCAACTCAAAGTGTTTTTACTCTTTTTACAGAGGAGGAAACTGAGGCTTCAAAACTGTTACCAAATTTGCACAGGGTTCATTAGATTTAAGGGATAAAGTCAGGATGTAAACTCATGTCTACCTGACTCTGAAGTCCATGAGTATAACTATCGTGTTACAGTGTTTCTTTTGCTCATATATTCTGAACTGTAAAGCATAAATATACTTAAAACAAAAAATACATTTATTATTATTTTTATATCAGGACTTTAGTTGTGCAGATTTGGACTGTGACACTCTCATGGGCAGCCTACTTTTGTGGCTATATTATTTATTTATTTTTATATTATTTATTTAATTTGTTTTAAAAATATGTCAGGTACTCATCAGCTACTCATCACCTAGGTAGTTCATAGGTTTTGATAATAACCCATCTAAATATGACCCCTTCCCATCCCACTGTTACCTCTCATCACTGCAGAAAAACATTATCCTGTATACTATATTTGTAATTTCCCTTGGTTTCCTCTGTCTGACCCAATATTTTAAAAATATTTACCTATAGTTTATTTAGGTTTTAACACAATTTATTTATTTTAATATGAAATATAATGTGAAAGGGCTTTCTAAGAATACAAGAGCAAACATGAATAAGAAAATAATGTCATAATTATTGAGAAATTCTTCCTAAAAAATAATTTTCTCTTTTCTTACTGTACTGGTCATTACAATTCATGTAAAAATAATGATAGTAGAGATGTTTATAATTTTAATTATATTTTTATAATTTAATTATAATTTAAATTCTTTAATCTTAGTTTAATTTTTTAAAAGATTTTATTTATTTATTTGCAGACAGAGATCACAAGTAGGCAGAGAGGGAAGCAGAAGGTGTGGGGGGGGAAGCAGGCTCCCTGCTGAGCAGAGAGCCCTATGCAGGGCTCTATCCCAGGACCCTGGGATCATGACCTGAGCTGAAGGCAGATACTTAACCCACTGAGACACCTGGGTGCCCCTAATTTTAGTTTAATTTTAAAGACGATTTTCACATGTTCCTCCATTTATAATGATGTTTGAGCTAGTTTGGGGTTTTTTTTGACAGACTTAAACTTTCCTTCTACTCTTTAATGAGTGTTGTGTTTTTTTAAATCATGAATGGGTATATATTTTGTGAGTGCTTATTCAACAACTATCAAAATGATTCTATATTTTTCTCTTAATGTGATGGTATTATATTTTACATTCTTCTTGGTCATGGCATTTTATCGTTTTTTATATACAGATTCAATTTGCATACATTTTGTTTAGGATATCTGCATCTATAATCCTGAGCCAATGGGTCTGTACATTTTCTATATTAGACATTCATAACAGAATTTATCAAAACATGCCCATGGATATTAGTCTTCAAAGATGCCCCACACAATAAGGGTTGTACAATCTCTTCAGTTCGATAATTTCGTATTTAGTTACACCCACTTTGGGGATTTACAACATACATTAATAGTGAGAAACAGTCCTGTAGTGGAAACGTGTGATTAATTCTGGTTCCCTATCCAGTTTGATTCCCAAGCTTTCTTTCTCCTAAAAAGTGTCCTGTTGAGAATGTAGAGAAATGCAAGTGAACGGGAATAGAAAACTTTAAGGAAAAAAAAAAGGGTTCCTTTGACCTTTATGAATTTCTATGTCTGGTGCCATGGGGGACACCCCAGCAATGAGGGTTAAATTGTCAATTTGCTTTGTTTCAGCTTAGGCAGAAAATCCAGATGTTCACTATTAACAGCAGCACGCTTGTAGAGAAAGTCTGTTTTTTTTTTGCCATTTATCTTCATCAGGGAGCATGGTCCGAATCCAGATAGTCAGATTGGGTTTCATATTTAACCCAGACAGCTGGTCAGTGTAGCACAACTAGCCTCAACTATGAATGGACAGAGGGACGAGTATTATCATGTCCAACATGTTCGAATTACACACTAGTATGTGTAATAGGAGTTGTTGCTGTCCCCACCTCTAAACATTCAGATGGCTGTACTGCTTCGGGGTGCCCATGCCTCTGATTTTGTGTTTTGTTCCAACAACTCATACCTGCAGCTTGCCTCAAAGGATCCCTGTTATGCTGTTTCACTGGGTTCTTGGAGAGTCAAAAATAATTGGGTTTTCATGTCTCCCTAGAGACAGTCTCTAGCCAATGACTGACTGGCAAGGAAATATAAAACACACTCCCTTTGTCTTGAGCAGGGAAAAGCTCTAACGTGTGACTCACTCCAGAGCTCTTCATGGGATTGGGCCAAGGACAAGACTTCACCTGAAATCATAACATTACTTAGCTTTCTTCCCTTCTTTATTCTGTTTCTACCACTGTCTTATTGCTTCCCCTGTGAAGGCCCACTTTATCAGTCCTTTGCCTATATATTGGCAACTGGTCTTAGGGATGCTCCTGGAGAAGACAATCCAAGACACTGTGTAATACGTCAAGTGTCATTAACTAATAGGACTCAATATCCGTGCCCAGATTTTTGGCCCTCTGTCATTTGTTGATACCATAGCTTAATCTGAGATGTATTTCTTTTCTTTTTAAGATTTGTATTTATTTGTCAGAGAGAGAGAATGCAAGCAAGGAGAGTATCAGGCAGAGGGAGAAGCTGGCTCCCCACCAAGCAGAGAGCCCAATGCAGGCTCGATCCCAGGACCCTGGGATCATGACCTGAGCCAAAGGCAGATGCTTAACTGACTGAGCGACCCAGACATCCCTCTGAGATGTATTCTTGATCAGGGCCAAAATACAAGGACCTTTGTGACTGGTCTTCCCGTCAACTAGGGGGAAAATGGTACAGGAGAGAAGTCCCGTGAAATCATTTCTGTTTTAAAGACTTGAAAATTTTTCACTCTTTGGTCACTATCTAGCTACTACTAGATAAAGTTAGCTGAATTTATTAAAATTCTGTTGTAGCGTAATCAGTAGATATGGCACAACATGACTACAGTCTCTTGCTCTCTACAGGGATGGAATATCACTAAAAGATTTGCAATGCATTCAGGACTTATGTTTCTTCCCACTTACTTAGCTTTCAAAGATACAGCCAAGTAAACAATGGAAGAAGAAGAAGAAGAACAACAACAACAACAACGGAAATAAATAAAAGTATGAGCTACAGTCTTTTTTGATAATATTCTTTTTTGATATTATCACAGTCAATTCATTAGTGTAAAATCTCCCATATGGTCAGATGACATTTTGCTTTTAAGAAGTGACCTGAAGTAATGAAGGGATGAGAAAGAACTGAGCAGGATGTTTCTGGAATGAGATGGTCCTCATTTGTTTGGGATTCCCACTCAACATATAAAATTGGCCACAGAACAAAGAGAGGATAAATGAAGTAAAAATGCTTCTTACAAGTCAAAGGCTGATCATAATATCTGTTTTGAATTTTTATTCTTTTCATAAATTTAAGAATGGTACATAAATTTTGAATAATCTAATGAAATTAAGACTGGTTTCTTCTCTGTTCAAAAGACTTGCACAGCCTACAAGTCCAGTAATTCATGCTCCTAATCACTTCTTCCATACGACCAGATCTTAGGTCACATTTGTCCTGGGTCTCTCCTTGGCTATAGCCCGAATGGTAAAGGGCAGTTTATAGATCCAGCTTTGAGATTTGGGGCGACTTTCTTACCTTCTCAATTTTCTGCAAAATGAAACTTCTTATAGCAACTTTAAAAATTGGACCTCTCACAGGCACTGCTTCCTTCAAAAGGTAATTTTGTCTTATTAGGTTATGCTATATATGAATTAGTAATATTTGCAAATTATCTCACAATTTGATTTGGTGTAGGCATGACATTTTACAGCTAAGGAAGACACTAATCCAATTTTTGACGGCAATACTCCTGATGTTCCTGATATAGGGAGGAAGTCATTGAACTTTTTATGGATCATCATTTTACTCCTTCCTTTGAGGAGGGAGTCATACTCTCTTATCATCTTGTCATTGTAATGAGTGGTCTGTTTTCCAGCACTTAGTAGGTCTGTTCATTACACATTACTTTTATGTGTGCTTGTGTAAAAGATCTGCAAAGTGCTGGTGACAAAATGACTTGAAATGAATATGAGTTTCATTCAGTAAGTAAATGTAATTTGGGAATATAATTTGATGGGCTTAATTCTTGGGCTAAAAGTCTGTTTTCTATTAGTTACAAAATCTTGAATTCATAGGTTATACTTAACTATGACCACTGACTATGCCTTCTCATATCTGCCCCTGTAATAACTTCTGTCTTTAGTTCTGTTTCCTTTCTCCTAATTTTAATAGGAGATGAAGGAATTACTATCATTTCACCAATATATATATTGATGAAATAATAATAAAATTATATACATATATATCATTGTAAATGATATATATATAGTAATGATAGTAATGATAGTAAAATGATATATATATATATCATAGAAGTAAGTATCATAGTATAGTATACAATACTATGTATACTATGTATAGTATACAATACTATGTATACTATAGTATAGTAAGTATCATAGTATTACTAAGTGGAATCTGAGAACCTTCTTATATAATCAAATTTGTGCTTGTCTGGAAATCCACTGGCTGAAAGAGAAAGACTACAAAATGAGTCAAATACATGGAAATGGACTTTTGCTCACACTAACAGCTCTCTCTCATCACCATTTTTTTTTAAATTTTAAAAAATATTTTATTTATTTATTTGAGAGATAAGATGGAGGGAGGAACAGGGAGAGAGTGACAAGCAGACTCTGGGCTCAGCACAGAGCCCAACACAGGGCTCAATCCTGCGACCCTGAGATCATGACCTGAGCCAAAATCAAGAGTCGGACACTTAACCTACCGAGCCACCCAGACGTCCCTCATTACCAATTATTGGGTAGATCTTTTTCAGCCACGATATCCTACCTTCGGCTTGGTAATGCCTGCACAAAAGCAATACGAAGTAAACTGTGTTTTTTCAGAATACATCTCTCTACATTTAAAAGTCATTCTTAGTGGGCTCAGATTTTATGAGAGTGAGCTAAAATGGAGTATCAGTGACCATGAAGTATAACATTATTCTGCTGTATTCATGAAGATAAAGCAGAGCCTTAAGCATCATAAGAAAGAAAATTGATAAAAATGTGACTTGACAAGGCTAGCATTTTAGTACACTGTTCTCATTCCTACCACTTTCATGTATACATAACATTGTTTTTAGTGCTACTCAGTGCTACACATTGGCTAATGCTAATTCAATTAAACATATCCCAGCTATCTTCATTTGGCTTCCAGCATCAGCAGACTCAAAGATTCGAGTGTAAGAAGCTTATTTGGGAGGTGATACAGCAAGTATCAGTAGGGGAGTGGGGAAGGAGACAGGGAAGAGAAAGAAGCCAATAAAAGGTGTGCTAGCAAGAAGGTAAGCCACCACTGTGAGTTTTTTGGAGCTCCATCTTGTGGGGAGAATATGGGAGATCATGCAGAACACACACAAAAGTTCTGTCTATATATACCTGTTCACTCAGTCATTGGCTGAGGGCTGTTCCCAAAGGGTAATTCCCTGTCATTTCCATCCTGCCATGTGCCTGGCAGTGAGTAGAAAGGATATCATCAGCTTCAGAGAAATCTCCAGCACAGTGATACATAGAACTTGCAGTTGAAAGAAGACCAGTAGACTCAGAAGTGGTAAGACCTAAAGGGTATAGACAGAGTCCTAATGGTATCCATGCTACAATCCAAACAGTTGTGTGTTATGATATCCTAGAATAAGTATAGTGAGAAGTAATGTAGTTCACCATAAATTTAATCTTGCAAGACTCTTCTTACTCGTGATGCCAAAACCCTTACATATACCTCTATCACAAAGAATTATCACAAATTTTTCTTATTTGTTTTCTTTTCAATTACCTTCTTTCTATAAAACCTTCCTTGACTGCCTGACCTCAAGAAATCTGTCCCCTTTAAAGTCACCTAGTATTTCTTGTCCACACCAATTATTTGCAGTAACCATGTCCCAGTCCCACTTTTTAATATTATTTCCATATTTATGCACCCATTTTTTTCACATTAAAAAAATTTTCTTATTTATTTGACAGAGAGAGAGAGAGCAAGCATGAGCATGGGAGGGGGTGAAGGGGCAGAAGAAGAGGGAAAAGCAGACTCCCACTTGGTGCTCAGTCCCAGTACCCCAGGATCACGACCTGAACTGAAGACAGATGCTTAACTGACTGAGCCACCCAGGCACCCCCCCCCAGTTATTCACATTTTGATATATACTTTTATATCCCAGTACCTAGTACTTAGTGGACATCCAAAAACATTTTGCTTGTCTTACTGCAAATAAAGGAAATATGGATTCCTCCCATCCAAGTACTAACCAGGCCCGACCCTGCTTAGCTTCCGAGATCAGACGAGATCAGAAATGTTCAGGGTGGTATGGCCGTAGACGAAATATTGATTTCTAAAGTTTAACTTATAATGATTACAGATTTACTTGTCTGTAATTTTTATAAGAAGAGTCAGAGTCCTTAGAAAATAAGAACAACAAATGAACAACAAATAACATCACTATGAATTTTTCTATGAAAAATAAAAGTATTTTCAAAAACTAAGAATGCACAAATATATTTTTGAGCTACAGAGTATTTATTTAAATATTCTAGGGGTATCTGGGTGGCTTAGTCGGTTAAGCATCTGCCTTTGGCTCAGGTCATGATCCAGGGACCTGGGATCCAGCCCTGCATCGGGCTCCCTGCTCAACTTGCTTCTCCCTCTGCCTCTTCCCCTCAGCTCATGCTCTCTCTTTCTCTCAAATAAATAATAAAATATTTTTTAAAAAAAGCTTCCAAAATAAGGCATCTCAACCACTGGCTGAATTTTTGCTGTTTATGTAGCCAGCTAAAAACTGAAAACGTCGTCTTATATACTTAAATTTAGCTCTTCTAAGATTTTATATCCCAATGGAAGAAAACCTTTCACTCCAAAATCATTTTCTTTAGTTACGATATCATTTTTTGGCTTTCTTGATTCAGCTTCCACACTCTGGTAAAATGCAAGCCTGAACATTTCTATCTATTGTGATGCAGTTGAAAATGCGACATTATAGCTTTCAGAAGAAAAGTGAGAAAAGACTTCCCCACCCACCCACATCCCACGCCCAGCTGAAAGCCTGTGATTTTCTCCTTGTGGAAACAAATAACTGGATTGTGATTGACCTACGTCTTGAAGCCTTGAAATATGGTGGCCTTGCAGGAACCAAAGACAACGGAACGCCTTCCCGGCAGCTTTAGTCCGCCAATGTGATTGTTCACATGACCAGGATGGTTTTAGCTCACACTTAAAATCCAAAGTCAAAGACAAAGGGTACATGCCTCACTATTTTTCAGATACTTTAAACAACCCATGCAATCAACCTGCTTTTAAAGACCATGGAAATTCTAGTCACCTGATTGACTTTCACTCAGAGAAATACCACCGTGCTGCTCATCTTCATGACAATCTTTGTGGTTTATTTTTTTTTTAAGATTTTATTTATTTATTTGACTGAGAGAGATCACAAGTAGGCAGAGAGGCAGGCAGAGAGAGAGAGGGGGAAACAGGCTCCCTGCTGAGCAGAGAGCCCGATGCGGGGCTCGATCCCAGGACCCTGAGATCATGGTCTGAGCCGAAGGCAAAGGCTCAACCCACTGAGCCACCCAGATGCCCCAATTTGTGATTTATTTTTAAAAAGATTTGTTTAGGTGTGCCTGGTTGGCTCAGTCGGTTAAGCATCTGCCTTCGGCTCAGGTCATGATCCCAGGGTCCTGGGGTCAAGCCCCACATCAGGCTCCCAGCTCAACGGGGAGCCTTCTTCTCCCTCTCCTGCTTTCTCTGGTTATGTTCTCTCTCTCTCTCTCTGTGTCAAATAAATAAATAAAATCTTTAAAAAATAAAAAGATTTGTTTATGTCTTGCCATCTTCAGTAAAGTGAGAAATAAATTCAGAACTCCAGCAAAATGAGAAATAAGTTTGAACTTCAGTAGCATAGAGACTACCTCTGCATGCCATTGCTTTAATCAAGACCACACAACCTTTTCCATAAAACTATCACATACAGACATGGTAAGTCTATAAAGATATATATGGTATGGTGTTAAAAATAGAAGTGCATACAAACCAAATCATGTGTTTTGAAAAATAAGCCAATACCTCAAATAAAATCTTAGAGGTATTGTGTATAAAAAGATTCAAGTTCTAATCTGAAGATTGTCGAATACATAATGAAATGGAACAGATTATGTAGTGAATGTATGACTAACACCGAAATGTGGATATAAATTCCTTTCATCTTAGAACACATTCTAGAGGAAGTTTTTCATGCATAATAATTTTAGCAAGCTACCTTATTTATAATTTTATTTTATGATTTCCCCTACTGGAAACTTTTCAAGAGAAACTACTTAGTGTTGGGAAAAATAAAAATCTATTCATTACTTTTTCCCCGTCTCTCTTTTATAGTTTTATTTAAAACATACTTTTTCAGGAATTCCTGTAGATATTTAGATATCTTCATAGTCTCTTAGAAGAAAAACACATATTTCAAGGCATCTGTAGAATCTATAAATACAATGGAATAGAACCTGATTGAATAAAAATGATGTTCACTCAAGGTGAGAACATCTTCCTAAATTCTGGATTTCTTGCAGATGGTTATTTTGAAGTGTTTTGCTTCATCCCAGTGAAATTTTAGTATTTCAGGCAACTTGCCCATCTGTTAAGTCTTGAATTGTGTTCATCGAAGCAGCAAAAAATAAGTAACAATAACAATGAATTTTCAAAGCAAGACTTAGAATACAGAGGCCATAGTTCAAATAGTATAAAATATGTTCAAACATGATTTTTAAATAATTGTTTACTAGCATGTCGGTAGCAAATATTTTGATTTTTAATGACAATTGGGGAAAAACATATATTTACTTTCAAATCCTGGGAACTTTTCTGGGACTAAGATAAAATATCAGCCAGTTTTAACAGTGGGAGCCAACATTATATAAGAGAGTTTCTCACAATGATGAAGTGCCCCAATGCCTTCTATTTTATGATTTAACTATGTGGGATTCCAGAATCAAATTCTAAGGGGAATAATAGTTAAAAGCAACAGTAGGGTTTATTTAAAATATGCCTTTTATCTTTTCACAATGCAGACCACTGAGAACAAGATCCTTTCTTAGAGGATGGAAGTCAAAAAGCAGAAATGAGCCAAAGCCTATTAATACAATGAGTACATCCAAATTTTCACAGTGACAGCAGACCTAGTTCACTCGGAGGTTAGTTAAATAATTATTTTAAGGACTCACTGTCCTTTCTGGGAAGATGAACTGTGTAATGTCAAAAGCTCTCATGATATGAAAAATTAGAACAGTCTTGAACATAGATTAATATCTATTCATAAAATACTGGCTTCACTTACTGAATTACAGGAGGCACATTAAATGTTTATTTAGCATTTTACAGTAAGCATACTTGTGCTTAAATCACAATATCCACTTATCTCTATTAGACAGATGTCGCTAGGCCCAGTGCAACTGCCAAGTCTAATGTAGGTTGTATATTACAATCATGGGTACGTTCGGCTCTTGCTGCTTTTGATGGGGGGAGGATGAAAATTAATTATTACAGAAGTTGCTATGAATTTTGGGAGGGAAATTGCTTTCTGGATAACCATGTAAAGTTTCTAGAAGACTGAGATTTTGGGTTAATTTCATTCACTTTTAATATCCCAGTGTTTATGTTTGAAATATAGTAAAAGAATTTTAAGAGATATTTTGGATAAATGAATTATATCAATACAAAGGATTGCTAGAAGAAAAATGTAAATAGACAACACATTTGGAAGATCTCTTCTCCAATTCAAGAGTTTTAAAAACATGGATGCTAACTACTGTGATTTCTTTTTATTACTCTCATTACGGTGCTAATGACTCCCCATTCAGATTAGGTTGGAGTGACAATATCAAGAATGAGAATCTATGTATTCTAGAAAAATCTGTTATGTTTTAGACTTCTAACGTAAATCGTGTCATCTTTATAGGATTTCAGTTTATTATTTCATTGTCCAAACTTGTTTGTTTCATTAATTTACTCCATGGATGTTACTTTTTTCCTTTCTTCTGCCTCCTTTAATTTCCTTTCCCCCACAAATGCTTCCATTTTTTATTTTCCATGAGTATTAATACTATTTCCATTCCATTAACAAATACAAAGGAATTAAATTATCAGCATCAAAACTCCCAAACTAAACCCACTATTTTCTTTCCAAATTTGGCCTCTATCCAGTCCTATGAAGACTTTATAGTGTTAGAATGTACTAGTAATTACCCAGGTTTCTCAATGTCTCCTTAGACCACTCTCTCCTCTTCATCCAATAGGTTATTGAGTTTAATAGAGTTTTTTCAAAAATGTATTTCAAACGAATCCCCTCTTTTGCCTTTTCTCTGTTAATCACCTACGGTCAATCTCTCTTCATATACAAACACTTCTCTGCAAAAGTCGCTAGGGTTTGGTTACTCCCAAACCTAATGTCACTTCATTCATTCTTCTCAAACTTCTTAAATTACGTTCCCAGAATACAGGTATGTCATTTCTCAATTCAGAGTCATATCACAAGTCCTTAAAGCTTGCAGAACCAAATCCAGGATGACTGTCAAGATCCATCATAATATTTTTTGTTTGTTTGTTTTTTAGGATTTTTATTTACTTATTTGAAAGAGAGAGAGGCAGCGAGAGAGGGAACATATGCAAGGGGAGTGGGAGATGGAGAAGCAGGCTTTCCGCTGAGCAGGGAGCCCATTGTGGGACTTGATCCCAGGACTCTTGGCTCATGACCTGAGCCAGAGGCAGACACTTAACCAACTGAGCCACCCAGTTGCCCCGAGATCCATCATAATCCATGTAGCATACACTTCTTTGCTGGCCAGTTGCATATCTGGGTCTCCAGACCTTGTGATCCTCTGAAAACCACACATACAATATTTTGCCTGTTCTTTTGTTGCTATTATTTTAATGGTTTGACATGTCCTTCTCATCTTCATCTCCAACAAATCCTACTCATCCTTTAAGGCTGAGATCAAAGGCTGGTTCGATATTCATATTCTACCTCATTGATTTCTAGTTCTTCTACCTATGCATTAGGTTGGCCCCTAACTCAGTCCAGACTCTCCTTAATGACTCAGCTGATACTTAAGGGTGACATTTGTGAAAATAACCCTCGGATTATTTGTGCTGAATATAACCAAATGCATTTTGTAGATCTTCAAAGAATATCAATTCACAGGCCAAAGATGAAAATATCTAGCTCAATGAAATGTGTCAATAATCAAACCTAAAAGACATACAAGCTATTAAAGATGAAGCCTTTTAATGTCATTATTTTGACCCTCACTTTGATGTTTGACTGTATTTATCATTGAAATGAAAATAATGCAGCCTCTGAAGTTACTTTGATTAGTTTATTTCTGTCCCAGGGCCCCCCCTTTTTTTTTTCCTATTCACTCTGTGAAAGTGATTCATCTTTTCTTCATTTTCACTCAGCGGTGCCACAGGATTTTATCTTCAAATGGAATATTTAGTAGCAAAGATCATCACATTTTTAGGCTGTCTTTACTTATCACCTAAGATAGCAGTGATAATAGTACAAAATATTAATTGTGCTTTTACTCTCTGTCAGGCATCCTGTTGAGGGTTTGTTCATAGATCCTTTCACGCAATTATTTCTCACTCTGTGATGAGGGTACTATTATTATCTTTTATAATTCCCGTAACTACTTTTAGAATGACTTATAAGCTGCTTTTAAAATATAAACATTTAATTTTCAGCAAAAATATAAAGTGCTAAACTTCATTAGTTATGAAGGGAATAGAAATTAAAACTACAATCTAGTATTTCTACTTAGAATGGCTGCAATGAAGAAAGCAATACCAGTTGTCTGAAATGGATCAACTGAAGTTGTAACACATTGCTAAAGGCAGGAAAAATTGGTCATGATATCACTCTGGAAAGCTGTTTGGCAGAATCTACTAAAGCTAAAAAGATATAACCCAGCAACTGACTCCTAGTTAAATGCCCTCAGAAACTGTGTACCAAAAGTCAGGGGCAAAGATGTTCATAACAGGGATGCCTGGGTGGCTCAGTTGGTTAAGTGGCTGCCTTCGGCTCAGGTCATGAGCCCAGCGTCCTGGGATCGAGTCCCACATTGGGCTCCTTGCTCGGCAGGGAGCCTGCTTCTCCTCTGTCTCCGCCTGCCACTCTGTCTGCCTGTGCTTGCTCTCGCGCTCTCCCTCTCTCTCTGACAAATAAATAAATAAAATCTTAAAAAAAAAAGATGTTCATAACAGCACTATTTTTCACTCAAGCTGAAAAATACTAATGTCTTCAATATCAGAATGGATAAATAAATTGAAGTATAGTCACCTAAAATAACTCATGCATAGCAAAGAGAAGCAACAAATTACAACTACATGCAACACAATTGTATCTTATAATCATGATGTTGAACAAAAGATGCTGAAGGATACCTACTCTCTGATTTTTTTTAACGTAGGGTTCAAAAAGAGGCCAACACTCTGTGGGGGTAGACGTTAGAATAATGGGTCCCTCCCCAGGAAGCTGAGTAATGTTTGATTTCCTGATCTGGTTGTTAGTTGCTTGGATGTGCTCAATTTGTGAGAATGCATCAAGTTGCACACTTAGGGTTTTTGTACTTTCTCACATGCATGTTCTTCTTCAATTGAAATTTTCCATATGAAAGTAAAAGCTTGCTATTTTCCCTAGAGTTGTGGCCTGATGCTGGAGGACAACAGCTATCCTGTGACCAGGAAGAACTTCATCACACAGCGGCTCCTCAGTTAGCAAATGATCGTCAGAGTAATTGACTTGAAGTCACATAAGGAAGATTTGGAAATATGGAGAATTCAGATTTCTCACCAGAGATGATCTTTGCCATGTCTCTGGTCCTTCCCTCACCTTGCTGCCAAGCATGCTCCTGCCTTGTAGCTTCTCCCCTGAACGATTTCATCTGCTTTGGATGCTCTCCCTACTGAGATATCTCCAGAGCTTGTGGATTCCTTTCTGCCTCTGCTCAAGTGTCATCTCACCAGAGAGACCCGCCTTCAACTCCACCTATAAAAGGTCAGCATTTCTCTCCACTACCTCATCTATATTTTCGCCTTAATATTCTTATCTGTGCCATTTAAAAAAATTGTTCGTTGAACTACCTCTGTCCACTCAGACACAAGCTCTGTTGGGGCAAGGGTTTTGTGTTGTTTAGTTCCTGGCGATAACCTCAATGCTTTCAAAATTGTTGGGACACATAGACAAGGCATATGACAGCTATTTTTGATTGAATGATGTTGACATAGGACTTTATCAAAGCCACCCGCAATCCCCAG
The DNA here is from genome assembly GCA_004024625.1 of Mellivora capensis. Classification (NCBI taxonomy): domain Eukaryota; kingdom Metazoa; phylum Chordata; class Mammalia; order Carnivora; family Mustelidae; genus Mellivora; species Mellivora capensis. Next base: position 118,796 of record PISX010000679.1, read on the forward strand.
GACATTTGACCGCCATCCCCTTTTCTGCTACGTTGAAAATATGGCCGCTCAGCTGCCAGGTGGGAGGGTCTGAGGCTCCCCTGACCCACTGACCTCACTTCCTGTGATTTCAATGAGAGGCTTCTCTTAGAATGTGAAGGTCTGGATGATCTCTTCTCTCTCAAAAAATCCTTTCAAAAATTAAATCCTCAACTTTAAGACATCACTTTAAAACCCCCAAAGTCCTAAATCCTCTCTTCACTTTCTCCATATGATTTTGTGTTAACACTTTGATACTTGGAGCCCAAGGCAATAGCTTTCCTATCCTGGGAGATGCGCAGGTCTTAGGGTCAAGGGGAGGATCTCTTAAGATACCAAAATTATATCTTCGCACATATAAATATATATATGTATGTATGTATATATGTATGTACATATATATATGTATATATATATATATACACACACACACACACATACATTGCCCAGTCAACAAATACCTATCATGTGCTTAGCATGTGCCCAGCACTAGGGGGAAGGGAATTTAAGGATGAATAATGGGTCAGATGTTTCCTGCTTTTAGTGGAGCTTGCGTTCTTGTTGAAAGATTGTATGAGGTCATATTCCTTCAGGAACAAGTATATCAGCACAAATGGTTTACTTGGGAGATGATGGGGAGATTCGAGAGGGGAAGGAAGTAGGGAAGAGAGGGAAGATTATACAAGTGTGTTAAAGAACAGTTAGTGCTATGGGCAGTGGGGGCTCAGTGCTATTCTGGATTGCTGGGATGTTTACAAAATACATCTCAGGGTTATTGCACCAGACGGTTCATCATCTTTCAGACATCATTGCTGGAGGGCTGTGCCTGGGACATGAACTCACTTGAGCTTTGACCTCCTCACTCACAGCAGGCTGAGTGCACTCCTGTGGCCAGAAGAAGCCCACAGGCAGACAGGATTGTATGATTAGAGTGGGAGCCACCCACCCTAAAGGGACCCAGGGAAGGCACGATGAGTAGAAAGACACTTCCCTCCCCCGCCCCGCCACCTGCTGCAGAAGGAGAGATAGTACACCAGTTAGGCGCAAAGGAAAAGCAAAGAACATGCGAGAATTGGAAGGGCTGGGTAGCAACATTAAATGGGCCAACAGAGGTCATTCTGGGTCTGTGATGTGTAAGATAAGAGCTTCTCAGTCCTGCTTGCATCAGGGGAAGAGCTTCCTGGGGCCCAGAGAACATCTGAGACAGAGACAAAGATGTAGGAATTCCTTTGTGTGTTTAAGAAACTAAGAAGCCTGTGGGGTTGGAGTGGGAAGGGAAGGGCAAGGGAAGAATGGTAAGAGATGTACTCAGAGGAGCAATGGGTGGGATGCCACTGGGCTTCATTCATGGGAATTCCAAGAGCCTGCTTTCATTTTAAAAGTTATATATGCATGGTATATACACTTGTCTGTATATATGTGTTTATTAGATATATGCTTCATAAGTATAGATATTTATTTATATAATTATTATATGCATTAATTTACACATTTATTTATACCTACTAGCTTGACGGGATGAAAATAATGGAATCCGTTTTCATTCCCGGTCACTCTGCACAAATGAACAGTGTAGACGAATAAGTGTGTATTTTGTGATCCTGGTTGAAGTATCTGTACATAACTCTATCGGTGTCTAGTCGTGTATAACCAGGACACTGGTTACTAAGGAAGCGGCACCAGTGGGGAGCTAGCTGGGAGGGGGAAAGAGGAAGACAGATGGCTGGCATGTACATTGGAGTTGATATTCATTTTCTTTTTTGATGGAAGAAAGGACTCTTATAAAATGAAAGGGACTGGAAATAAATAACAAAAATAGGTAAGTTGAGGCTACAAGCATGATGGAGAACTTTTCTTTTCCTATGATTTTTCTTCTTTTTTTGGAAATATTGGCTGTCACAAAAGCAGCGAAATTTAGAACTCAGTGACTCACTCCAGGACCCATCTCCTTCATGATCTTGCTTTTTTAGGATTCAAAGTTAGCGGGGAAAGGCAAATGCATTATTTGACTTAAATTCAGTATGCATTGGCATTACTTACAGTGATTCTGAGAGCCTCTTAACAAAGGAGGAGAGATTACTGCATTGACAATGAAATTAGAGAACGGCGCGGGTACATTATGTGGAGTTGGCAGTGAAACATTTGGCGGCACACCTGTTTTATGCAAATGATACAATAGCATGAGAAAATCAGCCAGGCAGCATTGTTCTCAGTTGTTTTAAAGGCAAGGGGTCACGGAGACAATGCTGATATGGGCTCCTTTTTAATGGATTTAAAATTAGTTTCTAACCTATTGAAATCTTGCACAGCTTGTGCAATGACTTGCTCTGAGTTATTGCTGAGAAGGAGCTAGCTAATGGAAAAAGCAGAAATATCCAAGTTCATTCTGTATGGAGCCTCCCACTGCCCTGGCCTGTTCACTCTCCATTCTGCAGTGATTGCCTAACGGACAGCATCATTGAGGAGCTGGGCCCTAGACGTCACCCAAAGTGGGTGTTCTATCCTCTAACCCAGCTCCTGGCCTGATTTTCACAAGTTATGCACTTGGATAATCCTTTTGTCATCCCATTGCTGTGAGGCTAGATGTTACCCATTGGAACTTAATCCGCTTGAACTCGCTCCATACACATACTGGTTGAGAAACAGGAGCAATTGCATCAAATCAAAAAGAATTCAGTGGGAAAATGACTGATTATGAAGTGATCATTACTCTCCCCCCAAACTGTACGATTCCCATCAGACTGATGATTTCTAACTTCTGCTAGTAAGAAACACAAGATGATCTGAAAATATGAAGTCAGTTAAAGTAAAGATTCTATGATAAGATTCAGTTTTACCTTTTTCTGCTGTTTTAAAAATGTTGTGTGTTGAAATCAACCCAAATTTCCCACATTGGGTGAATGGATTAAAAAATGTGTAGAATATATATAATTTTTTTAAAGGGAAATGAGACAATTGGAATGCCAATTTTCTTGAGTAATACATTATAAAATCTTAAACAGCATATGGGTTGACTGACAAAATCCATCCAACTATTAAGGGCAAAACAAAACTATCTCAAGAGGTAAGTTATGCAGATCTTGCTTAAATGTCTAGGCAGATATTAAAAGAGAAAGGGAGAGAGACAGAAAATATTGAAGCAGAAGGCAACATCTGGAATTATCCGACTGATAAAATTCAGAGACAGAGTAAGGGAGTTAGAAGCAAGAATATCATGTCATGTTCACTTTCTTCTTGTTCAGTGAGCAATGAAAGATGGGCTGCTCGTAAATGAAGCCACATGGAGGAATCTCAAACGCCTTGCCAAGGATAGAGCTGTACATTGTATGATTCTGTGTATATGATCAAGAAAATTCGAAACTATAGGGACAAAATGAGACCAGTTGCCAAAGACTGGAAACGGGTGAAGAGAATGGACTCTAAAGACATACTAGGGAATTACTCAAAGTAATGGAATTGTTCTCTATCTTAATTGTGGGGAGCTTACATTTCTATAACTATAGGCTCTATTTTGTCAAAACTCTGAGGATGGCATACCCAAAAAAGGGTGAATTTTACTGTATGTAAACCAATGAACTTTATATTAAGTTTATATTACTTACTATATATTAAGTAATATAAAGCATCCCTTTATATTAAAAATTGCTTTTGGTAAAAATGACACTTCCTTCTAACTTTTGTTAAAAGAACAGCACACCAATCTCATTCTTCTTCCTGAAATATGCAGCAATGCTTGCTATGAGGCGCTATGACCCAGCTTTCCTTCCGAGTTACAGATGTTACGTGTTGCTTCGACTTGGTGACAAAAGAGGAAGTGAAGGTCATAGCCTTTTTCTGCAATAATAAGAGACTTTGTGGACAAAGACCCACCTGTTTGTTACCAACACAACATAACTCAATATAATTAAAATTTTTGAAATAGTTCCTTACTGTTTAGAGGTCTTTTATTTTTAACTAAAGGAAATCTCCTTCAAACTAGAGTTAGGGGGAAAAAAATTGTAAAGCTAATAGGATAACTCCTTGGGATGCCTGGGTGGCTCAGTGGGTTAAGCCTCTGCCTTCGGCTCAGGTCATGATTTCAGGGCCCTGGGATGGAGCCCCGCATTGGGTTCTCTGCTCAGTGGGGAGCCTGCTTCCCACTCTCTCTCTGTCTACTTGTGATCTCTCTCTCTCTCTGTTAAATTAAAAAAAAAAAAACCTTAAAAAAAAAAAAGGATGACTCCTCACAGCCACAATATTGCATGATGGTGAGAAACGTATTTAAATGGCCTGGATTCTCCAAAAAGACCAATGATCTGGTGGTTTAAAAACATGGTGTAAATTCTTTGACCCTTTTCCATTAAAAGGTGGGTGGTCTGTGTCCCCTCTTTTATGACTGCTTTAATCTGTACAGTTGAGTAGAAGGGACGCTGTATGACTTCTGAGGTAAAGTTAGTAAAGGCCTTTCACGTTCTACCATGTAGTGCCAGAACCCTCCGTCATGGAGCTTGAGGCTGACATGTTGTGAGGAAGCCTAAGCCACAGGGGATGGCCATGGATAGGAGCTCCAGTGGACAATCACACCTGAGTCCACCCTCAGAGTCATCCCAGCTCAGGCAACAGATATGAGTGTGAAGAAGCCTTCAGGTGATTCCAACCCCCAGCCATTTAAGTGTTGAGGCATCAGGCATCATGGAACAGACACACTGTGTCCTGTCCATTTTTTTCTGACCTACAGTATCTGGGATCGTAATAAAATGGCGGTTGCTTAATGGCGTTAAGTTACTAAGGTGTAGGGTAGTTTGCTAGGCAACAGCAAATAGCTATGAACAGGCATGGACAAAAAGCCAAGAACCAAACCACACCAAGACAAACAACAACAACAAAAATCAGGGCTTATTTTAAAATAAAGGAAACCAACGAAACCTGACAACTAAATGCAATCCGTGATCTTGACTGCATCCCTGAAGGCCCAAAATAACTCTAAAGAAAATAGTAGGGACAAAGAGAGACATCTCAAAATAAAAACTTGCTGGGGAAAAAAAAAAAAGAAACAAAGTCAAAATAAAAATTAAAAGAGAGGGAGAAGGAGTGAGCGAACTTAAACTCCAGAGTCATCCCGCCTGGGTTCAAACTGTGGCTCTTCTTATCACTAGGTCTGAGACCATAGGGAGTTAAACTGTCCATATTTAGGGTCGCTAAGAGTATTTAGTCATTTGGCTGTTATAGGAATTGAAAGAAATGGTATATCATATGTAAAGTGGTTGGAAATGCTCAGTAAGTGTAATTACTAATAGCAATTATTTCCAACACAAGAAAAACCATTATGAACCTAAGCAACTGCCTGTCCTGTGTCTCCCTCTCAGCTTCTCTCTGCGTGTCTGCTTTAATCTGCCCTCCCCCGCCCCGGCTTTGCAGCATGGTTTGCCCTCCTTCTGAATGCACCTGTTTAACATTGCTGCCTTTTCTCTCTCACATTTCCACCATCATCTATCTGTTCAAGCACCCAGTCCAGATGTTTTCATGTCTCTCAATCTCGTTCCTAAATAACAGGGAACGGTGGTCTGATCTGACCGGGGATCCTGTGGACACTCAGATCCTATCAGCTTCAGAAACCGGTTGAAAGAGTTCTGATGTAGAAAGACAGTTGCTCCATTCGCAACGACATGGATGGAACTAGAGGGTATCATGCTTAGTGAAATAAGTCAATCAGAGAAAGACAACTATCATATGATATCCCTGATATGAGGAAGTGGAGAGGCAACATGGGGGACTAAGGGGGCAGAAAAAGAAGAAAAGAAACAAGATGAGATTGGGAGGGAGACAAACCATAAGTGACTCTTAATCTCACAAAACAAACTGAGGGTTGCTGGGGGGAGGGGGTCGGGAAAGGTGGGTGGGGTAATGGACATTGGAGAGGGTATGTGCTATGGTTAGTGCTGTGAAGTGTGTAAACCTGGCGATTCACAGACATGTACCCCTGGGGATAAAAACATGTTTATAAAAAATAAAAATTAAAAAAAAAAAAAAGAAAGAAAGACAGTTGCTGACCCCTTCCTCCCCACCCATCCAAATCTCAGAAAAAACAGCCTTAAGAGAGGGGAAATGGGCTCTGCAGACGCCTTCTTACTTAAAAGAAAGTTTTAATATAGGTCGACTGTGGAAATAGAATTATTTTAATTTCAGAGCCGTGGAAATAATTTTAATTGTGAAAATTAGAATTTTATCTGATTTTTATAATCTGGAGAGATGACCTGGTGAAACTGGGAAACCGGGGCTGGGAGAACTTTCTTGCCCTTCTAATTCTGCCAATTTTTAATTATTCCCCTGGCAATAAAATAGTTGTTTAGAAAGTGCTGCTTATCTTCCCCGAAACTTAGTAGCCTGGAAAAGGACAAAAGAGTGTATTGGTGACATCATTTTTTGTCTTACGAAGCAAATGTATTTGTGGAGCTAAGTTATTGCAAAACAACAATAAACTGGAATGATCTCTTAAAAATATTTTAAGTGTACAATATATTCTTATAAAAATAGGATATATATTCTTGTAAAAATTCCAGTAAGGCATATGCTGCAGATATATCTTTGATAGTCACAGATCAGATGTGTACAAAAATAAATCTCTATTTTACCACTGTGCATATTTTCCTGGTCTCTGATGATCCATTTTCACTCATCACTGGAAAACTTAATATAGTTACTTCTGGTAGAATTGCTGGATTAGAAAGTATAAGGGTTTAAAATTTTAATTATATAGCCAAATTACCCTCCAACATTTTAATAGTCCTTGTTAAATTACCAATTCATACTCCCACTTGCAATGAATGAGAACATCACCTCCCCACATCTTTGCCAAACTAGATGGTTCGAACCTCTTTTTTTCCCATCGTCCCAATGTCACTTACGTTAAAGTCTATTGCGGTGATTATCAGTGAGCTTGAGCATCAAACTCTGTTTAATTATCCTTTCATACTTGTTTCCTATGAATTGAATGTATTGATTTGTAGAAGTTCTTTAAATGTTCTAGATAGTCATCTGTTTTTGTTATATATTGTGATGTGATGTTTTCAAAAAAGATGTATTTGAACCTTAAAAAAAAACAACCAACCAACCTTGTCCACAAAGAGTAGAAAGGAGGGGCAGGGATTTGTGAGGGATTCCTGAAGAGAGCCTCTAAGCAGTGTGGGTGACATCCCTGTTCCATCACTGTCCCAGGTGAACTGGAATTCTCCTCCCCTCACTCACACCTAGAGAAGAGTGTGCTCCATGTGGGTGGGGAGAAGTGGACTGCTGGGTGTCTCTTGCTCAAGATGTAGAGAACGTGACAGACTAGTGGAAGAGGGTAAAGGATTGCATTGGGAAATAACTATCCTCTCACTCATAGTGGGTCCAGGAATGTGGGTGTCTTTCCTAACTGTAACCTCAAACCATCTAGAAAGATGTGGGAACTCCAACAGTGAAAGTCTGAGGAGTGGTTCACCAATTACCAGAAGCATGACCCAGAGAGGCATGGATGCTCTGGGTGAGTTTGAGACGGATCATCTAAGACAGGATCATCTAACATTAATCAGGCCCAGAGGACAAGAATTCAGGTGTGACAAAGGCCAGCCCCAGCTAAGCAGAATCTTCCTGCTTTTTCCTTTTACCTCTCCTTCTTTCTCCCCACCTCTACCCTCCAAGCAGAGTCTAAACACACAGCCAGCAAGAGGGTATGAGGTAAGAAACAGACGGAAGCCAACCATATCCCCTTCCCTAAAGGTTAGGGGCCCGCAAAATGCAGCACAGGGTTGGAGAGGAGGAGGAAAAATCTTATCTTAGAATGAAGTTTGAAGTGTTGATTAGTTTCTTGGACTGAAAGAAGAAAGATTATGTCTTTGACTTAAAGTGAACTTAGCACAGAAAAGCCAAGGGGTCTATTGAAGCTTCTCCCATTTAAATACTTTGTAGAATGTCAGTAAAGTTACTTTTTGTTATGTTCCAAACATCAAGGATTGGTTAAAACACACTGCAGATATTTTTTCCTGTCTTGGCTTTCTTTATGCTATAATGTGTTTGGCTTTCTTCATATTATAATATGTTTATAGACCTTCTCAACTCAAGTCATCAAACTCATCTATTATTAGAAGGGCCTTCTTATCCTAATATTATAAATATATTCACTTCTTTTTAAACTCACATCCTGTATTTAATCTCCTACAACTGGTTTTTAGATGCATCTGGAATTCATTTTGTGAATACTGTTGTGGTGTCAAGCCTTTTTGGAAAATTGTCCTCAGCTGGGAAGAGCTACCTCGCTCAAGGTCATATCTCTTGCCCCAGGGGTAGCCCACATCCAATGACTGATCCACGTGGGACTAGAACATGCCAGCTCCCTGACCCCAAGGCTGATAGCTCTAAAGGACACTCCAGCTTCAGAGTTCCCCCTCGGACTGGCTGAGGCCACTGAGACTAGATTGCATCCCAACTTGTACCTCTACCCACTGATACTTGCTTCACATTCTCCTCGGGGGGGTTAATCTACTGAACAACTCCCCACTGAACTTCCTGTCAACCAATCTCTGTCTCAAAAGCTGTTTCCTGGGGAACCTGATTTGCAAGAAATTTGAAGTAGTTAACTGGAATCTATTTTTCTGCCAAGTGTAGAATTCACAATCTCAGTACCTTTTGCTGAACAAGTAATCCTTTCAATTTAAAATGTCACCTTTATCGTACACTGTCTTTTCCCTTGAACAAAGGTCTGTTTTTGGTCTATTCAGCCTACCTGACTCCTCAATTATATTTTCTGAAATTATTTCCACACTCTTTAACTCTGTAGATTTAGAGTAAATTCTGTTATCAGGCTAAGCAAGTTGCTCATGATTTTTTTTTTTAAATAAGAAATAAATTGACTATTGTTTATGTATGTATTTGCTTTTCCTCTTCAAGGTGAAATTTAAATAGATTTTCTTGAGTTCATTTAAAAACTCATATAAAAATTTGAATGTGGATTTTATTTACTATTGCATTGAATTTAAGGAATAATCTGCAGAGAACTGAAATATTTACAATATTGAATTCTCACATCTGAGAGTTTTGAATATTTCTTTATATGCCCATGCATTATTTTCCTCTTTGAGAGTTCTCTTATATATATTACACTTATATCTTGATAGGCTTGTTTCTAGACATTTTAGAACCCTTATTACTACTTTTGAAAAGTATTTGAGATTTGTAGGTTAATCTTATATCTGACTTTGATAAATCCCCCTGTGAGTTCTAATAATATTTTAATTTATATTACTAGATTTTCTGGGCAGATGATATCATCTTCAAATAATACCAGTTTTGTCCTTTCTTTTCTAATCATCATATTTAATTTCTTTCTTGTTTTTATTACACTGGCCATGTTTTATTACATTTACACCATGACCGGGATAGCAGCCACCTCTCATTGCTTAAGATTTGCATAGGAATTCCTCTTACCAATGGATATGATTTTTGCTGGAAGTTTCTGGTAGACACTAAATATCTATTTAAGGCAGAGCCTTAAGGATAAGTCACCCATGAGTAAGTGGTAAAATAACAACAAAGTGAGATGAACCCAGAAGTCAGAGAAAGGGTGATGGGTCTCACTGCCCAGAATCTCTGGCTTCTGGCCAAAAAGAACTACTGCAGGAAACAGATGGCAACTTTAACTAACTAACTAGCTAACTAACTAAATAAACAAATAAAGGGAAGTAAAAGGATTCAGTTAGAAGACATAATAATCTTTGGGGAACAAAAACAAATAATTTTCAAATTGTACGACCCAGGAGAGATATTGATAGTGGAGTGTAGACATGGTTAAGCCCCGGTCCGTTAAGCGGGAAGACCTGGAGTCATAAATAAGGATAAACAGAAAACAAAATTACAAAGTTTTGAAATCACAAGGCAAACCAAAAGCAATTTCAAGTACAACTCCAGGAATTCTAAAATGCCATTAGTAAGAACTCCAGGTAGAGATAAAGAAACAAAGAGAGGTAATAATCAAATAATGAACGAAATTTACTGTAAGTGTAAGAAAGAGAAAGTCTTTATAGTTAAAGGGCTGAATGGGTTAAAGGACAGAGTTATAGATAAAAGACAGAGCTGGTGAAATGAGACCTGGTATATACCTTGGTAAAATTCCCAGACTTCAAAAATAAATAGCAATTCATACAAGAATCAAGAAAGGAAGGAAATAGTCTTTTACAAAAATATTGATTTATTTATTTTAGAGAGAGAGCACTCAGGCAGAGTGGAGGAGCAGACGAGAGGGAGAAAAATCCTCAAGCAGACTCTGTGCCCAGTGCGCCCAGCATGGTGCCCGTCAGGGGGCTTGATCCCAGGACTCTGAGGTCATGACTGGAGCTGAAACCAAAAGCTGGATGCCCAACCAACTGAGCCACCCAGGAGCCCCAAGAAAATATTCTTTTAAGAAAAGGAGAGATATTCCTTTTGGCACTGTAGCTTCAAGGCAAACACAAATATAAGGAACATAGTTTTACAATATCAATGTAAAGAAGGATAATTTAAGATTCAAAGCACTAACAGAATAAAGGAACATTATGTAAGATAAAAGACACAATTACTGAGGAAGATATAAAGATTATAAACCAATGACTATGGCAGCTGACTCTGCAAAACAAAAACACTTAGAAACGCAAGAAGACTGTAATAAAAAGTAGAACTATGGTAAGAGGTTATAAATACTACTTTAAGAATCAGTAAGTCCTTGAGCGGGAGTAACACAATCAAAAATTGATTTCATGAAAAAAAATTAATTTCATGATATAGCAAATATTTATAGGTAGTGCATATACAATTTTTTCATATGTATGGGACATTTATAAAAATTCATCATATGGGGGAGCCTAGATAGCTCAGTCAGTCTAGTGTCTGACGCTCGATCTCTTCTGGTCTTGATCTCAGCGTTGAGTTCAGGCAAAAAAATTAATCATAGAGTTGACAAAAATTATCATTGAATTGAACTCAGCATCCTGAGTTCAAACCAAAAACATTAATCATATAATCATAAGAAATTAATCACAAACTAAAAATATCAATTTTATAAGCCACATCTTCTGAATCTCTAAACACAAGAAAGTTCAAAAATTGAATAATTAAAACTATTAAACATAATACCAAGTGAACTTTGAGTTAAATAGGAAAACAATGTTAACATAAAAATTGACATATTAAGGACCATAAAAAGAAGACATCACATCAATTGAGACATAACTGAAGTATAACCAGAAGAAAACATATTTCTGAAATGCTTTTATTAGCAAAAGAAGAAGAGAACAAAGAAAAAATTTCTGTACTTCAGGACACTTACTGTATGCTAGATAATGTTTTGTGTTCTTTATGTGTATTAAATTATTTAATTCTCACAAAAATCTTATGAGGTAACTATTATAATCCCTATTCTTTAGATGAGGAAACGAGCTCAGAATGGTTAAACAGTTTGACGAATATACACACAGCTAGCAAGTGGTGACACCAGTCTTTAAAACCAGCCAAGTTTGGGTCCAATATGCACTCCTACCCACTATGTTAAACTCATCTTAAGAAGCTGGAAGAACACCTAACTCAGCCATCAAGAAGAATGAAATCTTGCCATTTGCAACACCATGGATGGGGTCTAGAGTGTAGAATGGCAAGTGAAATAAGTCAATCAGAGAAAGACAAATACCATATGATTTCACTTGTGTGTGAACTTTAAGAAACAAGACAAATGAAGGAAAAAAAGAGACAAACTAAAATCCAGGCTCTTAACCATAGAGACCAAAGTGATGGGTACCAGAAGGGAGGCGGGTGGGGACCTGGGGGAAATAGGTGATGGGGATGAAAGATGCATCTGTCACAATAAGGATCGGTGTGTGGAATTATTGCATCACCATATTGTACACCTGAAACAAATATAACACTGTGTGTTAACTACATTGGAATTAAAATTTTAAAAAAAATTTGGAAAAGCACAGACATCAATGAAAAAGGAAAGAGGGGATAAAAAGATATAAAGTGAAGTTTAAAAAACAGAAAATAAGAAATACAGCAGAACGAATAAACAAATCCTAGGCCTAAGGTATTGACAATATACATATATTTTCAAATTATAATATCTATGAAATGTTGAAAATATGTAAAATAAATATGATTATTTTTGATAGTAGATAAAATTTTGATAGTAGATAAAAAGGAAGTAAAAAATATTCACCAATAAGTATGATAAAGAAGGTATGTAGGTGTGAAGAAGAGATGAAAGAAATGGAAAGAAATGATCCTATGTAATTCTGTGATAAAAAATTTGAAAATGTATAGAAAATGCATGTTTTCTTAGGAAAATGAAAATTACTGAAATTGATTCCTCAAATGTGTAAAACACATAAAGAGACTAGGGGCCTAAGGAGAGATCAAAACAAAATTGTTCTTTAAAAAACATGAAAATAATATCAAAACTAAATAAGCACTGTGTTCTTCAGAATAATTTTAATGTTAACTCCTTAATAGAGGAAAAAACTTGAAAACTACCCCTCTTCATTATATGAAGTTAGGACACCAAAAATAATACACTAACAAAAATTAGGGTAGGTTTCCGGAATACTTGAACAGCAGAGTATCAGAAAAATCTCTCCATTTATTATATTAAGTCAACAAATTAAAGAGAAAGCACAAACATATTACATAGATATTAAAAAGAGATTTGAGAAAATTTAGTAGCCATTGACAAAAATTTAAATAACAGAAAAAGAAGCTAATACTCTCAAACTTCAAAAACAAATAGCCACCATTCTGATTAATGAAGCACTAAATTCATCACTATTAAAATAAAAGATGGAGATGCCCGTATTGTCGTTATTCTCCATTGCTTGAGAATTCTAGTTAATTCAGAAAAGCGATAAACAAGATGTTATTTTAAAAAATATGTACGATGAGGGGTGCTTGGGTGACTCAGTTAAGTGTCTGCCCTCAGCTCAGGTCATGATGCCAGGGTCCTGGGATTGAGCCCCATGTCAGGGTCCCTGCTAAGGGAGGTTCTCCCTCTGCCTCTGCTCCTCCCCTGCTGATTCTCTCTCTTTCTCTCTTTCTCTCTCTCTCTCTCTCACTTGCTCTCTTTCTCAAATAAATAAAATCTTAAAAAAAATAAAAAATATGTGCAGTGATTTCTTCTTATCTACAAAGCAAAAGAGATCTTATTAAAAATTAACAGGATTGGGGCACCTGGGTGGCTCAGTGGGTTAAGCCGCTGCCTTTGGCTCAGGTCATGATCTCAGGGTCCTGGGATCGAGTCCCGCATCGGGCTCTCTGCTCAGCGGGGAGCCTGCTTCCCTCTCTCTGTCTCTCTGCCTGCCTCTCTGTCTACTGTGATCTCTCTCTGTCAAATAAATAAATAAAATCTTTAAAAAAAATAAAAATAAAAATTAACAGGATTACTAAGGAAATTAGAGAGCTAATTAAAAGATAAATATACGATTATCAATAGAAATAGCCAACTAGAAATAGAAGTGAGGAAAATGCTACATGCATATTAGGAGCAAAAATCAATAAAATACTTGTAAAAATTTTTGAAAAGAAAGGTAAAGGATGTGTGTGAAGGAAATTATAAAATCATATTGGAAGCTATAAATTCATGTGACAGCATGAATATTAACACCAGATAGGACAGTACAAAAAAACCCCAATGATTCCAAATGTGATTCATCAAATAATAAAACCTACTCCAAAGCCACTCTAATCAAAATAACATATAGCCTAGGATAGATGGGTAATCTCCCAAATGTATCACTATATTCCCAAGAATTTGATAAATGACAAAGGTGATATTGAAACGGATGGAGGGGGGGCATGGTGCTTTTAAATTACGAACATGTTATATTTATCAGCATATCTGAGAAATGACAGAGTAAACTTCAACCTCCCATGATGTAGCCCGATCCATCCCAGTTGCATTAAATGCAGAAATTTTAAATAGGAAACCCAAGGAACTATAGAAGAAAGGATAAGTTTATTTGACTATACACAAATTTAAAATCTATGTAATTATACTACATAGTATTCAAAGAGCTCTTACAAATTAATAAACAATTCATAGGAGAAATAGAGTGGAGACATAAAGAGGCAGTCTGTAGAAGAGCAAGTACAAATGAACAATAAACACTCAGTAAATAAATGCTCAATTATTCCAACAGTTAGGGAATTGAAATGTAGGTGACAGTGGCATCACTTTATAACTCTCAGACTGTGAAAATACGTAAGTGTGATTACACCTGCTACTGGCAGGGATGGGGAGAAAGGGTGTCCTCTCACTTGGCTGATGTGGATGTGTACTGTTTAGGGCCTTTTGGAATGCAATCTGCCAATGTTTATTCAAATTCAAACTACACATATTCGTAGCTCCTGAAATCCTACTTTTGAAAATCTATCCTGTTGAAATAAAAACACTAGTACATAAGAATGTAAGCACAAGTGCGTTTACTGCAGTATTGTCTGAAATGTAAACAAGATTAAAAACAAATGTTCTCATCCATGGGGAAACTGACAAACCTAGGGGACATCAATAACCGTTGAAACTGTAAGTTAGATCCTCAAGGTGGCCTGGGAGCCAGAGCCACACTATCTGAAGGGACAAAAGCAAAATGAATGGAATCGTATGTGATATTATCACAGTTTTGTAATGTGAACAATGTTAAATTCCCTAATGTGTTCATTTGGGTGTAATTAGGTCATTTGGAGAAAGCAGGTGTTTTGGATGGGTCCTCTGGGAAGCAGATGTTCACATGGGTTTGAGTGCAAGAAGTTTTTTGGGGGTTGGGGGATGACTAGCACTTGTGAAAAACTAAGTTTAACTTGTGTATCATCTTCATAAAAATGGAATTATATTTATATGTAATTCTTTGCAACTTTTTTTCCTTCAGAAATTATGGTCTGAGATTCATACAAGTTAATGGACAGAGTAGTTTATTCATTTTCAGTGCTAGATAATGTTCTGGTTATGATTATACCACAACTTATTACCTCCACTCCTGTTGATGGACAGATGTGTTGCTCACTCTTTGGGAACATCCTTGTTTATGTCTCCCAAGGCCCATGAGCAAGAGTTTCTCTGATGCATATACCTAGGGTTGGAATTGCTGGATTGCAGCCTATAATTATTATTATCATTAGCTTTATCAGATAACGTGAGGGGTGCACGGGCAGCTCTGTTGGTTAAGTGTCTGCCTTCCATTCAGGTCATGAGCCTGGGGTCCTGGGATCCAGCAGCCCCGCCTCAGGATTCCTGCTCAGTGGGGAGCCTGCTTCTCCCTTTGATTCTGCCCTTCCTCCTGCCTGTGCACATGGTCTCTCTCTCTCCCTCTTTCTGTGTCAAATAAATAAATACAGTCTTAAAAAAAAAAAAAAAAAGAGAGAGAGAGAGAGATAATGCCAAATAGTTTTACAAAGTGGTATAAAAATGGAATTTTACATAAAGGTATGTAAATTAATGTGAATGCATGGTGAGATAGGGTGGTGAGATTTCAGGTGATTTTTTTACTTTCCTCCATATAGTTTGATTTATCTTCTTCTTTTTTTTTTTTTTAAAAGCAAACATTATTTTTGTAATCTGGGGGGGAAAATTAATAAAGGTATGTTCATCATGTAACATGTTGAAAAAAGTTGAAATTCTCAAAAGTACAGTAGCTATGGTAACATATTCTGTAATAAGAAAAGCAAGCTAGGACATCTCATTAAATAAAACAAAAAATAAAACTGAACCATCTCTCCTGGTCCATTATCTGGGAAATGTTACAGATAAACAGAAGCTATCAAAATAGATAAGAAATCATAATCCTTGAATCTTAATCTCAGCTAATTTAATTTTCCTCTGACAGAAGGCCTTCCCAATTAAACCATGGCTACTCTTTGAGAAAGGCATACTTTTGCACAAGAATGAAATGTCCAAATGGTTTCCTTCTTCTCAGAGAGCAAGGAGTTCTATAAAACACCAGTTCTTGTTAACTTTATGGACAATGTAATAGAATTCCTTAAACATGCCCAGTTTTCTTTCACGATTTTATGGGATACTGATGTTTCCAGTTTCAAGGTCAACGTGTCCCCCCATTTTTGAAGTTGTGGAATGGTATTTTTCCAGTCAGTTTAAGCAATAATATTCATAACGATATATCTTTACTGTAGAATCAAGGTATATACTTCGCCAAAATAACTGGCAGGCTTGTGCAATCTCTCTTTGTGTTTTTCCATCCTGTCACTAGGAGTCTCTCTTATTTTTAATTTCAGAAGAAAGATGAATGTTTACTAAGTCTTAGTTCACTCCTTATTCTCCTGGCTGAGCAATTCACCAAGATTTTAACAGAAGATTCTAAGAGCACTTAAGCCAACGGAAGGGTTTATCTGTCTGTATCTACTCAGAGGAGAGAAACCACACCAGTTTTGTGGACAGTGAGAATTCAATACAAAGAATTTGTTAACCTCAGGACTAAAGAAATAATATGTTTTAAAAAAAAAAAAGTATCATTGAATTAGCAATTTCAGGAAGCAACTGGCCCAGAAGGGGCTAAGGGCACAAAGGGTAACTGTTGGACTCATTAAGATGAGCTGCTTAGAGAAGGACTCTGTGGAGGTGAACCTCAGACCTCTACAGAAGGGTTCTGGCCAGATGGACTTGGATGATGGGGCTGGAGAAGGGGGGCTGGCTTCCGGACCTCTGAGGAGGACCATGGCAGCTGGTGCTGGTGTCTCTGGGCTCAGAGGAGGGGTCCCTTGGAGTAAGAGGAACTTGGGCATGCGGTAAAAATTGACTCCAAAATTCCCGACTAGGCGAGAAATGGCTTACTCTCTGGGGAGGAGAGGACAATATGGGAAATATATAGCCACTGACCGAAGTATTAATTAAGAAAGCCTCTTTTGTTATATGGTTATTAAGTAATGTTGAGCGATTTCCAAGTTACACAGGAAGTCACAAGAGCCAAGCAGATGTGGAATTAACTTTGCCTCTCATTTATAGTCACGTGTCCAAATCAGTTTCATCTGATGTTAGACACTTGAAGAACTGTAGTTTCTTTTCTTCTCCCTGTGTGTTTGATGACTATGACAGGGCAACTTTCAAAATAAGTGTAGGAAAATGGGTTTCTTTTAGCAGATGCAATAATGTTTCAATTCAGTACAATAGTTGAATTTGATACTGTTACAACTGTCAAATTCAAGTCATTTAATTCTGATTTTAAAGAAATAGGATATTTTTGAAATGACCATTATTAGCTAAAGTAGAATGGAGGAGCAGACAAGAGCCAAGTGACTGCATCCCTTCATTTGACAAATATTCATTAGGTTCTTGCTATTTGTCAGATTCTACTAAATGATTAAACTAAAAATTGCTTCTTCATGTGTGAAGGTCAGGAAGTCTTGGGATCAAATGTTATAAGACTGCGGAAAAAGGTGCATCTGTTGCTGTTTAACACTGAGCTTTATGCTGTATTTTTATTCACACATTGTGCATATTAGATATATATCGTTTAAAATATCTATAATACTTCAGGTATTAAAGCTTACCAAAAAATAGAAACAAGACTCTATAAACTCATACTATCTGGCTGTTATCTGAGCAATAACTATATTTATATAATAAAGAATTCAAATAAATCAAATGCATCACTCGTGGAGCCCTGAGAAGATCCCACAGCCTGCAACTGCCTGGTTATCATCTCTATCGCCACCTAGTGGCACAAATCTTAAAAATCGGGTGAACCATTCAGCGGAGCAGTCTTAGAACCCTACCTGCCTAACCGCCTTCAGCTTCATTGGTTCTCTGGAACCAAATGCCACAAAATGTGATTTTCTGTCTTTGTTCTTGGCCAGTATGAAGTAGAGTGAGTGGTGTGGGGTGTTCATATTCGTTGTAGGCTTCCTTATTTAGATTCTAAAAGAAGGGAGTGGAAGGAAATCATGTCACTGTGTCTTTCTATTGTTTCACATCATGAAAAAAACTGTCATCATTTCAGGAAAGCTCAGTTTTCCTCTTAGCACATGAAGGCTATTAGTTGCTTCAGAAATAAGGTTTACAATATTTTCTTTTCTATGAAAACTGTCAACGACTTTTATTTAAACTATTTGAAGATATAGCATGTTTTTCCTAAGCGTCGTTTTCCTGATTTTGATAACAATTAGAAAAATGATCATCAGATTCACTGAAAATCATCGACCAAAAAAATAAAGAAGTAAACTTTTTGTAAAGGTTATTTTGATATTATATAAAGAAGACACACCAATTAAGCTTTGGAAAGCCTACAAGTCAATGTTGTAGGGAAGGCCATGTACCTCAATGAATAAATATGTTTGTACTTAGGTTTCTTAAGCTAAAATGACAAACATGTGTGTTGGTGATTTTAATTAAAAATGGCTTAAATTTTTTTCTGAGTATAAAAACAGATGTATAGGATAGAAACTTGTTTTGGCCTTGGCCTTAATGTTCACCTATTATGTAAATACTGGGCTTAAGGGTAGGTTAGATAAGACATGTGGACTATCTGCCTTGGAGAAAAATGCAGAAATGTTAGCTTGGTTTGGTTCAGCTTGGTTCGGTTCAGAAATAAAATAATCATGCATGCCCAATTCTGGGGACATTCACGATTTTGTACAAAGGCCTTCTCTTACTTCGTCTTCCTTTATCCACCCTCCCCATCTCCATTGTGGCCAGTATTTTCCTCTAGATCTCCTTCCACTTCTTATTTTAACCCCAAACTCTCTCCCGGACCCTCTGTCTGCTGTTTCTATTTCTAGTTCTTTGTGTCTAATACTACACGGCACCCATCATCTTTTCGGTTTCCATTTTTTTCCTAGTAATAAACTACTCTTGGCACCGCAAGTAGTACTTAGATAACCACACTTGCGTATGACCCTCAGGCAGAAATTTCCTTGTTCTTTTTTTAAGGCTTTATTTATTTATTTGTCAGAGAAAAAGAGAGCACAAACAGGGGGAGCAGCAGGCAGAGGGAGAAGCAGGCTCTTTGCTCTAGGATGCAGAATTTGGTCCCAAGACCCTGAGATCATGACCAGAGCTGAGGGAAGACACTTAACCAAATGAGCCACCCAGGCCTCCTGTCCCTGGTTTATATTCTCAGGCATAATTTATAGGGATTTTACAAATATAATTTCATAATATAATAAATTATTTCTCTTTTGGATGCTGCTCTGTTCAAACTTGTATCTGGACTACATGAAGGCTCCCATCTCCCCAGAGCCTTGCTAAAGGTGACATAAAACCACTGTTTTGTTTTGTTATGTTTTGTTTTGTATTGTTTTTTTTTTTTCCCAAAGAGGTAGGGTCATTATTGTTGCATGCCATTAATCTGATTTCTAGTGTGGTAAAGTATCTCTTCATATCTTTGCTAGCTGTTCTGTTTTGACTATGGATGGCTTACTCATATATCTTGCCTATTTTTCTGTTGATTGTCCACTCTTTCCTTTATGTCCTTTTATATTATTGATATGAAAATTTTATAGATTTTTGACAGGGTATTAAAGTTTCTCCCAAACTTTGTCTATGATGACCTACACCAGACTTGTTGAAGATGTAGCAGAAGGAAGGGGTCCAACTTGATTTCCACATTTATCCATTTTTCCTAACACTACCCCTCCTAGTAAACAAGTCATCATTTCCCTACTGATTTGAGGTGCCACCTCAATACTATGCCACATTCCTCTATATACACAAATCTGTTTTTTGAGATTTCTGTATGGTTTCAGGACATTGTTCTTATTATTATGGCTTTATAACATGTCTTTATATTTGGTGAAATGGAATTTCACCTAAAGCCTAGGGTTCTTGCCCTTGGGAGAATTCTTGTCTATAACAGAGACCTTTTTGAAGCAGCAGACACACAACTAGTTAGCGTGTTCTGTCCCTTATTTCTTCTTTTTCAAAATCTACATAATCATTTGTGTGTGTCAATTTTCTCATATAAATTTAAGACTAAGTTTTTTAGTTTCTTAAAATAACCCGTGGGGATTTGATTGAAGATGTGATTGGGGATTTGATTTGAGATTTTAGAGTAAGTTAGGGGAGATGAACATTTAAAAAATATTGAGCTTTGGGTTTTTTGTTTGTTTTGTTTTAAGAAAGAGATTATCTCTTCATTCAGAATGCATACAACTCATCTGAAAGCTATGGGGCATGTTCAATGCTTCTTAGTGGTTATTTTTTCTAGTCAAATTTTCTATTTGTGCTAATTTTGGCATTTTGTATTTTTTTCCAGACACATATCAATTTAGAAGTCTGCTGGATGATGAGAAGCATTTGGCCACCTCACCCCCATTGCTTCACAGACAGCCAACACCAGTAGTCCAATGAGGCAATGGTGGGCCAACCCCAGCTGACCAGCAAAGGATTGCAGAAATTTCCCAACTGACCCACATACTCACAAACAATAATAAACAGTTGTTTGTTACACACCAAAAGACAACTGATGCTCTTTGCTTATTTCAGAGATTTCTGATATGTGAGGTCAGTTTTTCAGATCCACTGGTCTTGTTCTCTGCCATGCCCAGGTTTAAGTAGGGGGATGGCGCCAACAGGCTTTGCTAGTTTGATCATTTTTGATATATGTTTTCTCTCTGAGTAGAGTAGAGAGGAACCTGTCCTTCTGTATTCCAAGTGATGCAGAAAGAAGATGGGATTGTGTTACACCTAGAGCCCAAAGTTGCTACCCTATGGAGAAAAGTCTGGTCTAGAACAGACAGGCAGCAGACCTAAAGCTGGAAAGGCAAAACCATTCCCTGTGCCATCAGTTCTCAGTGACCAGGGAATCAATACCAGCTCTGGACCCCAGAACTAGAAGTTAAGATTACTACCTTTAGGGAGAGGACTAAAAGCAGAACAGGTGGAGGCTGACCAATGCTTGGCCTTGCAATTGATATTAAAGGGCTTATGAGATCCTATGATCAATAGGTCTCTTCCCTCATTTAAAAAAAGAAGCAATCAAAGTATGTTCTATTTCAGAGAAGGGAGCCACCTACTAATTTAATAAATTCTGTAACCCAAAGAGCCCAAGCAATAAAAGTTTGAGCATTTTTATAGTTCTCAAATTTTCATAAATATTTTATAGTGTAAGTGCACTATTTAATTTTAATATTTAGAGTGTCTAGATGTCATGTAAACTCAAATTTGAATTACTCTTCATTTAAAATCTTCATTACACTTCTCTTTTTCCATGACTTTTCATTTTTCCCTGTACCATGCTTTAGAGACATTTAAATTAAACAAGTCTTTATCTCTGTTCCCACGTCCTTTGTTTCTCTTCTCAAAATCACCCATTCCCTTTAAGTGTCCTTTCTGTTACTCTTCTCTCATGTGATTTTCATATTTTCCTCTCAAAATCTACACTTACCTTAAGGGATTAAATCTTTTTTTAAAAAGATGAATTTTTTTTTTAAAGATTTTATTTCTTTATTTGACAGATAGAGATCACAAGTAGGCAGAGAGGCAGGCGCGGGGTGGGGGAGGGTGGGGGACGGTTAAGCAAGCTCCCTGCCCAGGAGAGAGTCCGATGTAGGGCTCGATCCCGGGACCGTGGGATCATGACCTGAGCCAAAGGCAGAGGCTTAACCCACTGAGCCACCCAGGTGCCCCGAAAAAGATGAATCTTAATCTGAAAAATCTTTTTCAATCTTAAGAGATTAAATCTTTTTTCCTTTAAGATAATTATTTAGCTCTTGTAAATTCTACTCCTTTTTTTATTATTAACTGCATGAAAAAATCCTTCTCAACCTCCATTTTTAAATGAGAAAAAAAGAGAAGAATTAATTTTAAAAATATGAAATGCACCTGGCATCTCTTGTGTGGCACCCAAAAGTAAGGAAATGCCCAAAGGAGTATGTGGGCATGTTGAAAAGATGGAGACACCAACTTGAAGAGGCTCCCAATGGTCAAATCTCAGTCAATTAGAGCAAATAAATAAAGAGTTACAGTACTGGATTATAATCCATAGAATATGACATTTCCAGTCACGCTGATAGAAAGATAGTTGAATAAAATGTATTGGTGAGAGAGAATGGAAAGCTCTACCTAGAGGAGAATTCTAATTAGTAAATATAGAAGGAATGAGGGAGTAGAAAATCATGACAAGGTAAACAGCAGAGAAATAATTATTGCAGGCGGATCCCCTGATATACACTAGAAGTAGAAGGCGAAAGTTTGAAAAGCGGGTTTCTGCACAGTCTCAAAGTGCCTGCCCCAAGATATTAATTAATTGTAAGAGGAAAACAGTAAATTTGTGGCGCAGAAAGCTGGCAGACATCACCTTAACTGAAGGACCCACTGTCATTACAAACTGCCTGATAGGAAGCTCTGAGAAGGACATAGCATCACTTGTGGGATGTTCTTGCCAAAAATGCAGAACCTCGATCCTATCATGGGAAAACATTGCACCAGCTCAAATCAAGGAATAGTCTACCTGCCAGGGTGATAGAAAACAAGGAAAGCCTGAAGTTCTGTTATGGATTAAAAGGAGACCAAGCAGACATGACAGCTAAATGCAATGTAAGACCTTGAATTAGATCTTGGAACAAAAAAAGTAGACATTCGTGGACATGCTCGTCAACTTCAAATGAGGCAGGTTAGTTAGAAATACTGTACCAAATCTCCTATCTTGCTTCTGGTAATTCTAGCTGCTAACATTAGGAAAATCTGAGTGAGGGGCAAATGAGAGCTCTCTGTCTTATTTTATAATTTTTCGATAAATCTCAAATTATTTCAAAATAAAAAGTTCTATTTATAAGTATATGTAAGTATGTGTACGTATCAAACCGTACTTTCCTCTCACTTAGAGTGACATCATGTACTTGTGTTAGCTCTTATTATTTCTACTTACCAGGAAGGAAAACTCTCCTCAGTTTTTTATGTCCCTTAAGCTAAGCTCCACATTTGTACTTTCAGAACAACAACAGCAAGAAAACGCTGAGACCCTCCAATATGGTTTATCCATAAACGTGTAGCTTCTTTTCCTGCCCACACCAGAGAACGAAGAGGGAGGTTATGGTTTAGAGTTTTTATGGCTGCCATGATGCTTTATCAATTTTTCCAAAACTGATTTAAAAAATAATGAAACACATTACCCATCTTTCCCTACGTGCGGAGAACTCCAGGAAACTCTGTCCTGTGATGGTGGTGCTCTTGTGTCAGGGGCTGGATTGGGAGACAGATGGGACTGAGAGAGAGAAACAAGAGTTGAAGTGAGGACAGAAGCCGCGGGGGGTGGTGGGAAATCGTCACCTAATCATCCTATATGGTTGCTCCTCTGGGCTGCTCCCAAAGCCCTCTCTGCTCTCTGGTTCTGATACTTACAATTGTGCTTTGGCTAAATAGTTAAGCATCTCTTACTCAGCATCTCCTGAGTCCAGTTCGGTGACAGTCAGACCACTCCTCTTGAGTACTATTTATCTTTGCTCTAAATGAGTCCAGATGTAAATACCTGCGTATTTACCCAAAGAGGTTCTCAGCCTGAGCTCACACCCACCCCACCCCAGGGAACATTTGGCAACATTTGGAGATATTTTTGATTTTCAGTACTGAGGAGGTAGTACCCACATCTAGTGGGAAGAGACTAGGGACGTTGATAAACTTCCTGTAATGCACAGGGCATCTCCCCGCCCCCAAAAGGATCAGCTGGTCCAAAATGTCATTATTGCTGAATCCCCTAATGACACAGGTTTGTTTGTTTGTTTGTTTGTTTGTTTGTTTTTAGGAACTAGGTAAAGGACTGTATCAGATTCTCTAGTCCTAAATTAGCTAGTGTCTAGTATCTCTCTCTCTCTCTCTCTCTCTCACACACACACACACACACACACATCACCACACTGCTAACTTTCCTTTTAACATGTTTGCATTAATAATGCAAGCTGATCCATTGACTCAGCCTTATTTCCCCATAACAATGATAATAAATAATATTTATACAGAGATTTAAGTGATATCAAGCTTTTCCCATGTATTGCCCCATTTGAAACTTGGCTTGGGATGCTATGACAATGAGGTCATTAATGAGGTAATTAAGTGTAGAGCCCATTAATCCTGTCTGGTAATATCCAAATTTGTGTACCTAGGGGTCTTAGCAATGATCCATGCTCCCACGGGGGAACAAATAAATAAGTTAGCTGATTCTCAGAACCAGCCTTCTGAGTCCACTGTCCCCTGGAGTAAATATACAAACTATTAATGACCGTGGATTATGTATCTAATTAAATTTTTGGCACTCAGCAAAAGAAAATCAAATCGGGTTGTTGTTATGAAGGGGCACAACAACGTTTACTCTTTGATTTTTCCATTTTAAGAAAAGTCAGGAAAGGAATTATGACGACTATTAAGAAGGAAGCTATTTTCTGTTCTATTTTGTTGTAAATGTAATACAGATGTATTTATTAGATGGGAAGAGGAACTTAAATTTTCCTAAAATTGTCTCGTTTTAATTTTTATCATACCGTCTTTCTCAGCTACCACTGAATGCTAATGATTTCCAAATACATTTCCCCACCTTTTGGAATCCCATTAACCATCTCAGATCAACATTATCAGAAGCCGGTGAACAGTTCCCACAGTCCCTTCCCCTCCATCCTCTGTGCTCCATTTTGATAGCCCGAATAGCCTCACAGCCCAGGAAAGTCTAGAGGGCTCACAGATTCCTTCCCGCTTCCTAAAACTGATTTTTAAAATCTCAGTAAGGGCACTTTTTTGTTTGTTGTTTTTAACATTCATTTTTTAAATTGTGGTGAGATATACATAACAAAAGTTCCCCTTTTTAATCATTTTAAAGTGTATGACTCAGTGCCATTCCTGACCCCCACAAGGCTATGCAACCATCACCATTATCTTTAGCCAAAATTTTTCTGTCATCCCCAACCAGAAACTCTACCCATTAAATAATAACATCCATCCCTCCCACCTCAGGCCGTTGTAACCTTTAATCTACTTTCTGTCCCTACAAATTTGCCTCTTGTCCATATTTCATAAAAGTGGAATCTTATAATATATGTCCTTTTGTGTCTGGCTTATTTCATTTAGGTTAATGTTTCCAAGGTTCATGTGTTCCGTGTATCAGAACTTCACTCCTTTTATGGCTGAATAATAAATGTGGATGTATCACATTGTGCTTATCCATTCATCTATAGATGGATAGTTGGGCTCTTTCCATGTTTTGGCTATTTGAATCATGTTTTTGTGAAAATTCACATACAAGTATCTGTTTTAGTGCTGTTTTAAATTCTTTTGGGTATATACCTATGAGTGTAGTTGCTGGGTTATATGAATATATATACACTTACTACACATACTATATTATATATTATACACACATATTATATATAATATAATATATATTATACACACACAGAAAACATTTTCAACAGTCTTATGGGATGAATATATTTTACAGAAATAAGGAAAATGTGTACACAATTGGTTATTTCAATGTCATCTGCAAATATATCAAAACATTTATGAATTTCTGGGAATTATTATTTTTAAATAATTTTAATATTTAAAAACAAACCATGACAGACCTTTCTTATCCTTTAGAGATAATTAAGTTAATAGAGGAATAATTGAAAGAACTACATCAAAGGCTTATGAAAAAGTTTGGAAGACATTTTCATTATTAATTTGATAGCTTATTATTTTTATAGAACACAGCTGCAACGGGGAAATGGATAGATATTGGTTATAATAATGATGGTAAAACTGTAGACGGTTTTCTTGGTACAATCAAATAATATTTTATAAAAGGCTGAATTCCATCTCTTATATGGCTCCATGCCCCAAGATTGGACATAGATATCTCCAATAAAAATCATTTGTGATAAAAAAAAAAAATATGTGTGTGGGGATGCTTGGGTGGCTCATTCGGTTAAGTGGCTGCCTTTGGCTCAAGTCATGATCCTAGGGTCCTGGGATCGAGTCCCCTGTTGGGCTCTTTGCTCAGATGGGGACCTGCTTCTCCCTCTGCCTGATGCTCCCCCTGCTTGTGCTTTCTCTCTCTCTCTCTGTCTGACAAATAAGTAAATAATATCTTAAAGAAATATGTGTGTGTTCTTTGGTGATATCCCAAGATATTTTATCATATAGGAGTATTTGAATTTTAATTTGATAAACTTGAAAACCAAAATCCCTTTAAGACCAAACAAATGAGAAACTAATGTTAGAATTTCAGGCACTATGATAGGTTAAAGCACCTTGTTTAATGTCCCTACATTTTATCACATGGGTCATTGTCTACTTCTTGTGCAAGAATAAAAGGACCCTGCTGTCAGCACAAATAGATGTATGAGCTTCACCTCCAGGAACCTTAGGCACTCTCCAAGTCACCCCAAGTCTGCTCCAGTTCATGCCTCCTTCCTGGGGCCGACAGTCACGTGTCTCATGAATACTGGAACCTTCCTCATGGCTGCCATAAAGCAGGCAGGCAGGCTCATCAGCAGTTCTGACTCCTCCAGTCACCTGAAGATTTCAATAAAACTTCACACCACATGGCTTGGATTATGGCATCCCAAGAGGCAGCTGTAAGGGCCAAATGATGTCACTTGGCAGCATGGGGGGTTAAATTCCATTGATGCAAACCTCAACAGTGGGGAAAAGATGTATGAAGCCCAACCTATGTTTTCTCTCTTTTTCCCCCCTCTGAGGGACTGGTCTGATGCATGGATTCTCTTTTCTTTGGCCATCCAGGATATCCCATGCCAGGTAGATAGATCTGTTGCTTACCGTGGCTCTGTACCACTTTGTGCCTGATGTCCCTCCTTTCCCTTCCCCTTACCACTCCATATTTTCACTACCCCCAAATTAAGTATCGTTGCTTTCATCTTGGCCTCAGGCTTTGTTTTCTAGGGAATCTGGGCTGAAACAGTCAGCATTGACATTCCCATTTCACAGATGAGGGTAATATCAGTAAAACTCAGAGAAATTGAATAACTTGGAAGTCACATAAATAGCAAGTGGCAGGCCAAGTCCAGCCCAAACACTAGGCCTGTAACATACTACATCTGCATCAAAGACAAATTAGTTATGTCTCACAAAGGCAGTACATTGACAAAGCCAGGCCTAGTCTGATAATGTCCTGAAACCTAGACATCATTCCGGAAAGCCCAATAATATACAATGGTTGAACTTAAAAATGGAAAAGTCATTAATACATTCAGAAAGAACATAAAATCCACTAATATATCTCAGAAGGAAAAAGAAAATAGGCTGTTATTAGGCAGAACTCCAAAACCAAACACAAGGATCTGTACTGTTCTTCACCCAAGGGTTTTAATCTTATTACGATCTCTCACCGGCTCCCAATTTCCCTGTGCCAAATATTCCATTACCCAAATTAAACTGGCCATGTTTAAGTATAGCATACAAGCATTTTTCTATGAATGTGGA
Source organism: Mellivora capensis (assembly GCA_004024625.1). Lineage (NCBI taxonomy): Eukaryota > Metazoa > Chordata > Mammalia > Carnivora > Mustelidae > Mellivora > Mellivora capensis. Next base: position 146,199 of record PISX010000679.1, read on the forward strand.
TGAAATAAGAATCCAGATATATTATACTGTACTTATTATAAATTGCTTACTTCTCATTTATCACTTTTGCTATTTGTTTTATAATCATTTTTAATTGGTGATACATTCATATGGACCAAAAGGACATTCAGTTTAAAATCTCCATCTTACTCCATTCCCAGCTATCTAACTTCCCTAAGACACTATAGTGGGTCCTTCTGGGAGGAAAAAATTAAATTAACTGTTTGAAATCTGCTTAGTCCTTTACAGAGGACATGGGAAAGGCGGGGGATGGGTCTAACTTCTATCATCTGGACCTGCACATAAATAGACCTACTGATATTTTTAGGAGAAAGAGGCATTGTCTTGAAAGGGTTCTTGGCAGGTACTCCCTGCTAAGGATAGTCTATAGGAAGGAAAGTCCACTGAGGTGGGTCTCTGGGGAGAACGTCAATTAGGCTATACCTGGCTATAAAATAGGGATGTTTTATAACTAAATGCTCCGGCTGTGGGAGGGGATTCTTTGAACATAGAGACAGCATGGATGATGTCTGGATGTTGGGGTATCAGCTTCCGTGACTTCACAGACCTCTCTCAGCTTTGTTTGAGCATGTGGCCCCTTGCCATCCTTTTTTTTTTTTTCCCCCAAAGATTTTATTTGTTTATTTGACAGACAGAGATCACAAGTAGGCAGAGAGGCAGGCAGAGAGAAAGGGGGGGGGAAGCAGGCTCTCTGCTGAGCAGAGAACCTGATGCGGGACTCGATCCCAGGACCCTGAGACCATGACCTGAGCCGAAGGCAGAGGTTTTAACCCACTGAGCCACCCCGGCGCCCCTCTTTTTTTTTTTTTAGGGTTTATTTTTTATTTTAGAGAGAGAGAGAGCACATGTTGGGGAGGGGGCAGTGCAGAGGCTGAGAGAGAATCCCAAGCAGACTCCTCATTGGGTGCAGAGGCCAACTCAGGGCTAGCTCCCATAACCTGAGCTGAAATCAAGTGTTGGAAACTTAACTGACTAAGCCACCCAGCACCCCCCTCCTCCCGCCAAGCCCCCTGCCATTCTTAATAAAGCTTGACGCTGAGAAATACCTCCATGACTCACGGCCATCTATCGGTTACCGTGCCTTCTAAAGAACTTCTATGCATACTTATAATACATACTTCCATTTGAACATTTTTTAATTCTATATGATACATACTGTTCTGTAACTTGTTTTTCTGTTAATTTGAAAATCCCCCCCCCAAAAAAGACAAAAAACCACCAAACAAACAAAGCAACAAATGAAAAACAAAAAAAATAAAAACAATGACAAAAGGAGAAGGGATCACTTATAACAGCACCAAAATCTGTTGGTTGTGTGTTTTTTTAAACATTTTCTGCATCAAGCAAGTCTTGGGGAAGAGAACGGAGTAAACACAAGCTGTGTTGACAGGGGTGGGTGGAAACAGGTGTTTTCATACATCACTTAGGGGAGCATAAGCTGAGACAATCTCTGTGAAGGACCTTCGGGCCGTGGCTGTCAAAGTCACAAACACATATTTCCTTTAAGTCAGCATTTCGGCTTCTAGCCAAAGTACAGACTTACTTGCATATATGCAGTACATTATGGGTGCAAGATTACTCACGGCAACACGGTTTAAGAAAGTAAGTTTAGAAACAGTCTAAATGCTATCAACAGAAAACCGATTAAATTTGCATAATACTGAAGCTGTAAAAAAAATGAGAAAGCTCTTTATACGCTTCTCCAGCATTATCTATGAACTATGTTAGTGATAGCCACAGACGGCAACACTTCTTTATGGACTGCTAGGAAACTATATATATAGGTTTTTGTGTATGTGTGCATGACCACACATATATTTTTCCCAATATGATACCCTACTACATGTGCTATTTTTTTTAAGATTTTTTTTTAAAAGATTTTTTTAAGAAGCAGGGAAAGAGGGAGAGGGAGAAGGAGGCTTCCTGCTGAACAGGGAGCCCAACGCAGGGCTCGATCCCAGGACCCCAAGCGCCCCATACATGTGCTATTTTATAACCTACGTTATTTATTACATTTTCTAAAAAGGGGCACCTGGGTGGCTCAGTGGGTTAAGCCTCTGCCTTCGGCTCAGGTCATGATCTCAAGGTCCTGGGATGAAGCCCCACATCGGGCTTTCTGCTCAGCAGGGAGCCTGCTTCCTCCCCTCTCTCTGCCTCCCTCTCTGCCTATTTGTGATCTCTCTCTGTCAAATAAATAATAAATAAAATCTTTTAAAAATGCCTATATATTTTTAAAAAATGCTGCTGCTCTCCCTGCTTGTGTTCTCTCTCTCTCTCTGTCTGAGAGAGAATTTCTATTAAATATTCTGTTAAATATTTCAGAAATTTCTAATTTCTGTTAGGTAAACTTCAGGAATATGGCATTTTCAAGTGCTTTAATTCAAGTAACACACACCTATGGAAAAGCACACAAACCGTGAGTGTATGGTTCAATGAGTTATCCCAAATGAACAAACCCACTTCTGAACACCAGTGGCAATCTCTACCTACACTCTCCTGGTTTGTTCATGAATTCATAGCCTTTTTGGAATGAAACCCCATTTTAATAAATGGACGTGGTATCTGTACATTATAAACTTGATATTTCAGCGATTGCAAAATAGGTTCCATTAGAAATATAGGGCCAGTTATGGCTAATTTCTGGCAATAAATCAACTGGAACGCACTTTACAGTGGCTTTCTTGCTAAAACATCGCTAGATCATTTACAAATCTGAGCTTGTGAAGGGTCTACTATGGGATAATACATCTGAAGCTGAGACTGTTCATATAAACCCACATGGCTACAAGTGATAAAGGTTTTTAAGGAATTAAGGGCCATGATTTCTGAAGATCTTCTCAATGGTTATACCAAGCTACCATCTACCAACTTTATCACTAAATATGCTTTCAACAAGGACATATGTAAATCACCAATAAGATGGCAATGTGAAAGAAACGATTAAGGAAGGTATTTAAATACTAAATGGGACTTTAAAAACCAGTGGTGAAAATTGTATGTCTCGAAAATTTAGTATTCTATAAATATGTAAGTGTATTATTAGAAGAAAAAACCGAACATAGGGAAATTTTTTTCTAGAAGATCTCAAATAAAAGTAATTATATTCACAAATACAAGTGATAATTACCACATAGGTACATGTAAGTGCTCTTGTTAGCATGCTGTCTTTGTTTATGACTGGTGTGGTCTGTCAGTGTACAGGAGAAAGCCCAAGGAGCCCATGGCTTGTCAGCGAGGTTCCAACTTTCTCCCAGCCTGCTGAGGCGAAGCTGGGCTGTGTCTTCCAGTCTTGTTTTCTCTCTTATCCTTGAGTGAGTCTGTAACTTTACTGACCCTCATGAAGGAAGACAGGAGTAAGGGGCTGAATCTAAGAAAGGAAGATATGTCTTTCAGGGATGTGTGTGTGCCAGAGAAAGACTTGGGAGCAACTTTTGGTGTATGAAGAATTGGGTGGGAGGAGATACCCAATTTTATTTTTATTTTTGCTTTTCTAAGAAGAAGTACTATGTGTCTTAAAATCTCCCCTGACAGAAGAATGCTTGTTTATTCCTTCATAATAGCCCACACAATTTTTACTTGAGCCAGCCCCCTTTCAACCCAAGTGAAAGGTGGTGTTGGTTGAAAAGGGTTGGTTGAAAAGAGGTTGAAAAGGGGTGTTTGTTGCGCCTTCTCCTAGGAGAAGTATTTTCTGTCACTCTTCTGAATCCTGGGTTTGAGGCTGCTTTCATTTCTTTGTTTTTTTTTTATCCTGTAGTTCATAGACTAGGACTTTTCATTTTTTTACTTTATTTTTTAAAATTCCAGTATAGTTAACATGCAATGTTATGTTAGTTTCAGGCCTACAATACAGTGATTCAACAATTCCATACACCAGTCTGTGCTCATTGTGACAGGTGTACTCCTTAATCCCCATCACCTGTTTAACCACCACCCTCCCCCCCCACTCCGAGTCCCCTTTGGTAACCATCAGTTTGTTCTCTATAGTCCAGAGTCTGATTCTTGGTTCTTCTCTCTGTTTTTCCCTTTGCTTGTTTGTTTCTTAAATTCCACATATGAGTGAAATCATATGGTATTTGTCTTTCTTCGGCCGACTTATTTCACCTAGCATCATACTCTAGCTCCAACCATGTTGTTGCAAATAGTGAGATTTCATTCTTTTTCTTAATGACTGAATAATATTCTGGTGTATATATACCACATCTTTATCCATTCATCAGTGGATGGACTCTTGGGTTGCTTCCATAGTTTGGCTATGGTAGATAATGCTGTTATAAATATAGGGATGCATGTATCCTTTTGAATTCGTGTTTTGTATTTTTTTTTGAGTAATTATCCAGTTGTGCAACTACTGGATCATTGATTAGTTCCATTTTTAATATTTTGAGGAACTCCATACAGTTTTCCATGGGGGTTGTACCAATTTGCATTCTGGAGAGGACTTCTTAATCATCTTCAATGGCATGATGAAATTCTCTCTTTGTGCGACACAGAATAAGATCAATGGAGGAAGTCTTATACGTTCAAATTAAACATCTAAAAATAAAACTAGTTCACTATTTCTGGCCCATTAGGATGGGAAAAATAAGCATTCTTAAGTGTTACTTAGATTTATTTCTATTTTTATTGGCTAAAAAAAAGGTAGAAGCTGAAAACTTGACAACAGTGCCTGTTTTGTATTACAGAGGTTTTCATTACATGATGTCTTTTATATAAGTGCATTTTGAGAAAAAAATTAACGTTGTAATTCACTAGGGTTTAGGCAGTGTCATAAATATGTCATGGAACATAGGAAAAGTGTCATTTACTTACATTGGAAAGAGGATTGTTGCCACAGCCCAAACACCTGTACTAAATCCACCCATTTCAAAACTCAAGGGCGTGCATGCATGCAGCAAGATGCAAACAGTAACTCAACACCAGTTACACTTGTAGGTAAGAATTCACTTATAAGCATATATATCCTTTGGTCATTTTTAAAAAATCTTTAAACAAAAGAAATTTGGTAATGCCTAAAAGCATAGGATTCAATCAAGTGTAGTATTTTAAGTTCATAAATATGCAAAACACATATACAGCCACTTACATTCATATTTTTAAAGTATTTTAGAGTTTTTAAATGTGTCTTTAGTATTTGGAATATTAAGTTAAGGGGACACATTTTATTAAGTGGTAGGAGAGTATTATTTATTAGTGTTTGCAGTGGGGGTCCTTGAGTCATCTTGTATCAGATTTTACAAGACAAATAATATGTTTTCTGAAATTTTACTAACTGGTGGACATCAACTTAGCCATCTGAAATTAGCCGTAGTGGCAGAACGCAGAAAACAGAAATTACCAAACTCAACAAATCAGGGCTTCCCAGCCTCAGAGATGTGGGTTATTAAACATCTACCACCATACCACAGAGCTTAGCCTAAAAGGCCATCTTAATATATTTATAATTTTAAAGTATTCTGTTTATTCTTTAGTAGTAAATTGTATTAATGATTTATGTGAAATATAGACTTTTGTTTTAGTTACATTTTGGTTACATTTTCTCTTACAGAGCAGACTTTGACTATTTTTTCCAGTTCCTGTCAGGAACATTCAAATTACTGCCTAACAATTTTTCCAAAACACTTTATTGGGTAAAATGCTAGATGTTGAATTTTTGACCTGCATTATCTAATATTACAATGCTTACCTCTACTTTCGGATGTCAAATTTTTATATGATGGCAAAGGAAGAGGAGCTTGACATAGGGGAAAAGATTAAACATTAGGAGTATAAAATTAAATTTATTAATGGTGGACAGTTGTTTTCCATCTTCACCGGAATGTAAACAAAACAAAATTTTTCTTAAAAATCATGATTGATGTGCCTTGGGAAATATTTGGTTTGCATATCAAGAAATATTTGCCAAAATGAGATTTGTAAAGTGAATTCTTGTATAGAAACACAAGCGCTAACAGGTTAGTTAACATGTTTTCTGCCTTGGAGCAGAACAATAAATGCAATGGACATCTTTGTTCCTTTTGGTTTCTTCTCTATAGTAAAAATAAATCCTGACTTAATGTGTCAAGCAACAAATGCAGTTCCTGATTTCCCAACATTCAAATGCCAGAAGATAACGGATGTTTGTTCATAATAAACATGGTTTGGATTTATTTTACTTTATTTATTTGACAGAGAGAGATAGTGTGAGAGGAAACACAGCAGGGTGAGTGGGAGAGGGAGAAGCAGGCTTCCCGCTGAGCAGGGAGCCCTGTGCGGGATTGGATCACAGGACCCCAGTATCATGACCTGAGCTGAAGGCAGCTGCTTAACTGACTGAGCCACCCACCCAGGCACCCCTGGATCTTTTTTTTTAAGGTTGAGAGTTGAACTTTGAGGTTCTTAGTCTTTCGGGTTGTGTCATTTTCTCCATCTGCCCCTCTTGGTCATCTTTTCTATTCCTACATCCATTTCAGAGTAGCACTAAAGCTCATTGTCTTCCTCAGTATTTTCTCAGCCTTCCTAGTCTGAAATACTCTGGAGTGTCCAATGCTTAGTATTTTCTGAACATTATTTAAGTTTTATTATTTAATGTGTAACTAGCCAATGCCTTGCACATTAAGAACAGAGACTCTTGCCTCTCTTGCTCTCAAAGAATCTAGCACAAGGCATGCACACAATATCCACTCCAAGAAATTTGTTGAATGAAAAGAAGACACCAGCTGGTGTGCCTCAATCTCAGGGCCTGGGGATTACTAGAGATCACCTAGCATTATGGGTAATTTTCATACTTGGATCCATTAAAGTTATTTCCCCCCTTTGCGTACCCTTTGCTAGATTTGTGCCACACAATTGCTATAGAATAAAATTTATGCCTCACTCTTTTCCAGTTTTCATTTAATCCTACTTTAAAATTTACATGCACATGCCAGGTTCCTGAATATCCTCTAATCAGAGAGTATAATCAAAAAGTGAGGAGGGAAAAAAAAAAGGTGAGAAGGGCAAGGAGTTACAGAAGGAAAGCTCTTATATTTAGTGTCCACTGAGGATTTTATGAAATTGAGGTTGGTTGAACCCAAAGGGGAATCATAGAAAATCATCAAATAAACTGCATTTGTAACTATAAAATATACTTTCCTGATCAGCATTATACTGAAGCAAATTTTCATATTCATCCATCATTTGTATTCGTTCTTCTATGGATATTTATAATCTTTTCTATGTTCCTATTGGGTTGTATGTCTTTTTCTTAATTAGTAGAACTTTGAATTTTAGGGATATGAAAACTTTAGGCATTATGTGAATTTCAGATCACTTTCCCCAGTTTGGCTTAATTTTATTTTCACTGTGTGGCAAACTTACCAGAATTCTTTTATGGCCTCAGTGTTTCATGTGTTACTGAAAAAAGCTTTGCCTGCCAGATGATTATAAAAGTATTCTCTCAAAACTTTTTAAAGGGCATTTATTATTTTGTGCTTTTTTCATTTGAAATCTATTTGGTGTAGAGATTAAGGTAGAGATATACATATTTTGTCTTGATGAAAAGGAAATTGTCCTAACACTACTGAGCATTGTAAGTGTACATCAATCTTTAGTCCTAAGGACAACCATCATTCCTAGAAATTGGGCTGTCTTAAGATTCGTTCTGGCCAATGGACTGAACTGAACTGGTATGTACTACTTCTGGGTTAAGGAAGCCAAAAAAGTTGCTTTTTTTTTTTTCTTTTAAGATTTTATTTTCAATGGGTACCTGGGTGACTCAGTCAGTTAAGCCTTTGCCTTTGGCTCAAGTCATGATGCCAGAGTCCTGGGATCAAGCCCCACATCAGACTCCTAGCTCAGCGGGAAGCCTGCTTCTCCCTCTCCCTCTATCTCTCCCCCTGCTCATGCTCTCTCTCTCTCTCTCTCTCTCTCTCTGTATCTCTCTGTCTCAAATGAATAAATAAAATTTAAAAAAAAAGATTTTATTTTCGGGACACCTGGGTGGCTCAGTTGGTTAAGCAGCTGCCTTCGGCTCAGGTCATGATCCCAGAGTCCTGGGATCGAGTCCCACATCGGGCTCCTTGCTCAGCGGGGAGCCTGCTTCTCCCTCTGCCTCTGCCTGCCACTCTGTCTGCCTGTGCTCTCTCGCTCTCTTTCTCTCTCTCTCTCTGACAAATAAATAAATAAATAAAATCTTAAAAAAAAAAAGATTTTATTTTCAAGTAATCTCTACAACCAACTTGGGGCTTAAACTTAACAACCCTGACATCAAGAATCTCTTGCTTTACTGACTAAACCAGCCAGGAGCCTCAGGAAGCCAAAAAATCTTGAAGCCTTTTACTTTTCTCTTTCTCTACTGTGATCATGGTGGAGACCTCATGCTGACATGAAGAGCCCTAAGACTGAAGCAGTCTGTATTGTGTGGACCCTGCCCAGGCTTCAGCTTCTTTAGGGTCTCCTAGACCCAATGTGGAAAGTGCATGGCGGAGACATGAGCTTTCTGAGTTAAGCCTTTGAGATTTGCAGGGTTGTTATTGCAGCCTAAATCTACCTTTTCCTGACTAATATACTAACTTTCACATACTTATGCATAAACATATATTGTTTCTTGAGTCTTCACTCAGATCCATTTACCTATTTGCTTCTCCTTATACTAATTCCTCCATTTTATTGTCACTGTATAGCATATTTTAATGCCTGAGGGGACAAGATTCATATCATTGATCTTTTTCAAAATCCTGTTGCCTAGTCATAAGCTTTAACTTTTTAAGACAGACTTTTAGAATTCTGTATAAAAGATCTTGGCTGTATTTTGAATTATATTGCATCAGATTTACAGATTAATTTGGGAAAATTGATATCTCTACCCTATAAGCCTATTCTGCTTTTTCTATATGTCTTGTATGTTTCTCCGAGTTTCCTTTTTTTTTTTTTCTGATAGTTTTTGTTGTTCTTCGATAAGATCTTTGCCCATATTACATTTTACAATTATTCTTACTGCTGTATAGGAAGAGAATTGGTGTGTCTATATTTCTCTTGTATGTAGCCTTCCTGAGCTCCCTAGTTTTTAAGAGAATTGGTTGATTCTCTTTTCCCAAGAGGCGGTCCTGGGATTGCTATTTCTTAGAGACTCAATCCTTCTTCTGAATTTGTTTCTAGTCACTAGCCTGGGACAATTCAGTGTATTTCCATTCTTCATGGCTTCTTCTACCATCTGTTCTAGGAAGTGTCCTATTTAAATTCTCCCTCCACCTCTTGTTCCTGTAAGGCATTTAGCAAATCTGTTTGTGTAATTAAATTCCTGTACTATTATTACTTTGTGGACTAATTTTACAGCACTACCTAGCTTATTTAACATCTCTGTATTGGTTTCACCATCCTCAGGAGGGAAACTATTGCATATTGTTTATTTACTCCCTCACTATGGAGTTTGAAATCTGAATATAATCTCTTTACCTCTCATTGATTATCCTTTTAATACCAAGTCCTGAGTTACCAATTTTAGCAAGGTCTTTGCTTGTTATTCTGTGTTAAAAGTTTCTAAATATATGGAATATATGGATTGAAATACATGTTCTTATATTTTTTCTGAAGTTCATTATTCAATGTGTAAAAAGTGTTCAAAGTACAAAAGATACCTCACCCTTAGGAGTACGTTTATATAAATCTTGCCACATTTTTTAAAGTCTTTTCCGAATAAGTTTAACGAAAATCCTGGGAAGTCCCATGAGTCCTTAAACACTATAGCATCAAAGCATGTAGCTTCCCAAAGGCTTGAAAACCATTTTTCCCAGTATTTTTTGCCTAAACAAGCACCGAATAAGGCAGATCTACTCACAAAAGGTAAAAGGGGAGAGGTAGTTCCCATGCTACTTTCTGGAAATGTCATCCCAAAATAACACCTAAGCTATTCTTGACAAAGTCATAAAAAGAAAATACTGGGCTAGTCAGTATGGGTTAGATGACCCTTTAGTGACAATTCCAAATTTTCAGGATGACTTTTTGATAAATGGAAGATGGCTACAATTCATTTTGGCTGTTTCTTGTTAAGGGGTAAAGTCTGATTCCTCTTCCCTTTAATCTGGGCTGGCCCTTAGTGATTTCTTTAACCAGTAGAATGTAGTGGGTGTGACAAGTGTCTTTCATCATATGCAGGAATCCAAGCAAAAACCACCCAACCAATCTCCTCAGCCCCCAGAACCATGAGACTTTCTATTGCAGTAGTTATGTAGTAATAGCTAACCTAAATAGGTTTATCATCATGAAAATGTATATCTTGCCTAGGCAAAATCCACTGAGAATCCAGGGGACCATCTAAGGCAACTATTCTCCATGAGGCATCTTATCAACCTAGCCTTCTCTCTTGTGTTGTATAATCCTAGATCATGTCTTTTCTCTAAATGTTTTATAGGAGGAGCTTCCTGCTTCCACTGGAAGGTCTCACATTTGTGATTAAAAGCTTCAATCTGCAAGTGGTACATACAGATGCTTTCTGCTTGCAGAACTTTTACATTGTTGGGTTAACTTCATGGGGAGTGTAGAAGCATACTCCTTTGTGGGCTGGGAAAGAGAAGGGCACTGGTATACCTCTACCACATGTGATGCTTCGGCAAGAAACATGCAGATCTGGGAATAGAGGAAAAGGGGCATTTGGCTTTTAACTCCCTCTTCAACCCTAGAGAAAAAGAGGAAGCAAGGCAGGACCTCTTGTCAACCTGACTTCAAGTCACATCCTCGAAGACTTCACCAGGGGTCCTGATGTGTTTGGGGAATGGAGAGTAGAGTTACTGGAGGATACGGGATTGTGGGAAAGGCAGCATGGAAAGTGGGCAAAATTGAAGCTGGATTGTGAAGGGTTTTGTGTACCATGAAAAGCAAGTTTGACTTGAATCTAGGAAAAATAGAGAGTCTTAGAAGCATTATAGCATGCTGTTGCCTCCAGATCATAAGACAAGCTTATTTAATCATACCATGTGCTAGGCATTGTATTTACCCCATTTACTCTTCACAGCCCTCTTATGCAGTGGGTTCTAGTACTACCTGCATTTAAACAAAACCTTGGTGTGAACTAGTTTTAGCCCCAAGTTACATAGGTAAGAAGTGTCAGGGCTCAAGATACTGATCATTGGACAGCAATTGCCTCCTTACCTGGCTCTGTGCTATCATGTGGCTCTTTTGCTCCCATACATTCTTGCTATGTTCCTTCCTACTGACCTTACTCTGAAGGCCAGGAAATGCAATCCTTGAACACACATTTTGCATTAGAAAGAGGAAGAGCCTTCAGCAATGGGTTTCTGTTAGGCCTCAGATACTCTCTCTTTTTAACTTGTCATTTTGCAAATTTTTCAGCACACACAAAAGTATAGAAAAGTGAAAAATGAACTTAGTTTCAGCGCAGATCGACACTGTGTCATTATGTTTAACCATTCTCTTTGCACCCCCCCTCAATTTTATTTTTGGAGTATTATCAAGTGAATTCTAGATACCATATTTTTAAACATAAATATTTTACTATCCATAAGCCATAAAGACTTTTTTTTTTTTTTTTTAATTCATTTGACAGACAGAGATCACAAGTAGGCAGAGAGGCAGGCAGAGAGAGAGGGAGGGGGGGAAGCAGGCTCCCTGATGAGCAGAGAGCCCGATGCAGGGCTTGATCCCAGGACCCTGGGATCATGACCTGAGTTGAAGGCAGAGGCCCTAACCCACTGAGCCACCCAGGTGCTCCAAGCCATAAAGACTTTTTAAAAATATAGTTATAAGACCATTATAACACCCCAAAATTAAGTTATTTCTTTTTTAATTTTTAAATTAATTTTTATTTATTTATATTTTTAAAGATTTTATTTATTTATTTGACAGAGAGAGATCACAAGTAGGCAGAGAGAGATGGAGAAGCAGGCTCCCTGCCGAGCAGATAGCTGGATGTGGGGCTTGATCCCAGGACCCTGAGATCATGACCTGAGCGGAAGGCAGAGGCTTAACCCACTGAGCCACCCACGCACCCCGTGGGTAGTAGTATTTCTTAATATAGAATGTTTTAAAGATTTTTTTCTACCAATCCCAAATCATATACAAAAGCTGCACGAAAAAGAATGATAGAATCCTTGTGTGTATTTCTTTTTATAAGCAAAATAAAATGTTTTCTATTGGGTTTATAGGATTGATTTGTATGCAATACCAGTGATCCTTACTAACACTTATTACAAGGACATTTTCCAAATTTACAAAGATTTGTAAATGTGAGTCTTATATTTTTCATAAGGGCTGGCTCCAGATAGCATTAAGCTACTGCTAATTAACATCTAACTCAAGTAAGATCTTCTCTGGAGGCAAAATTAATCTTTCTCTCCTACAGGATTAGAGATTAATCTCATGTAAACAGCAATACTGTTAGTTTTATAACGGTCTTTGTTTTAAGCCCAGGACAGAAATCACACTTTTTGATCATGTGTTGACCATTTTATCTAGTTTTATACTTTGCACAGCTAACAAATTTTTATAAAGCACACTTCTAATTGTATTTCAGCCATACAAACTCAGGATGTGCTGATCTCAAGGTACAGATGCATCTAATGCGTATCTGGAGAGAGATATGGAAATCATTTACGCTACTCTCATTTTAGATCTAGGGAACTGTAAGCCAGGAGAAGGGAGAGATCCATTTAATTGTAACTGCCAATATTCTTTTATTCCCTGACTCGTTTTATGTTAGCACTCACGTCTTACAAGTTTTTATAAAATTAAAATTATTTAAAAAAAAATTACAGAGTCTTATTTCACTATTATCTCTAATCAGGCAGTGATACTTATATTCAGGGGCAGAGAGTATTTAAATTTTCCTCTTCCTTTTAGCAAGATATGGCCACGCATCTTTCTGTTTTCTCATTATCCGTAGCTTTACTTTGCAGTCCATTATTACTTCCACTACCATTGAATAGGGGATGAATTTTTAAATTAGCGGCCGTGTTTCTCTTTAGAAATCCCCCACGCACGCCAACCGCCGTACTGGAGCCTGGGCACTCACGGTGCCTGTTCTAACTTAAGCAACATTGGGTCATCTGTTTCTTTTCGGGGGGAGGCGGGGGGAAGGGCGTCAGAAAGAAAGAGCGGCCGTTGCCCACGCAACCGACACCCCGGGCAACGGCAAGGCGAGGCGGGAGGGGGCGTGGCCTCGGCGGGCCCGGGCGGATAAGAGGCGGCGCTGGCTGCCCGCCTCCGAAGCTGGGACTGTCGGTGCGGCCGGGCGGAGGCGGGGCGGCCCGGCACCACCGACTACCTGGAGAGGCCGGGGCTGGCGGGCTAGCGAGGCCCCGGGCCCGCCGCTTCCTTTCCGCACGCCCCCTGCCGAGGAGCGTCCCTCCGCGCCCCAACATGGCGGGCGGGCACTGGGGTCCGCTGCTGACGGCGCTCCTGGTGGCCCGAGTCGCGGCGGCGGCGGAGGGCGGCCCCGAGCAGGCCGCGCTACCGGAGGAGCGGAGCTGGGTGCGGCCCATGACCGCCTCCAACTGGACGCTGGTGATGGAGGGCGAGTGGATGCTGAAATTGTGAGTGTGCCCGCCCGCCCCGCACGCACACTGCCCTCGTGGGCGCCGCCCTCCCAGAGCCGTGCGGGTGTGTGTGGATCCTGCACTGCCCGTTGGGCTCGACCACTGCTCGCTGGGCGACCTGCGGCGCCGGGGCCGGGCCGCTCACGCTGCGCATGCGCGCCAGGCCCTCCGCGGTGACAGCTGCGGGTGCCCAGCATCGCCTCCCTCCTCACCCCACCCCGCCCTATTAGCCACCAGCTTTGGGGGAAAGAGTTTGAGGGATGGGGTGGGCAGCTTACCACGGGGAGGGGGGTAAGTGGGCAAAACCTGTGAAAAAATCGCGTCCTTTTGATATAGGCGTGTACATAAAGGGCTGCCATTCAGTGACATTTACATATAGTACAAGTATGCAGCACGCGCTAGGCAAGGTCTTTGTTGAATGAATAATTCCAGCACGGCGGAGGGCAGAGCGGTTTGTGCGAAGTAGTTTGGTTTTCGTTTTGAAGACCCCGGGATGTCAGTGTGAAAAATAAAACAGGAAGATGGGAGTGGTTTTGAAGTTTTTAGAACAAGATTTCAAATAAATGTTGATCTTGGTTATCATTTTCAGACGTAGAGATTTCTGGGTAGATATCTTAATTGTGCTAGTCTAATAAAAGGATCTTGCTAGGTTGCCCTTTTTGAACAATGGAAGGTAATTGTACGTAGTGCCTTTGCTTGAAGGAGACGGGGAAAAATACAGTTTTGAGTTAGGAACAGGCAAGTAGCTTAAAATTAACTTCTAGGAAGAAATTGATCATTTGGGAAAAAAGCGTTGAGGTAGACAATGGGCAGATGTCTGAACAGGCTTCAGAGACCATCATGGTGGGCTTGCCAGGCAAAAATGAAGAACCTCTGGAGAAATGATCACTGAGAACTTAATCTCTGTAGACTGTAGTTTCAGGTAATATACATACTTGATCACTACTGTTTGCTGATTAATCTTACCTTGAGGACACAGACACACAGAATTGGATCTTTCCTTTATTTGTCCCAGGCCAAATTTTGATTCTTTCTATTTAGATTGCAAACAGATGCCTGTGGAGTGAAAACCTCACTGTGAGATCAGGACCAAAAGTTGCAACTCCCTTAGCAGATTACATTGTTGACCCTTCAAACATGCATATATCTTTTGGTCACAAAGAAGGGGATATTTTAGACCTCTATGTAAAATGCCTTTGATATCATAATGAACCAATGAAATGATTAAAGAGATCTGTAGACTTGAAAGACTTATTAAGCTATTTAACCACTTTGGATAAAGATGAGGTCATTTTCCATTTAAGGGGGAAACTTCTAAGTAAGTGGAGCTTTATTCAACACTGTCATATTTGTAATAATTGTAAGAATTTTCGACTGCATCTTGTCAGCTAGTACTACAGAAAGTTCTTTGTAGGTGCTTACACAGTGGAACTTTCTACATGTCAATTTTCTGAATAAATCTGATTTTGTGTATGTGCATGATGAAGGTCAAAGATGAAGGCCTCAACTCCTTTATAGCTCCTTTTTGGAATAGCTATGATTTTTTTTTTTTCTTTAAGTAAAAGAACTAAGCAAACTAAAGGAGAGTGTAAGCCACATTATGCTCATAAATAGCAACAACCAACAATTCCTGTGTTTGGCCATGTTGACTGTTCAAATCGTATTCTTCATAAATGTACAGGCCCAGACATGGTAACAAATTGCTGTAAACTTGCCATGCGTCCATTGCATGGAATACGTTTGGGCTGTGATACAAGATGAAACTTGTAACCCGGAAGTAAGCTGCCCTTGAGATCATTTTAGTGGAAGTTCCCTTTTCATTGAGTGCACTTCAGAATAGTTCAATATGAAAGGAGGCTGTAAAGGAAAAAAAGTACTTAAACCATTATATCCAAATTTTTCTATCTACCAGAACCTAAGTCCTGAAGAAATATTGTGGCTCTTATCTGTTTGTAATTTGTACTACTCCGTCTCCTCCCTTTGACAAAAATCCAACACTTAAAAAACATAAAATTCATTATATTCTCTACCATGATAGGCCTATAAATTTCTAAGAATTCACTCAAATAGCCAATAATTTGTCAGATTTTTTTTTACTGATGTATATAACAGAGAAAAGCCAAATGTGTTAATATTAGCTACCATGTCAATCCCTCTTTCAAGTGAACTGTCATAATAAACAGAGATTGTTAGGGGTCCACAGCTGATGCATTTAACTTTCCTACAGAAGCAAGTTAGGAGCCTTTCTGATAGTATTAAGATTTTGACATTACTTTGAATGACAGTTCTTTATTTGTTCATTTGCTTATATGGAACTTCTGGGAATTTTTTCTTTTATATCCCACTTCATACAAAGCTCCTATAATACAGTTCCTAGTTATATTGGGATTGATAATTTAACTTATTTTTAAGAACCTAGCAGCATTTTCTGCTTCTGTTGTAAAACCTAATTTGTTGTATCTTCTTCATCTTTAAAACAGTTTTTTTTGGTAACTTGCAATTGAATTTTCAGTTTTTAAAAGAGACTTATTTATTTTAGTGGTCGAAAGGGAGAGAGTGTGTGCATGGGCAGTCAGGGGCAGAGGGAGAGAATATTCGAGCAGACTCTCAAAGTGGGAACCTGAGATCATGACCTGAACCAAAACCAAGAGTCAGTCGTTCAGCCAACTAAGTCACCCAGGTGCCCCTGAATTTTCATTCTTAAAAAAGCACTGCTCTGGGGGCACCTGGGTGGCTCAGTGGGTTGGGCCTCTGCCTTGGGCTCGGGTCATGGTCTCGGGGTCCTGGGATCAAGCCCTGCATTGGGCTCTCTGCTCGGCAGGGGGCCTGCTTCCCTTCCTCTCTCTGCCTGCCCCTCTGCCTACTTGTGATCTCTCTCTCTCTCTCTCTCTGTGTCAAATAAATAAATAAAATCTTAAAAAAAAAAGAAAGCAAAAACACTGCTCTGTTAAGGAGAAATATCAGGTAAAAATATATTTGTAGTAACTCACCATTTCAGTTCTGAAAACTTTTTTTTTTAAACCTGAAAAATTATTCCATTACTATTTACATTTTCTTTCTGCTTATTGTATATTCATGTGTTTCTTGTCTTGTTTGCTTTTATACGTTGTTTTATAATGTTATCCCTATTGCTTCCATGTCTCTAAAATTGCCATGTTGTGCTTTTCTCATCTTAACCTCTGATGAAAAGTTTGCCCTTTCTCGGGGTTAGGAAAGGTTATATAATCTGTAAAATATCTTCTGATGTTTTCTTTATTTCCATTGTTTCATATTATCCTTCATTCAGTTACTTTGGTTTTTTGCTATTTTAAACTTTTTTTGGTTCCCATTGTATCAGTCCTTGAGAATACTACTTGTGTTCTTTTGACAAACAACAGTATACATTCTATATACTTTTCTGGTGCCCCCCGCCCCCGCCCAAGAGAAAAAAGAAGCTATCCAAGCAGCTTTATTTTGAGCTGCCTACTTTTAATCTGATATCCAGAGGCAAAGTACAGGGGTTACTTCTGTAAAGGTTTACCTCTGTACAGTGTATGGCTCTTTACAAAACACTACTTTTTTTACTTTTTTTCTTGGGACGATCATGGTTAAACTTGAAAACAGTCACAGTGATAGAAGGAAGTCTCATTTATTTCCCTAGGACCTCCAGGTTTTAGTAATTTCCCCCCCAAATCCTTTTCTGAAGAGAACATCTTCAGCATCATCGCCTTAGCTTGTCCCTGTCAAATAATTATCATTTTTTTGCAGTTTAATAGATTATCTTGATGTGCTGATTGAATGTTTAAGAGATAGTCATTAAATGCTTGTTATGTTTCAGGTTTAGAGTTAGGGATCTGGGAAGATAAAAATGAGCTATATTCTTTGATTTCAAGGGACTGTCAGTCTTCTGTGTTCTGAAGGAAATAAGTAGCAGATACAGCATTCATTTATTTAGCATATGTTTACTGAATGCTTCTTCTCTGTCAAGCATTCATCGGTGGTTCTCATCAGGGCCCTGTTGGCGTCTTGGGTTGGACAGTTCTTTGATGTATGGGGGTGGCTTGCCCATTGCTGCCCCTGCCCATTACGTTCTAGGATTCACCAAAAAAATTTAGCAATCTCCATTCCCTATGCATATTTCCAAATGTCTCTGATTGAAAACCACTGCCCTGGCTACTGTTGTGCGTATTTAAAAACATGCAAAAAAAAAAAAAAAAGCTCATAAGTGAATATATAAGTATTTGATTTCAGATTGTTTCCACAAAGGGTTAACCACACCACCTCCATGAGCCTCATCATCTCAGTCACAGTAACCCGTTGCGTTGCTCACATTACATGTCCTCTTGTTCATTAATGCTCTCTCTCTCTCTCTTTTTTAAGATTTTATTTATTTATTTGGCAGACTGAGATCACAGATAGGCAGAGAGGCAGGCAGAGAGAGAGGAAGGGAAGCAGGCTCCCTGCTGAGCAGAGAGCCCAATGCGGGGCTCAATCCCAGGACCCTGGAATCATGATCTGAGCTGAAGGCAGAGGCTTTAACCCACTGAGCCACCCAGGCGGCCCTCATCAATGCTCTTATTTGATCATCCCAGCAATCGAGTGCAGAATTCTTATTCTCATTCTCATTTACTAGAGGAGATTAAAAGTCGAAAAGGTTAAAGCTTTGGCCAAGGCCAGTAGTAAGTGGTTGGCAAGGCCAGAACTAGAATGCAGGCCTGAGCTTTGCAGTTCTTGATGCAAGCCTAGAGTAGCTGGGTAGTGAGGGAGCCTGGGTGATTCATGCTTAGACTGTCAGCTAGCCATCACCATGAGCCACCTGAAAGATAGCCTTTTCCCTGTGGGATTCAGAGGCCCACCCATACTTTTATCCTCAGTAGAATCTCCAAATAAAGAGCATCATTGCTATATTCTCGTTCCTGACACTCTTCACCACTCAAACAGGTGCTCTGCCTTCTGTGCATACCAACCACCTGGGAGAATTCTCAGTTTGTCTTCTTTGTATCTAGCATGGCCCTTATCACAACTTGTAATTATAAATTAATTTATATGCTTCCACACTAGGTTTTTGTCTAATTCCTCTTCTAGACAATCAGCTTTTCAGTAGACGACGAAAGTCTTTCTTCTTTCTATTTATCTTCAGAGCCTTCATAACAAGTACTAAGTGTTCAATAAATACTTTGACTAAGTGAATGAATGAATAATGGACTAGTTGTTCCTTTAATAGAGCTTCCTCAAGCACATCACTGAAGGAAACATCTATCTATCTATATTTTCGTAGGTACTAAGGATAGTCATTATCATCTCCCTTTTCGTTAGTGTAATAAATATTTACTGTGGCCCAGGACCTGCCAGGTTTTACTCTAGCTAGGTATGAGACATCAGTCACTGTCTTCATGGAGTCCTCATTCTAAAGAAAGTAGTGAATTCTAATTCCTCTAGCAGGTATCATGGTTTTTGTAGAGTTATCAAGTTTTATTTTTCCTCTACGTGTGATGACAAAATGTACTAGAAATGATCTTGTAAAGAAATAGAATCAAACGTAAGCCTTCCAGCTCTTGGATCATTAAGCTTGTCCATATTTTCTAGAGAAAGGAGTAACACTTGATGTAGATCATTGGTTGACATTTTGATTTAGTTTCATGTATTAAGTCAGAGAAAGATGAACCTGGTGTACCTCTTTCATCTTCATTGTCACAGGTTCTTTTGAGCACTTTGGTCAAAGTCAGTTCTAAGCGAAAAACCTACCATATCAGTCATTGTCCATCCCTGTTCTGCAAGGATAAGAAAAGAGAATGTGCACTCTCTCCTGAAGAGAGTGTGTGAAATTTGAGCCAAGACAGAAGAAGAAAAATTGCCCATTATTGGGGAATAAAAATGTTTTTTTAGTAAAATGTTATTTCTAGGACATGTTTTTAAGTAACTCCTTTCTTGTACACTTAATAGAATCTCACACCAAATTCAGTGGGTTTATGCAACTAAAGTAATCAAAGGCTTTCAACCACCTTGCATATAGCAGAAGCTCAGTGTAATATATACATAAATGTGAACATGGATGACAAAAACATGCTTTTGAATTCTGTTTCCCAGAAGTGGTTACAAGCATTGGACTGATATCCAAGTTGATGTAATGTAACAGTGTTTTAGCTATCTGGAATGTATTTCAAATGTCTTTATGAAGCTTACTAACTATATACCACACTGTCGCCTAGGAAAAGTTTAAATAGAAAAGATACTATTGTATAGTTTCCATGACTATAAAGGTTCTAATTCCTCTTGGAGGCTCTTAAATGAAAAAAGGATGAATTTGAATGTAAAAGACAAAGTTATGGCAGGTCAACTCCTTTATAGTTCCTAGAAGACTGATGTTATGAACTAGTCTTAAATAATATAAATGAACACCATATTCAGTCCTTTCTGCTGATTTTTTTCATGGATATGTACATAAAAATTGCATTTATATCTACATACATATACACAGAGAGAGAGTGTGCACGAGTACACGAAAGTTATGAGTTTCCCTTGTTCGTATTACTTTGGTCCCTGAGGTATTTTCCTTTAGTAGGTTCTGAATTACTGTCTAAAACATAATCCTTTAGGTCTAAAAAATACTAATCATTTAAAAAGCTGAAACAACAGTGGACCAATTTCCACACCATAGACTCAGAGCTGACTTATTTCTACCACCAAAAGAACACACTAAGTCAGCGAATGATGTTGGTGCACTCCAACACGAATAGCTCTGATTAAATCTCAGAAATAATGACATTCATAGTCTCCAGTGGATAGCAGCTACATAAAAATTGGAATATCTAAAGTGACCTCAATGGCATTTTTATATCTTGGGATATAAAAATGTCACCCAAATCCCAATTTTTATAATAGCCTGTCTAGAGATTAAGGACTGGGATTTTAAAAAATAAAAGATGAAATTTGCATGATTTAATAATTATGATGAAGTAAATATGTCCCTGAGTTAAATGTAAAGGCACAGGCCTAGGGAAACAAAGCAAAAATAATCTAGAATTCATTTAATTGTACTGCAAGATTTCTTCCTTATTTTTGGTAATTTCTTCCTTCTGTCTGGTTCTCTCTCTCTTTCTCCCTTTCCCTCTCCCCCTCTCTCTCTTTCTCTCTCTGTCAGTATTGGACCTTATTTTCCTTGGAGGTTTTATCACATAACTACCTCCATCTGGGTTCTTGTTCTGTGTGGTCTTAGGTGACATTAAGCAAGGTCCTTTATAGCCGCCTTGTCTGTTTGACAGTGATGTTGTAAGGTTCAGATGAGCTCTAATGCGTCATCGAAGTGTCTTGGAAACCAGTATATTACAAATGTAATTGGTATTAGTGATTGTTCTTAATATGTGCCTGCTTTATATAAGTCATCTAATCTCCCAATAACCTTCTAAGGTAGCTGCTGTTACTGTCCCATTTTGCACTTGAGGAAGCTGAGGCATGGAGTGATTACTAACCTGACCAAAGTCACATGGATACTTGTGGTTGGTCTTGTTGAGTCCTTTGGCAGAACTCTTATTTAATACACTGAAATGCCCATTGAAGTACTAAATAATAAAATGTTCTCTTTATCCCTAAAGTTTACCAACTGCTTGCCCCAGTATCATCTGCCATACAGATATTTTTTAAATATGTAAAAAATGACTTTTCTCAAAGACAGTTATTTTCTTTGAAGTTTGTTCATTTATTTATTCAGCAGATACTTATGCACCAGGTATATACTTTGGCCTGGAAATGTTGAGATATATGTGTTTAAAATCAGCTGTGGTCAAAGATGTCAGCAGATGGTTCCTGGTCCATGTTCTCTGGTCCATATCTCTGGGGTTTCAGGGATTACACAGTGAGCTATAATGATAAGATTAATGACTTCTTAGAATTATCTTGGAATTGGCTATACTAGACCCTTCTAGAGACGGATGAACAGTCCTTAGGATGAAAATTGTGCTAAAGTCTGGCAGCTTCTGGAGCCTGGCTGGAGAGAGAAATGCATGCCTTGCTTTGGGTAGTCCTTTCTCTCCTGGGCTGGGCCCAATCTCAATACTTGTCTTAAAATAAATGCAACCTCCCATCATGTTGATTTTAACACCCCCCCTTCCCCTTTCATAATGTGAAGGAGCAAAGTATTGCCCCATTTCAGAGATGGGTTTGTTGTTGTTGTTTTTCAGGAAAGTTGGTTCGTATGCATCATTGCCTTGAGTGTTGCATGGCACTTATATCCACGCTTCTGCTCAGGTCAAGGTGAAAGGGTTCATGAATGATGACCTGACAGCACCTTTGAGCCTAAATCTTGTTATAGAATTTGATCATTTAATGTTTTTTCCCCTTTATTTCCTTTCCTAAGGCATTTTTTTCCTGTTTGTGTTTGTTTTATTCTTTTGGCAGATATTGTTTCCTGCCTCTTTTCCCCCCACCCCTTCCTTCTCTTAATATGGAAATAGTAGATGCCACATTTTGTAAAAATAATTCAGGAATGGAAAACAATGGAAAATAAATTGGGGGGAAATCAATATTTTCACAATGTTGAGCCTGCCCATCCAGAACTTGTTGGATCTTTCCATTTAATCAAATCTTTAAGAAATATATTTGATCATTATGTTGTACCTAAAACTTACATAATGTTTTAAGTCAGTTATACCTTAGTTATACCTCAGTAAAACAACAAAAACTATTTATTAGGAAAATGTCATACCTAAACAAAAATAGGAGTAGTCTAATGAACCCCCATCATCCATCATTCAGATTCAGTAGTTGTATCAACATATTGCCAATATTGGTTCATCCATGTCTCTTGCCCTCTATCCCTGGGTAGCATAATTTATGTACTATAAAATTCACCCATTGTACATAAGTGATTCAGTGATATCAAGTCTTTTAAAAGAATCTATTGCATTTATTCCCTCAGCATTTTGACTTGAGTTGAAGATTTTTAAAAACAGATTTAAGCAGATTTTTAAAATACCATGTCTAGTTGATGGCATCCCAAAATATTATTCAAAATGTCTGGGGATGTTTTTTCCTGGGGTATCCTGTCCTATTTTGTGAGCATGGATTAATTAATTTTATTTACTGCTTTTATTCTTCTGGGTATTATTAAGCAAAACGGAATGTCTCTCCATTTGTATTCATGTATTTTTGTCATGTTGTTCTGTAAATGTTAATTTTCCTTTTAATTGTGTCCTATGTTCGTATTTTAACATGCATTTCTAGTGTATGTTATTGTTTGTTCACAGTATTTTATATTAAGAATAGCTCTACCAGCTCTTTGTCTCCATGACGCATATTTGATCCCAATTCCTTCTAATTTCAAATGATACCTTCCTTTCTGTGGAAGTTTCCTTGGACTACTGCAAATTACCAATAACTTAGTAGCTTTAAACAGTGGAAATTTATCCTCTCACGATTCTGGAGACCAAAATTCCAAAATCACCATGTTAGTAAGGTTGGCTCCCTCTGGAGGCTCTGGGAGAGCTTCTTTTCCATGCTTCTCTTAGCTTCTGTGGCTGCCAGCAGTCCTTGGCATTAGTTGGCCTGTAGCTACAGACCACCCATCTCCACATGGCCTTCCTTCTGTGTTTCTGTGTCACACTTTGCTCTTCTTTCTTTTATAAGAACCTACTCTAAATCCAGGAATAGCTCACATCAAGATATTTACTTTAATTATATGTGTAAACACCCTTATTCAGAATAAGATCATATGCGTGAGTATGGGGGGTTAAGACTCTTTTTTAAGACATACTGTGCGATCCACTATACTTTCTAAACAGCAGTTTTCTCTCGATTCCTAATTTAACATCTGCATATGACATCCTGGAACACATTAGAGCTTTATGGCCCATTTATGATGTTTTCTAGTGTCATGGGAGGCAAAGTGAGGCCATTAGCATATTACCAGGAAGAAGCACAGCCTTCTAGTTTGCTTCCGTCTTATCCGTCCCTGATCCATTATCCACAGAGCTGCCAGATGACTTTTCCAAAAATGTAAATCTGATCATGAGTCTTAACTTTTTTTAGGGCGTCAGTCATGGAGCTTGGAATAAAGTCCTGACTCCTTATACAACATTTTTAAAGGCTGTAAATGATGTTTTCATCCTGTCCTGTCAGTACTCTGTCTTCACACTTCCTGTGCTTTCTCTCTGCTTGGGTTAGAACATTCCTTGACCCCTCTCTGGCTATTACTCTTACTTTAGATCTTAGCACAGATGCTTCTTTCTCGGTGGGCTCTTCTGAGTTCACCCAGCTTCTGAGTGTTCCATAGCATCTGTTCCATATTCTCAGTCGTGGCATCTGCCTCTTTGATTGTCATTATCCTTGTGCTTCCTCTTTTCATCTATGGATGACTCCACAAGGAGGAAGGAGGCACCACATCTGTCTTGTTCACAGGGGTAGCCTCAGTTTTTAACATGGTCCTTAGATCATGTTTATTGAATGAAAAAAGAATCTAAGACAGTAGAGTTCTGGTTGAAGGCCCAAGTGTTTATTTATTTATTTATTTTTAAAGATTTTATGTATGTATCTGCCAGAGAGAGAGAGAGAGAAAGAGAGCACACAAACAGGGAGAAGTAGGCTCACTGAGCCAGGAGACTGATGTGGGGCTTGTCCCAGGACCCTAGGATCATGACCCCAGCCCAAGGCAGACACTTTACCAACTGAGCCATCCATGTGCCCCAGCCAAGTGTTTATTTCTAACCCTTCTTTTATTTAAGAAAGAGTCTGTGGAGCAGGCTTAGCCTGTAGCTTCTACTTTCTCTGAATGATTCAGAACTGCCACATATCTTTGGAAATGCCTTGCATTTTGGGGGACCCATTAGCAATACATCTTCTGGTCTCTACCCATCAGATCTCACTTCAATGAATCTGAAACTGGTTTGGCTAGTTTGAAGACAACCTTGTGAAAATTGGCCTCCTTTAGTGGCATACTCAAAGCTGTTTCATCCTCAAAAATCAAAAGCTATTAGGAAAGTAGTAAAAAATTTGGGTCCATTGTAAGAATAACATTGAAGTAAAATATTTTATATATTACAATAATTCATAAGAATCTTCTTAAACTTTCATTATTTTATCGCCAGGGAACTGATATTCATATGTTATGTTCTGTTGTGGGGGGAGTATTCTTCTGTTTTTTCTGTATTAAGCAACTTCAGAAAAGCTTGCTTTTGTTCTTCCCTTTAGTTAAGAATTTATTTTTTAAAATTTAAATGCTCTATTTGTCTACTTTGCTTTATAGATTTTTTTCATATGTTTGTATTGACTAACAATTTTTCTTTTACAGTTATGCTCCTTGGTGTCCATCCTGCCAGCAGACTGATTCAGAATGGGAGACATTTGCAAAGAATGGCGAAATACTTCAGATCAGTGTAGGGAAAGTAGATGTCACTCAAGAACCAGGTACTGTACATGTTCAACATTAAATGCAAAAGTTTGTTACTTTTTAATTGAGTTTTTTCAAGTGTATAGGAGAGTTGAAAGACTAGGATACTGAGTACCCATGAACTGACCAGCTAGAATCAACAGGTAACATTTTGGCATATCTGGGTCTGTCTATGTATGTTTGTGTTTACGTATATGTGTGTGTGTGTATGTGTGTGTGTGTATATATGTATATATGATATATATTTATATTGTTGTTATTAATTTTCTGAATCATTTGAAAATTAGTTATAGACTCCATGATACTTTACCATCAATACTTCAACATATTAAAATCTTTCTCCTTATTTCCCATGTTTTTTTATAGTTTTTCGAACCAGAATCTAACCAAGGTTCACCAACTGAATTAAGTAGTTACATCTTTTTAATTAATTAATTAATTAATCTTTAAAAATTTTATTTATTTGACAGAGAGGGACACAGTGAGAGAGGGAACACAAGCAGGGAGAGTGGGAGAGGGAGAAGCAGGCTCCTCACTGAGCAGGGAGCCGAACACAGGGCTTGATCCTAGGACCCTGGGATCATGACCTGAGCTGAAAACAGATACTTAAGGACTGAGCCACCCAGGTGCCCCAGTTACATTTTTTCAGTTTCCCTCAATCTAGAAGATAGCCCCCCTCCTTTTTTTCATGGCATTATGACATTGACACTCTGAAGAGAACAGACCAGGGATTTGCCTAGGTGTTTCTTTATGGTAACATTTAATTTATTCTTCTATTTTGTTCAAGCTTGAATTTTGGTCAAAAGCATGATTCGGGTTAAATATTAATGGCAAGAGTACCTTATAGGTGATCCTGTGGCTTAAATTGTATTCTCTCGGAACACACATTATCACCATTAATGCTGTTGAGTTTGAGCGCTTGGTTAAGGTGATGAGGATAAACTTCTCTATTATAAAGGAAATACCCTATTTGTGATTAGGGAATAACCTCTAGGGTGATACTTTGGAGATTTAAATCCATGATGATCTTATCTGAATCAAATATTTCATAATGGATTCTGGAATGGTGAATTTCTAATTCTGTTGTTCCATCTACATTTATTAGCTATTAATGATACAATTTTTCAAAAGGAAGAGGGAAATAAAGGAAACTTTTAAATTCAGAAAAGATGCAATTTGTATTTGTAATTTAAAAATAACTGTGTAGGGACGCCTGGGTGGTCAGTTAAGTGTCTGCCTTCCGCTCAGGTCATGATCCCAGGGTCCTGGGATCGAGTGCTGTATCAGACTCTTTGCTCAGTGGAGAGCCTGCTTCTCCTTCTGCTTGCCACTCTCCCTGCTTGTGCATGCTCGCTCGCTCTCTCTCTCTCTGACAAGTAAATAAAATCTTTGCAAAAATAACTGTGTATTACATACAAAATGAGAAGAAAAGTTGGGCTTTTATGATTCAAATTTCAACTTGGATTTTTTGAAACTTTATTAGTTTTTTTTTTTTCCTGTCTACATTCAATTTCTATCTCCTGTATCCCTATACAAGGGAAAAAGAAGGCGTGGAGGTGTAACTATTAGTTTTCTGTAATAACCGTGAGTGCAAAAACATACAAAGTAATGCATTACCAATTACTTGGGCAACAAAATGGATGGTGTCTGTTAAATTGGACGTGTTGACAAACCCTTGGAGAGAGATTTCAGTTAAAGCCATTA
Organism: Mellivora capensis; assembly: GCA_004024625.1. Classification (NCBI taxonomy): domain Eukaryota; kingdom Metazoa; phylum Chordata; class Mammalia; order Carnivora; family Mustelidae; genus Mellivora; species Mellivora capensis. The sequence continues at coordinate 172,788 of PISX010000679.1, forward strand.
GTCCTCAAGCCTCTGCCTTTCTAATCATTTGAATCAAAGCCACTTCTGCCCATCTGCTGTTTAGAGATAGACAATTATACTTATTAGTTTGTGGTTTAAGCTGTTAGAATGAGTTATTCTATTTGGATGTCAAGTCATTGCAATTATATTTTTGCTGTAAGGTTGTTTTTGTCTTTTAGTAGTTGCGTCCAACAAAATCAGGTGTAAGCCTTGCTAATTAGTAAGCACCAAGCACATTTTATGATGAGTTTCTTAGAAATGCAGCTGGCCTATTCACGTTTCAGTCATTTGGTATACCTGCAGTGAACTCACAGCATGATTTGAATGAAAAGAATTAAACAATTAGCTTTGTGATGGATTCATAGATCTAAAGGCTAACTGAATACAGTCTTTCCATCTAAAATGTAGATTTATGGTTATTTTTTCCATTGTTAATGGATTGAGTGCTTTTTTTTTGATAATGTAGAGAGGAATTTATTATAATGAAATATTTTAAAAACAAATTTATCATTGACTCCTGCTATTTATGCAAATGTAAACTATATATATTTGAAACTTTTATCGAAGAAGGAGGAAAATAGTCTTTGGTCCAGTATTTTTTAGGAATAGTGAAGAAACAGAGTCCAAAAAAGAAAAGATAAGAGAAAGAAAAATGTACCAGGGAACTATATTTTGATATCCAAAACCACAATAGAAATGATTTAAGTTTAATACTTAAAAAGTGGGGATAGCTGCTAGCTTTTGTTCTACCGTTATTAGCTGTGTTACTTTGGGCATGTTACTTCACCCCAGAGCTAGTGATGTACATTTGAAGATCATCCTTGTAGATGGTATTCGAAAGGAGGGGAGGAAGGAATTGAGGATTGTTTTGAGGATTGAAAACCGGGGCACTCTAACATTTTGAAGGAGAGATGTAGTTCCAGCAGAAGTAGAAGAGAAACTGGTGAGGTAGGAAGGAGGTGGAAGGGTCTGGGTCCTGGAAGCCAAATGAAGGGAGGGTGTCTTATATAGTATTAACTCACTGGCAAGTCTCTGGGGTAGCTTGTCCCTATTCTTGAAAGCTCTTTGGTTATTTACTTCACTTTTACAAAATTTAACATCCTGAATGAGCAGTGGGGAAAAACTGAAATGATACTACTTTTCCTCAAATTGAGCACTTTCCTGGATATTTCTGTATACAGATTTCTATTTGGTTACAGATCTCCATTAGTATATTCTTTCATTAGGACTGCCTTGCCATGAGTGCTAGTAAGGCATAATTTCATGTCTTTTCCCTGCAAGTAAACTTTAGAAAGAAGTGAAAGCAAGAGTTTTTGAAGTGTTTCTGCGTAGTCTTTAGTTATGCTTGTAACTATTCCATTGGCGTATCTCACAAGAGATTTTTTTAGGTATTTTGAACAGAAAATAAATTTTCAGAATTATAAAGATTAGGGATTACACATTGTATTTTATAGCTGAGATGTAGACGTCAAGGAAAGTCCTTAGGTTAGATTACATGGTGTTGCCTGCTTACTGCATCGACCAGGTGATATATCAGTTGTGTGTTTTTTGAGAAATTAAATGTAATGAGCATGTATTTGAACCTTCTGTTCCATGCAGCTGAGCTTAGCTGTCAAGGACAGGAAAACAGCAGCTGCTCATAGAGCACACATGGGTGATGGCTAGTTCACTGGACCAGAGGTAAACCAGATTCCTACCATAGCCAAGAATAAGCATTGTATTTAAACCACTAATTAGTTGCAAAATCCAACTTAGTTTACTGTGGTTCAGTTAGTGTTCATATTTTAATTTTATAATTATAAAAATTAGCTGTTTGTATAATACTGACAACTTTATTTCAGTCTCAAAAGGTAAGGCTAGTTCTACTTTTTTTCATTGCTTTCCTTCTGCTACTCTTTTGGTGATAATAACTAATATTTAATTAAGCATTTACTTCAGCCTGTAGTTGTGTTAGGGATTTGCATACATTTTAGTTTCATAACAATGCTAGGAAGAACTGTTTATACTACCCAGAAAACTGAGGCTCAGAGGGGTTAAGTAACATGCCCAAAGTAACACAGCTAATAACGGTAGAACAAAAGCTAGCAGCTATCCCCATTTTTTAAGTATTGAACTTAAATCATTTCTATTGTGTTTTTGCATATCAAAATATAGTTCCCTGGTACATTTTTTTTCTCTTATCTTTTAATTCTTTTCTTTCTTTTGCTTTACATGTTTAAGATAAACTTGATAATAAGAAATTAAATTTTGCCCTGCATTTTGGATTAATGCCCTTTTTATGTTGCAGTCCTCATTTTAAAGTAGAAGTTTCCCTTAAAGTAAAAAAGATACGCAGAAATGTTGGGAGACCTTGTGGTCAAACTTCATCTCTTTCAGTTAAAGTTTAAGTATGTACTTGTTTCTTCTACACTTGGTGAGGTTTCTTGCAGTGAATCATTATGCCAACCTTGACATGAGCTGCTGCCCTTTGTTGTAATCCTTTGATGAGATCCATGCTTGCCTTTTTTTAGACCTTGACCTTAAAGCCCACAACCTCAGATGGTGCTTCTTTGTTCCAAGTTGGTAATGTTTTAACTTTTCAGGTAATGAGAGGCTCCCTTGATAGCAGCATCAGTATTAAAGCTTAGAACACATTTTTGGAGCAGTGACATGAAACCCAAAGCTTTCTAACATTGTTAGCCCCTCAGAAATGACATTTATTTGAGGTGAATTTCCTAGGGTGTCAGATGTTCAAAGGACTTAGTAGTGTGTCATAGTCTAAGGGATACTTTGGTTATTCTTGGTTTTGTTGTTGATTATCCTGAAGACATCCTCAGGGACAGTGAATATTATTCCAGTATCATTCAGATTGAACTCGTATCTGCATTCGATGCTGCGATCTTGTTATTAGTATTCTGCATGGGTTTTCATTAGAAGAAATAAACATAAGTAACTTTTGAAAATTATAATTTATTAATCTTTATTTTAAATGAACCTTAATTGATGGTCTTATAAATTGGTACAATAGTCATGGAAAAAAGCACAGCAATTCATCTCAAGAGCCATAAAGTTCTCATACTTTTATTCTAATAGTTTTGGCAATGAGCGTCCTTTTAGTCTGAACCAGAAAAGTAGATTCTCAGAGACTATATATATATCACTGTGTTTTCTTTCTTATTTCCTCTGTATTTATCTTTTCATGGGCACATTTATTTGTAAAGTATGTTCTCCAAAATAATGTATGATTTCCAAAGCACTTGACACTAAATTACTTTATTGCATCCTACTTTATTCCAACTTTGAGCCAGAGCCTTAAAGAACATATTCGCTAGGGTGTATTTAGTACTTATTCTATGTCAAATACTGTGTCCTATGTGCTTTATAAATATAAAATCATTTAATACTAAAAAATAGTGAGATAAGGTGAACCATGAGAGACTATGGACTCTGAAAAACAACCTGAGGGGTTTTGAAGGGGTGGGGGGTGGGAGGTTGGGGGAGCCAGGTGGTGGGTATTGGGGAGGGCACGCATTGCATGAAGCACTGGGTGTGGTACAAAAACAATGAATACTGTTACGCTGAAAAGAAATTAAAAAAAATAGTGAGATAGAAATTATGATGCCCATTAATGAGAAAACTGATAGTTTAAATTTACTGACCAAGAACATATGAAGGATTTTTAATTTTTTAAAGACTTTATTTATTTATTTATAGAGCTTGAGCAGGGAGAGGGGCAGAAGGAGAGGGAGAAACTCCAGCAGACTCCACACTGAGTGCATAGCCTGATGTGGGGCTCAGTTTCACAACCCTGAGATCACAATCTGAACCAAAACCAAGAGTCAGATGCTTAATTGACTACACCACCCAGGCGCCCCTGTGCATTCCATTCTAAAAGTCCATTGTAAATAAAGCATAATTCCCTAACACTGTGAGTGTCCTTATATAAGATTTAGGGCGGTCATAAAAATCCGTAGCTAGGAAAAAAGTGGGATATGAAACTTTGTAATTAGCAAAACATATAATAATTCTCAAGCCTTTAAGTTTACCAGTACTCCTTCCCTTGGCAATTTAGATTTGGAACTATACCAAAAGATGCCTTTGTTCCTTGGTAGAGCAGAGTTCCAAGCCTGTTAGAGATGAGAATGACCTGTAGACAGAGATGCTTATTCCAATTCTCAGCTGACTTCTCGGGTCACTTTTGTTTCTGTTCCTTCCAGTACAACGTTTAAAAAAAATGTACAATCATAAATGTGTGAAGTTTATGTTTCTTTTTTGTAGCCTTGACTATTATTGCCTTCAGAATACTGTGTTTGCTTTTAGGTGCCATACAGGTGTTTTAGAGTTAATTGTTTGGATATGAGAAAAAATAGAGAATGCTTCTTTGGGAAGACTAATCATCATCAATTAATAAATTATTTTGCTGAGTATAGATTTACTTTATAAAATGAGTATAAGCAAACATCCCTTGTTATTTTAAAAATACACCTTCAATATTACAAACAGCAAGTCATCACAGAGTTGTAAAATTTGAGCCACTTTATTTAACTAGGGATTCATTTTGTCTAGATTGTTCTTAAATGGGAAAGGCAGAAATGATGAGAAATGTGAAAATGTTATCTCTGCATGTTTTCATGTGGGCCAGGAGGATCCTTTAGTTTTTCCTTCTTTTTGCCAGAACTGGACTGACTCACTCTTGGTGCCCACATAAATATTATTTAGTTAATAGTAAAGAGTGGAGATCTGTTGTTTTGGTGTCATGCAGGTTTTTGTTGCCACGCCCCTTTCCTTGATATCATCCATCTCTGTTTCTGGTCATGATCATTGGATTAAATTCTCTCCCTCTGCCACTAAACTATAACTTCTGTAAAAACAAAGACTGCACATTTTCATTTTTGCTTTGTATGTCTTGAGCCATTGTCACAGTCCCTGGAACAAAGAAGTTGCTTAGTAAATATTTGATGAATGACTAAGGGTTTTATTTATTCTTATCTTCACATGTACCTAACATAGCCCTTGATATGTGGTTATTGTTCAGTAAAGGTTTGCTGAGACAAATTAAAAAAAATCTGTTTAATATACATAGACTTCCTTGACAGAAATTACAAATTTTATAAGTGTGAAAAGATTATACATGATCTTATTATTTCATATTCTTCATTCTTTTTAAACCTATAACTGATCTAATCTCACTTCAGAATGATTCAGGCAGGCTTTAATATACCCATTTTACAGAAAGGTTAAGTAATGTATTTATGGTCACAAAGCTAGTAACTGGAGAATTTAGTATTTAACTCAGATTGCATGACTCTACAAGCTGTCCTTTCAGCCGCTGTACTATTCTAAGCAATGCACAAGCCAGAAAACTTTAGTGTAATATACAAAAAATAAGCAAATTATATGTCAGTGACCAGAAAGTGGTAGGTAAATAAAAATGGATTAAAAATATGATTTCTTTAAGTAAAAAGAAAAGAGGTAAATATGATTAAATAAATGGAACAATTTTAATAATCTGGCCATGAAAACAAGCTCAAGGCTGCTTATTCTTACAATGTAAATTAGGTGCTTGGGGTAGTCTGAGTTTGACTTGTTAACTTTTTTAATTTATGCCTCTTGTAGGTTTGAGTGGCCGCTTCTTTGTCACTACTCTCCCAGCATTTTTTCAGTAAGTTTAAATAATTTTCTGATTAGAAACTTAAGAACATTAGAAGAAATTCGAAAACAGTATCAGGAATTCTAAGTTGTTTTCCATAACCATTGCTTATTCAATTGAACATTTGAAGAGAGTATGCAGTGTTCACTGGTGTGCAGTGAAAGATAGCTGGTAGAAGAGAGGGGTGCCCGGAGTACAGCAGGGGAAATGTACCTAATGTCAGACAGTGAGTAGGAGGGGGTGGGGGGTGTCAAAGAAGATTTCTCTGATAATACGAAAGGTAGGAATTGGATTAAGCAGACAGAGTGGAGAAGCCCTTTCCAGATACAGGAGCTATCATGGATAAAGCTGGGAGAAAATGAGATACCTTCTGAGGACTGTAACTGCTTTTGGCCCATAGGATGCAGTTGGATCATCTTGGGTGATAAGGCTAGTGAGGCTCAGGTAGTGATGGGGAAAGAGAAAAGGCAAGATACTTAGGAGGTGGGATCACTGGGACATGGTGACTACTTAGCGATAAGGAAGGAAGAGCCTATGATGACTACCAATGGGCCACGTAGAACTCATAAAAGCTATTGAGGAGCCACTTCACTAAGATGAAGTTTGGAAGATAGAGGCCAGGATGGAGAAGACAGTGTGAAGTGCCTGTTAATTCCAAATGGAGAAGTTTAAATAAGTAATAGTTTGATTTCAGGATCTCAAGTACAGAAGAAAGATCTCGACTGGAGAGATGTATTGGGGATTCTTCAGCATTGTGGTAGACAAACATTGCAATGTATCTAGGGAGAACATGCACAATAGGACTCGAAATAGGTCAAGGATAGAACCTGGGATTGACCAACATTAGGATATCTGCAAAGGAAGACAGGGTAGTGAGGAACTGAGCAGGGGTGGTAGGAGTAATAAGAAGCCAAGGGAGCTCATGTCATAAAAGCCAATGGAAAGGAGAAACGAAGAGGTGTTTAGTAGTGGACAGTGCTAATGACAGACAAAGAAAAATGACAGAAAAGTGCTTTATGGATATGGCATTGAAGAGCCATTGGAGACCCCCAGTACTAGCAGTTTCTATGGAGGTGTGGAAGCAGAACCACTGATCACATGAATGCTGAATGAGTAATACATGGGGAGAAAATGGCCAGTGCAGACCTTCCCTCAGGAAGCTGTACTGTGGTGAGAAAGTCAGAAAAAAACTGAGGGACCTGTGAGAATACAAGGTGTTTTGTTAATTGAGGCGGGGCGAGGGGGAGCTTGAATAACATAAATTTGGAAAGCTGGATACGAGTTTTTTTTTTTTTTTTTTTTGGATACAAGTTTTTAAAGCTTGATAACAATTGCTCTTTTGCCATTGTAAGAGAAAAATTGAAATAATTGATAGCAAAAATAATAAAAAGTAACTTGGTAGATTAGACACTGCCAAGAACTTTGCTTACAGTCCTAAATTGTGCAGTGATAAAAATAAAATGCGTAATGCCTGCCATTTTGGAATTTCTAATCTGTAATAGATAAATATTTATGCCTAACTATAATTATTTTCTTCAGTTGAGCCAAGTGAAAATTCAAAGTGAAGTTCACATGTAAAACTAGTATTTGTTTTAATTTTTATTATCTGTAACACTTGTTATTTTAATGGATTTATTCTCTGTTTGTTTTTCTAATAATAGTGCAAAGGATGGGATATTCCGCCGTTACCGTGGCCCAGGAGTCTATGAAGACCTGCAAAATTATATCTTAGAGAAGAAATGGCAATCAGTGGAGCCTTTGACTGGCTGGAAATCCCCAGCTTCTCTGACGTAACTTGTTATTTTTCTTATGACAAAGTATTATTTATAAAATGGGAGATATTAACTTAAACAGCCCATAGACCTTGCAAGTCTATATTTTTCTTCATATTCAGTTCTGATTACCCAGACTATGCATGACCATGTTTGGCCAATGTTGTGTTTCTGGTTTTATGACCCACACGTTTCAGCTAGTTGTTAGCACACTGGGAATTAAGTATCCAGATTCAGGCAGGTTACAAAAGCTTTTCCTCCAACTTTTGTACTAAGCCATATTAACTATTTTCTCTTTATAAAAGATGATATTGAATAACATTTGTCATTCTTCTGTTTAAATTATTGATAAGATAGAAGAGTTAACTCTTTTTTGAATTATAGTTTATGAAGGTTTTGCTATTGTATTTATGTGGAAAATAAAACCTATGGTGTCTTTAGCTGCCTGGTGGAACACAGATGGAGGTAACTTTTGTTCATGATGTCAAACTGTGTAATTATTGGTGAAGTAGATAAGGCCAAACCATACAAACTTTTTTAACAGTTGGTTTTAATTTAGAATGAATTGTCATAATTGTAGTTGTTTATATTAGTCTATGTAAGAATAGGGAATATCCCTGTTGAAATAGAATCAAAGTATGCAATATTTCAGAAATAAATCATCCAGTAGCATTTATGTAATACCCAGGAAATCTAGAGCTTACTCTAAAAGCAGCTCACTTCTGTAGGGTGCCTGGGTGGCTCAGTCGGTTAAGCATCTGCCTTGGCTTAGGTCATGATCCTGGGGTCCTGGGATCAAAATCCGCATCGGGCTCCCTGCTGGGTGGGGAGTCTGCTTCTCCCTCTGCCCCTCACCCTACTTGTGCTCTTTTTATCGTTCAGATAAATAGATAAAATCTTTAAAAAAATAAAGCACCTCACCTCCAGTGTTTCATTTTACAAATATTTGAGCACTGGTTTTATGCCAAATGCTGCTCCGGGTGCTAGGTATTCAACAATAAGCAAGGCAGAGTTGGTCCCTCTGCTCTCTTTAGGTAACTTAAATTAAGATAGATTAAGGGAGGGATGCCTGGGTGGCTCAGTTGGTTAAGCGGCTGCCTTCGGCTCAGGTCATGATCCCACCGTCCTGGGATCGAGTCCCACATCGGGCTCCTTGCTCAGCGGGGAGCCTGCTTCTCCCTCTGCCTCTGCCTGCCACTCTGTGTGCCTGTGCTTGCTCGCTCTCTCTCTCTCCCTCTCTCTGACAAATAAATAAAAATTAAAAAAAAAAAAAGATAGATTAAGGGAAAAAAAAAACTAGGGATATAAAGAATCTTAATCTGGGTAACTACTGTTAAAAACAGACAAATCTTTAGTAAGGCAGGAGGCATAGGCCTCTATCGGATGAGAGTTGGAGCACCAGAGAGAACTGAAGGAGAGAATGACCTAGCTGGGTAAAGAAGGTGGGGAGGAGTATTTCCAACAATGGGGATAACGCGGCTATAGGCCCCCATTGGGAAAGAGCTCATGATACTGAAGAGCAGAAAGATGGGTAACATTGAGCACAGAGAAAAGGAGGGGGAGCGGTACACACTAAGAACGAGAGGCAGGCAGGAGCAGGATCATACAGGTCTGCAGCTTTGGTTTGGAACTTGGATGTATCAGTGCATACAATTAGAAGATGGCTCTTAGGAGGAGAGGTTGGAGAGGGCACCAATGGATGAGGTGAGACAATCAGAAGGTTGTTGCACTGTACCTGTTAAAGGTACAGTGAGGAAGAAGAAACAGTAAGCACAAAATACTCTTTGGAGAAGTTTGTGAAGCTGGAGAGCCATATGAGGTCCAAGAATGCACTTTTTAAAAGAAAGAGAGGGTAGAACATGTTTTTGTGCAGAAGAAAATGATCCCGCAGAAAGGGAAAAATTGCTAACTCAGGAAGAGGGATGGCAGAAAGAGCCAAGTCATTAACAAGACCAAAGGGATGGGATCCATGGCACAAGTGGAGGAATTAGGCTGTGGTAGGGCAGATCTCCTTTCTCTGTCCTAACAGGAGGAGGCGGATCAGGTGTACACCAGGCTCAGATTTGGTGGTGGGAAGATAAGAGAGATCACATGGTGGCTTCTGATTTTGCAGTGATGTACAAGGAGCATTTGTTAGCTGAGCAGGCATGGAAGGGAGGGAGGGTGTGGAAGGTCTGAAGAGAGGGAAAAGACGTGAGCTATCATCTCAGGTAGAGCCTAAAACAATACAGTATTGAGTGCTCCCTGAGGTTTGTGACTGGGAAGGGAGAGCGGTCAGCTGGTCATGTGGTTTTCCCCAGAGACATGCAGCTACCCAAGGTTGGGGTTTTTTGTCAGGTATGTACAATGGAGGGAGAAAGGGCCAGGCGGGTTGAATATTTATAACAGAGGAATTGAAATGAAGACTATGAGTCTAAGCTTTATGTGAATGAAAGTGAATCCAGGAGAGAGGATGACATTACAAAAACTGAAGGGGCAGATCCCTGTGACCTCAGGTTTTTTTGTGTTTTGGGTTTTTTTATGTTTTGTTTTGTTTGTTTGTTTGTTTGTTTGTTTGTTTTTAAAATAGTTTTCACGCCCAGCATGGAGCCCAACACAGAGCTCGAGTTCATAGCTGTGAGATCGAGACCTGAGCTGAGATCAAGAGTCGGACACTTAACCAACTGAGCCACCTAGGCCCTCCTTGTTTTTTCATAGTATACATCACCAGTGGTTCTCTTTCTCTCATTTATTCATTTTTCTTTTAGGATGTCTGGAATGGCTGGTCTTTTTAGTATCTCTGGCAAGATATGGGTGAGTAATCTTAAATATATTTTTTGTGACTATCTTTGCAGACAGGTTTTTAAAGAGTAAAAATGTAGCTTCTAAACAATAGGAAAGTAAACATTTACAAATACTTGTATAATGTCACTTTTCTTCTTAAGCCACACAACTGCTCTCATGTGGGGTCTCCAGTAGAATTGTGTCCCTGTGTAGAAGGGCATAAATTGAACAAAGACCCATAACTACTGTATTAGTCATATTTTCTTTGATCAGTGGTGAGTCCCTTTATTAAAGCTGAAAGGGCTTATGTGGTTTAACTTCATCTTATTTTCCCATTGTCAGAATCTCCCTATAGGTCAAAGATTATTTAAGCCTGAAAGTGATTCTGTGCATCAGGGATCTGCAAACTATAGCTTGGGGGCTGGCCACCTGTTTTTATAAGTTTTATTGGAACACAGCCATGTTCATTCATTACCTATTATCTAGAACTGCCTTCATGCTACAGTGGTAGCGTTGAATAGCTCTGACTGAGACCAGGTGGCCGACAAGCCTAAGATATTTATTTTCTGGCCCTTTAAGAAGAAGTTTGAATGTCCCTACTATAAGCAATTTTATCGTTTCACTGAGTCATTTCAGTGAGTTAGAACTGTTATTTAGGTTAAAAATGTTGAACAATTATATAATCTTGAATGTGTTATATAATCTTTTACTTTCCTTTATGTGTAGGGGTAAATTCTGCCAAATTTAACAAACTTGCTGTGGACTTAAATATATATCCTTAAAGCATTTCAAAAAGTCTTTAGAAGTGAGTCCTTACATTTGTCTTTTCAAGGCTATGATTCTAAGTCATGATGTCCTGTTTGGAACTTAATATTCAAGGAGTTCATGAAGACTCTTCTGTTTCTCATGCACATTGATGTATGTTTAGGGAAATTTAAGAATGGTCTTTTGTGTCCCAGTTTTTCAGTTATATTTTATTTTCTGCCTTGTAAGATGGAATACTAACTCCAGTATATTTTAACAGAAACTAGGTTTGTCACTTGGATTCAGTATTTCTTAGTTAAAGTTTGTTAACTGTTTTTTATTTTTGGCATTTGTGTATGATATTAAACAATAACTGGGATTTTCCCTCTCTCCAGATAGTATGAGTTTCATATGATTTCCTTCTACTATTTTCTTAACACCGACGAGAAGTTTATTCAGGGTTTGAGAATTATGAATTGCCAATTGGGAATGGCGAGTAAGGATTTTGCCTTTTGCAGCATGTTGACACTAAAAGTTGACAGAGTCATTTATTCTGATAGCCATCTGAGAACCTTGTAGCCTTATAATGTCTAATTCAACAGGATGACCATTATAGGTGGATGTCAGGAATCCTAAGAGTAAGTTCTTAGCATGGAACCTATAATAAGTGCATGTCAAGAGATGAATTTTGTATAATGGTTTAAGAAGAGCTTAGATAGAAGTTGGTCATAACTTTCATGCATTGTTAAAGAGGTATATTTTCAAATATAGTATCTGGGGAGATAAATAATTGCTTTGACCTCATATAACTTGGCATTTTGTGCTTTGATAAACAAGAGCTTGATAAGAAGTTACAGTTTTTCATTTTATCATGCAAATAATTACAATGTGTGGCACTGTCATGTCAAGGCCAGGAGTGGGTGTTTTATCTTTATATGCACAGTGCTCCAGCCATGGGCAGCATGCAGATTCTGTGTGTATGCATCAGACTGCAAAGAAAAAGCAATTTGGAGAATAGAATAAGAACCATCTCTGAATAACCAATGAAGATGTTCTTCCTTTTGTTTTTTTTTTTAAGATTTTATTTATTTATTTGAGAGAGAGTGAGCAAGAGAGAGTGAACAACATGAACAGGTTAGTGGGGAGAGATAGTGGGAAGGGAGAAGCAGACTCCCCAGTGGACAGGGACAAGACTCAGGCCTTGATCCCAGGACTTTGGGATCATGACCTGAGCCAAGGGCAGATGCTTAGCCAACTGAGCCACCCAGATACCCCAATAAAGTTGTTCTTTTTAGTGATTGAAAAGTAGAGTATATATGATGTTTATATACATATGTATACTTAGAATGTCTGTCTAGATATCTAAACAGGGAACAAAAGAAGCTAGTTTTTTTTTTTTTTTTTAGATTTTATTTATTTATTTGACACAGAGAGATCAAAAGTAGGCAGGCAGAGAGAGAGGGGGAAGCAGGCTCCCTGCTGAGCAGAGAGCCTGATGTGGGACTCGATCCCAGGACCCTGAGATCATGACCTTAGCTGAAGGCAGAGGCTTAACCAACTGAGCCACCCAGTCGCCCCCAAAAGAAGATAGTTTTATAGGATAAATTGTTAAATGTGATATACAAACAATTAGGTTTTACATTCTATTGAGTCACTTTTATCTAGTATTAATACCATATTTTTTCATTTTTGGTAAGTTTTTGCCTGGAATGTTTCTCCACTTTCAACCTTTTCATTCTTGTTATATTATAAATGAGTCTTGTAAAATGCACATAGCAAGAAATAATTCTTTTAAATGATAAATTTAGTCCATTTATATTTATTGGCCTTACTAATGTATTTGCCCTAACTGTAGGTTGTGTGTGTGTGTGTGTGTGTAGCAGAGAGTAATATAACTAAAGGAACATAAGTGGTAGCTTAGTAGATTATTTTGATCTCTCCATGTGTGTGTATTCATTACCTTAAAAATCTGTGAGAGAAATCTGGTATCACCCCCTGTATCAGCATCTAGCTTCTCCAAGCCTCTTGACAACTTTTGTGGTTTCTTCTTTTCTTAGAAACTTAGAAACTTAGAAACAAGTTTCCAGGCTTCCATGAAATCTCTGGGAAGGGCTCTCACAACCTGTTTCTATAATCTAGACCTTGTCCTCTTACTCACAGGGAACGTGATTTCCAGCCTGGTGAGAACCAATCCTCGGTTGTCTGTCAGGTTTCCACTTCAACTTCGAGGTGCAGTCTTGCCTCGTTGCATATAAAGAACCACTTACCGTGCAAGTCCTCCTAGCTGACCACCCAGCTCACTCAGCATATTTAGCCAGCCCTTCTCCCTTGCCCAGGATCCTTCCATCAATGTTGAATGTATCATTGTGGGAAAATAATCTGTTTGTAACTCATGTCTAAACAATATAAAACTCCAGTGCAACCATATTAACAGTGAACAAAAGAAACATAGCATGTGGTGAGAGAGAAAGAGGGAAAGAACATGGCTAGAACCAAATGAGTGTAAGGTCTCCAAGAGAGAAGGTCCAAAGAGCCAAACAAGAAAGAGGGAAAGACACAGAGTGGCTAATGTCAGTAAGGCGAGGTTACTGATGCCCATCCACAATCTCTTATCCTATTGTGATGTTGTGGATACATAAACAGACAGAAGTCAGTGTTTCTTTAGCAACAGCCTCCCCTGGTTGGGTGGTTGGTTAGGCATAATACTTCTATAGGGAAAATTGCATGCTATTACGTGGGGGAAAAGGTAACAAAGCAGTGTTTGTAATGTTATGTTCATGTGGTGTTTTCATGTGTGTACGGGAAAGTGCCTGGAAGGAGATTAATCAGATGTCAACAATAGCTATCTCTGATACTGAAATTATGGCTATAGCTAAATCTCTTATCTTTGTCTGTATTAATTTTTTTCTGTAATGAAAAAGATAAAGTAAAAACAAGAGTAATATCTATAAGATGAGCCTACTGAACTAGTCCTTAAAGTCCTTGAATTTCTGCTGTAGGAGTGAAGCCAGCTTGCTGGGTCTGGCATTCTGGAAATAAGAGCTTGTCCTCAGGATGTCAGAATTGCTTGGTGAGGAGACACCCACACAGCTGAGTTCCCATGAACTCAGGGGTTTTGTTGTGTTTTGCATTTGGCTTCCTTAACTCTACACCAACCTCCCATATGTTCTTGCTTGACTAAACCCTTGAGGTGAAGAAATTCCTAGTACTGTGTTATAAGCCAGATCCTGCGAGCTTCCTGCTGTCACCTGGAATCCAAGTGATCCTTAGTAGGTAATTTGTACCACAATGTGGAGGAAGGGTGGATAATCTCAAATGTTCTATCCAGCACTAAAATTCAGATTGTCTTTCCAATCCAATCGTGATAGTATTCACTGATGTGTTTTAATTTTTATACAAACTTGTAGAAGTCAGTGCCACTTTAGCTCTAACACCCATCCTCATATATAGTCTTGACATTTGCCTACCTCATAAGAGTCACTGGAGCCTGGAAGACAGCTCAAGGAGTTCTGAAAGGTGGATAGACATCTTCTAGATATGGAATCAGCACTGATTTTATATTTATAGTAGCAATATCAAATTTCTTTGATATTCAGCTTAAAAGAAGTTACTCATCTTAATGAAAAATGTTAATAATCTAAAGGTTAGTACAAGGTGAGGCTAATGCCATGAAAGCAGTGCATAGGAGATTGAACTTGGCAAGCACTGTCACTGAGTCTGGTGCCACTGTCAGTGTTCAGAATCTTGGGGCTGACATGTTGTCTGTGGCCCCTGTATGGAGAGACTTTCCAGCCTTTTTGTCTTCTCATCTTTTTTCACAGTTGGCTACAATGGTGTAGGGAGGTATTATCTCTCTCTCTTCCAGAGAGACAGCTCATTGTTCTCCACCCTTTGAGTGTATCTCTGAACCCATAAGTTTTCCCTGCTGTAAACTGTTGTCACCAGAACATTTTGAGTGCTTAGCATAGAACCTGGCACCTAGTCAGTACTTGGTAAGTGTTTCCTCTTAGTTGAATCCACTAATCGTTATTGTTATTTTACTTTTTACCTCTCACTAGTCAATAAGGAATGCTTTCTCTTTTTATTCATTTACTTTTTTTTAAGATTTTATTTATTTATTTGACAGACAGAGATCACAAGTAGGCAGAGAGGCAGGCAGAGAGAGAGGAGGAAGCAGGCTCCCCGCTGAGCAGAGAGCCCGATGCGGGGCTCGATCCCAGGACCCTGAGATCATGACCTGAGCCGAAGGCAGAGGCTTAACCCACTGTGCCACCCAGGCGCCCCTATTCATTTACTTTTTAAAATCCAGGCTGATAGCAGGGTTAAAATACAGTTTATGGCAGTTGTACAATGTGTATTTTTGCTAATTAGGTTTAGCATCTGAATGCATTTCAGTGTTATTTTATTTGATTTGGTGAATTTGTGCTGTTCACTGAGCTAATATAGTATGTAACTTCCCTCACCTCAGTGCCACTGTTGTTATTCAAGGACACAGATGATAAGGTAGGATGCATCCTTGCGGGGACAGTCTGTGTGGTGGAGAAGATTTAAGACTTTATAAATACCTCTTCATGAGGATTTAAGGACATGAGTGTTTAGACTGGTGAATAACAAGAGAGTGTTTCTTTCAAAGTGGAATATTTTTTAAAAAAAATTTCAATTTCAGTGTAATTAACAAACAGTGCTATATTAGTTTCAAGTGTACAACATAGTAACTCAACAATTGTATGCTTTACTCAGTGCTCAATATGAAAAGTGTACTCTTAATCCCCATGACCTATTTCACCCATACCTTCACCCAATTCCGCTCTGTTAACCATTATTCTCTACAGTTAAGAGTCTGCTCTTTGGTTTGTCTTTTTCTGTTTGTTAAATTCTACATGAGTGAAATCATATATTTGTCTTTGATTAACTTATTTCACTTAGCATTATACACTCTAGATCCATCCACCTTGTTGCAAATGGCAAGATCTCCTTTTTTATGGCTAATATTCCATTGTGCATACATACCATATCTTCTTTATCCATTTAGGTTTCTTCCATAATTTGTCTATTGTCAATAATGCTGCAATAAATATGGGATTCATATATCTTTTCCAATTATTGTTTTCATATTCTTTGGATAAATACCCCATAGTGAAATTACTGGATCACATGGTAATTCCATTTTTAAGTTTTTGAGGAACGTCCATAGTGTTTTCCAAGGTGGCTGCACCAGTGTGCGTTCACACCAGCAGTGCATGAGAGTTCTTTTTTCTCCACATCCACACCAACACTTAACAAGAATATATTTTAAAACTCCCCAAACGTCCCTTTGTGTTTTAGATGGTGGCATCTCTCCTCTTAGTGTTTTGAGTTTTTTTCCTTGTAAAATGATCTAGAACCCTATTACAGTGAGATGGTGTACACCCACAGAATACCTCTCTTAATGCCTACAGGAGGCTGCAAAGTTGTGTTTTGTTGCAAGTGTTGAAAGGGTAAAACATTGAAGGTGAACTGGACCCTTGGCTATTACTAGAGAAAGTCTGAGCTGCTCCCACACAGGGAGGATATTTTGAGGATTCTGATCTGTGTTTGAAAGGGATATTGGGTTTGTCCCAAAACTCCTCAGAGTATATTCTGTGACACTGGTGGGATCTAAATCCAAAAAGTTCTCTGTCACTTAGGGTCAGCCCAGCTCTGAATGAGACAATACAGCACTGGGGTCCCTGAGTGAGTACCCCTGGCAGCATTGAATCTGACCTTCAGTAGTTCCGTCCTCAGAGGGAATACTGGGCTCCTTGGAGAGAGAAAGCTCTACCTCCTTCCATGGACACTTTGGCCTTGCTCCATTCCTTAAATCCAACTGACCACCGGGTAGAATATTCTTCTCATTTATTCTACTGTAATAGTGTTTTCATTTAGTCTCTCCCTCAAATCTGTATGTAGCCAAAAACTACCTCTAACTCTGTTATCTATTACAATGATACTGTGTAAGTTGTGAGGCTCATTAAGTGATATTTTTGTGCATCTTAAGGAAACAGAGTGAGATACTTCCTTATAATGAGCACATATAATTTTGGACAAGGATCAGTATTTTCCACAAGTGAAAACTGTCACTTTGCCTGGCAGTTAAACAAAACATGGGAATCTAAAACTGAGTTAGATCAGTTTGAATCAGTTATTACTCAAAAACATATATACAAACAAGACTTCACGTACCTAATGCCGCAAACTCCAACACTCTTGAAGGTGTTCTAAAACCACTGTGAACTCTGACAAAGTAAACAGATAAAGATTTATGTCTGCAGTTGTGAAAACACAACTTGGTTAATGAGGCTTTGGTATTAATCAACTAAAAGACCACAAGATGGCAGGGTTTCTCTAAGAGGCTCACATAGATCCTTTAAAGAGTAAGTTGATGTGAGAAAATTGAAGCGGAACTCACTACAATAAGAGGATATTTTGAATCCACCAAGAAGTGTGTGACCCAGAATGCAATGATTCGAAGTCATATAACTTACTGAATTCCATAAAATAACTTAGAAAATTTCTTAAGGGTTATTTAATCATTTATTTTGCAGAAAGAGTGTGAGTCACTATGCAGGACTTAGAATGGGACGTTATTCATTCCAGCCATATGGATGGATATTATTTATAAAACAAGCTCCAGAATACACACCTTTATGGATCAGCACAAAGCCAGACTGGTTTTCTATATCTTCTAATTCTTTGGCACATTTCAGAGTTTAATTCTGATGGTGGTACTGAATCATCAAGAAAAGCATAAACTATGAATACATAGAATTTTCTAAAGTGGAGAAGTGTATGTTACATTTTAGAACTTAACACTGAACAGAATCTGAATGATATCCCAAATACCTCTTCGCCTACTGGGCTGCAGAATGTTGGATTACTCTTAATAAATAATTGCCCCAGCTAAAGATAAAATGATGACCAATGCCATCAACAGAGGATGGATGGATGGATGGATGATAGTTTTATGAATCACGAGTTGTTTGCATTTCCTATGAATAATTGAAGGATATGCTAGTATCTTTTTAAAATTCAATAAATATTTATTGAACACTTGGCATATATAAGTATATAAAGTATTTGCAGAGTCTTTAGATCTATGTCTTTTACTGAATAAGAAATTGGAGAGAAGAGAGCTCATTATTCTAGACCATTAACAAGCTTTTTTGTTTGTTGGTTTGTCATTTGGAATTAAGCCAGAATAAAATACATTACTTAATTGAATTAACATTTATAAACTGAGAAACCAATGGGAGATACTTGAGTAATTTGGGTTTTGAGAAATATTAAATTAAAATAGAAACTAGGAGTCATTTTCATCCACCTCATCAGTTCTAGGTAAGTCGTTCTGTTATCTCTGCTTGCTGGTGGCACTTAGCTTGGAGCCGTTTCATCATGGGCCCAGTAAATGCTTGGATTATAGTGAATGACTGGTTTTGGAGCTGTAAGGGCCCAACACAGATGATCACTAAACCATCATGGTGAAGCATGGTTGCTGCAGGTCCATAATTCAAGTGGGCCTTCACTCCAGACTGGTAGGTTCATACCTGCATGAGTTAGCATGTAAACAATTTTCAGCAAAGATGGTATCTCTTCACTCATTTTTTAAGTATTTGACGGGAATAGTAAGCATGAAGGGATGTGGACTCTACTCAAAGACTGATGGAATCTCATTCATTCCTAATGAATTAACTAGAAAGACTTTCTTCTGTTTAGTATATTTTCAGCTTTATGGTGATTTAGGCAAGTTATTGAGGATGGGTAGGGTAGAGAAATCATCTGATTAGGAAAAGGAAGTATGGAGAGATTTTGTTTTATTTATTTATTTATTTATTTATTTATTTATTTATCGGCAGAAGGAGTGGGGGTATAGAGGGGCAGAGGGAGAAGGAGAAAGAATCATAAGCAGGCTGCATGTCCATCACAGAGCCTAGCATGGGGCTCCATCTCACAGTCCTGAAATTGTGACCTAAGCCAAAATCAAGAGTCAGACACTTAACCAACTGAGTCACCCAGGACACCCCAGTATGGAGAGATTTTAAATGATTGATGTTCTTTAAGTAGTAATTTAGTTCCACTTAAAAATTGACAAAGGGGTAGGGGTGCCTGGGTGGCTCAGTCATTAAGCGGCTGCCTTCGCTCAGGTCATGATCTGGGATGGAGCCCTGCATCCAGCTCCCTGCTTGGCAGGAGGCCTGTTTCTCCCTCTCCCACTCCCTCTGCTTGTGTTCCCTTTCTCACTGTGTCTCTCTCTGTCAAATAAATAAATAAAATCTTTTTTTAAAAAAATTGGGGTACCTGGGTGGCTCGGTAGATTAAGCCTCTGCCTTCCACTCAGTTCCTGGTCTCAGGGTCCTGGGATCGATCCCCACATTGGGCTCCCTGCTCGGCAAGGAGCCTGTTTCCCCCTCTCTGCCTACTTGTGATCTCTCTCTCTCCCTCTGTCAAATAAAAAGTGACAAAAAGATCTTTAAAATCTTTTAAAATATTTATTTAAAGAAATAAATAAAATCTTGGGGTACCTGGGTGGCTCAGTGGGTTAAAGCCTCTGCCTTCAGCTCAGGTCATGATCCCAGAGTCCTGGGATCGAGCCCCACATCGGGCTCTCTGCTCAGCAGGGAGCCTGCTTCCCTTCCTCTCTCTCTCTGCCTGCCTCTCTGACTACTTGTGATCTCTGTCTGTCAAAAAAAAAAAAAAATCTTAAAAAAAAATTAAATAAAATCTTTAAAAAGAAATTTAATTTTTTAATGGATGCCACATGATGAGTAAAAATTGAGGTATATGGAATTACTAGGGGAGAATGACCAAAAAGAATCTGTCATGATGAAAGAAGGGTCTAGAAAAACAATTCTGCCAGAGTTCTACCAGATCATGAACAAAGAAATATAACTCTTAATAGATATGACCTTGATTAGTACCCTCCAATTTTTAATGTAAAATTTGACTTTTCCTTGAAGAATTACATAAATGCAGATTGGGTGAACTTTGTGGGAACTCATACATGTAGAAACAGTTTGCAGAATTCAGTTCTAGCAAGAGAGGGAGATTCAAACATGTTTGGTAATAGATATTTTATTTTTTCCTTCTGATTACAGCATCTTCACAACTATTTCACAGTGACCCTTGGAATTCCTGCTTGGTGTTCTTATGTCTTCTTCGTCATGGCCACCTTGATTTTTGGCCTTTTCTTGGGTCTGGTAAGAGATAATGCCATTTTTTCTCTTTCTTTAAAACCACATGGGTTTTATGCAAAACTAGAAAGCAGCCAAGAAAGAAAAGATGCATAAACAAGTATCATTTTGTGTATAATCTAAAGTTACTTTTTTGATACTACTTTCAGTGGTAATTTGAGATATAATGGAAAGTTCATTAAATTATTATCTCCTAATACTAACCTAAAATATTGTGAAGATGTGTGCTGCCTAGTCAGTTTCCAAGGCAACCAAGTCAGATGTGATTTCACACATTGCTTCCTTGATTGGAACACTGTGGTGATGAGGCCAAATCTGTGAATTTGTTCCTTGAGAGAACAAGGTGGTTTTTTTCATTCATATCCCCCAACTGAACCTTTAATCCTGACCTGCTGCTTATACATACACTCTGGTTATCCTAAGGTGGATTTTGTGAGGTAAGGTACATAAAAAACACAGTCCTTATTATGGGAAAAAAATAAGATGCAAAGCACATTACTACGTCGTCTTTAAGTATTAGTACCTAGTAGGTATTTGTGCATTTTCTCCATAGATGTTTTGGGTAAGAATTGAAATAATAAATTTGTTTATTTAACTACATAAGCAACTGTAAGTGTTTTGGCAATGTTTTACTCTTTTACATAATTTTTTAATCTTTCTTTTTACCCATACTTGATCAATTTGATCAAGTTTTAAACTCTAATTAAGGAGTTCTTAAAAACCATTGTGCTATATATTAATCACAAAGCCCCTAAACACTGTATGATAGGAATAATTGATGATTACTTAAATTATCTAAAAGGACAGACGTTGAAGTTAGATTATCTTAAAGTCTATCCTTACATTGTATAATGCATTTCAGCTTTTTAGTAAGTCCTTCTTAAAAATAAGCTTAAAATGTTAGCAATAGCTTTTATATATGTGTGTGTGTGTATATATATATATATAGCTCTATACTGATATATAACTTGTTACGACAAAGCTGTACTTCAAGAAGCCAAGGAGGCTTGATTTTATTTTGCTGCAAACATGCTTGCTTCATGCTGTGGCTTATATCTGAGATCTGACTGATGGTGTTAACTCCACAGGTGGGACTGGAACTCAAGATATGTCCTTCATTAGGTCACATTAATCTTATTTCTAACCAACATGACCCTGATGGTCTGGCCTAAAAGGATTTGACTTTGTATACAAATTTGACTGGATATAAATATGCTTCTCCCAATTACTGTCTAGTGCTAGATTTTTCTAGCGGTGTATTTTAGAGCCCATGAGTATGAGGCTTTTGTAGGGGGAACACCATGAGATCCTGGATGGTTCTCAGTTGGAGTTGTAGAGAATGTAGGTTGAGTGTTAGCCTATTGAAAGACCACTGGAAAGTCTTCTCAGCATCAAGAGTTTTTGAATTTTATCTTTGAGGTTAACTTTAAGTTCAAGAAATCAGGTCAGGCCTATGCCCTAAGTTCATTCGGAAACTTCGATTCAAATAATCAGTTCAGGAAAGTTGTTAAGATTTGGCCTGAAGAAAGAAGAGAGTTGATTCTAGACTACTCAAGTGATTAAATGATATATAATATTATTCCTTAAAAGAAGTTGCGAGAGCTTTCTTTAACAAAAGGATAACGATTTCAAAGCAGTAAGAGTCATACATTTTCTGGTAACCCATTTCCATAAAATACCAAACATATATCTCTGATTCCTTTTCTACAACTGTAATATATATTTTAAAAAGTGCACAACAGCTTGAATTTTAGCCTTCAGGAAGGTCTGCAGCTGTGCCTTGTGTGCTCTGTGGCACCTTTGCCATTAACTGAGGGCTGAAAGCAGAGCCCAGGTGTGCAATCGTATGGAGCTTGGTCCTGGTGTCCCTGGAAGTTCTTCTCTCTATGAATCTGTCTAGAGTTTAACTTACACAGTGGCCAGCAGGAGCATGGTATTTTCCATAGAGGAGTGATTTCCTGATCAAATTACTGTTCCCCATAAGCCTAACTATTCTGTTTCCTACTTTTTCCTAATTTTAAAAAGATGAGAAATCAAAACAAGGCTGTTAGTTTGGATTTTTGTTTGTTTTCTTGATTGAACCTTGTTACAACTGAAATATGTTACTAAATGTTATTTTTCACCTGTACACAAAGGTCTCAACCTCTAATTCTATATAGTATCTTACTCTAGTGCAGTTTTTTTTGTTGTTTTTTGTTTTTGTTTTTTTCAGTTCTGAGCCATCTGTAAACTTGGTATTTGCTGAGGATCCTGCCAGTCTTCTGGGGGTGGGGCCTAGTACACTGAGTTGCACCTTTCCTGGCAGGGCTCAGTGGAAGCTCCTTCCCTTTGCTCTGTGGGACTTTTGTTCCCTGAAGGTTGTTTGCACCACTTTAGGGGAAGAAAAAAAAGTAACAAATGGCAGCTCCCTGATCTCCAGCCCCCAGGCTGAAAGATCACTGCCCCTCTCTTCAGTGCACGCTCAGGGAAAGGCAGTCAATCCCTTTTGTGTGTGCCAGACTTTGACCCTCCGGGTAGGGAAGAGTGTCCCTCCCACCCCCCACCCCCAGGCCCCGCCACTTCTGGAGCACTTGCCTTATGGCTCAGCCCCACAGTGCTCCTCCCTGGGGAAGAAGCCAGATCTCCCAGGAGTTGTCACTTGCTTAGACCCTTGCTTGGTGAGCCATCCCCCATGGTCATTTTGGTGTAGCTTAGAAGAGCTGGCAGCTACCAGCTACCCACCCACTCTGGACCATACCCATGGCCTTAAAAGCTGCCTCCTCCAAGTGGCCATTCTTGATCCTTCCCAAACCTAGAATTGGTTGTGGTATCTGTATCTCATGAATATCTGTCAAAGTGCTTTATTCATTTTTTCTTATGGAATTCATGTTCCATATTGCTTTATAATTAAACCGTCATTTTTTCCTTTTTTTTTTTTTTTAACTTCTCCCTGCAGAAGTTGACATGATATCTGGAACCTAATGAACCAAATTTTGAGTAAAAAATGAATATATAGATGGTAATAATTTTGAACACAAAGTAGGGTACTCGATGTTTATGAAGTTGAATCAAAAGTACTATAACTTCTTTAGGTTCTTTAACATTTTAAAACACTAATGTATGAAATAGTAGTATTATTTTAAAGCCTGGGCAATTATTCAAAGTAAAGGCACAGTCTAGGAGTTAGCTAGGTACAAGAAAAGGATTGCCCTTGTAAACAGGCAGCTTCTCTCTGGGTGGGTGTTTGTGTTGTGGGGTGCTGTAGGGGAAGGTGTGAAGAATGACTGCAGCTTATTCCCAGTCAGAGAACTGTGCCCTTTTTGACACAATCTGTAACCTCATCACCGTGGCCCATGCCAGTCCGTGCACGGAACAGGGATTGGGCCAAACCTGCCTCCAAGGAGCTTGTAGTTTACAAAGGGAGAGGGATGCTTATAGCAAGTAGAAAGTGAGTCATGCTGCACTAAGGTTGAAGACGAAGCCAAGGCAATCACTGTCTAAAATAGGGTTTAGTTCATATCATCAATGATTTTTCTCACAGTTTATTTCTGTAGAAATTTCTTATGGTACTCTTAAGAATTCTAGCCCCTGACATCGTCTTTTATTCAGTCAGTGGTTACCGATGGGTGAGAGGCAGCCATATGCAGACTAATTTTGTTTGGCCAGAGGAGTGTTTTTAAAAAAGGCCATTTTAGGCTTGGCTCAGAGTATCTATTTTCTTATACCTGTTTGATATACCTATTTTTAATGGGCTCTCTATAGACATTTGACTTTGTGACTCCTGACTCCTGTTATATATTCATAATATTTTCCTACATTGTTTCATTTGAAAAATAGGAGATTCTTACTTGTATCCGTGTCTTTTTTGAGGACTTTTGACCAACTGCTAATTAATTGTCTGTGAATATCTGGTTATAGAACCAAGGCCTACACTTGAGGTTCTTTGGTAATAAATATCTAGTCACTGTAATATCACATTTTTCTCTCCAGGTCCTGGTGGTAATATCAGAATGTTTCTGTCTACCATTTCCAAAGCATTTATCTGAACACACTGGTAAGTATGACAAACTCATGTGATAGAGTATTTTTGGAATTCTGTGGTGTACCCTTTTGTGCTCAAAGAGATATTAGATTCTTCCCCCACAATTCACTAGGTGTCCAAACCATCACCACTACCAAATTCTTTGAAATGTATTCTCTACATCAGATTTGAACAAAAGTTCTTGTTTTTTCTTCCTTAAATTAGGGAATACTTCATTTTGGCAGTTGTTTTTTCCCTTTAAGTCTATACCCTTCATCAGCTGCTTGATACCTTTTCCTTCATTCAAACTGGAATGAAGGCGGGGAATTCATATTTATTGAGTCTCAACTATGTACATTAACTCTCCTAAGTCCTGTAAGAACAGTCTTCCCAAATCCTTGCACTACCCCACACCATTTGTGGGATTCAAGAGCCTTAGATTTGCATGCTTTTATTCCTAGTTTTGAGATTTTGCGTGAAGACTTTTATGAGACTTTATAATTGTTGCATTTTAAATATTTTTTATTTATTTATTTGTCAGAGAGAAAGAGCGCACGAGAGAGCAAGCACAGGCAGACAGAGTGGCAGGCAGAGGCAGAGGGAGAAGCAGGCTCCCTGCCAAGCAAGGAGCCCGATGTGGGACTCGATCCCAGGACGCTGGGATCATGACCTGAGCCGAAGGCAGCCGCTTAACCAACTGAGCCACCCAGGCATCCCATAATTGTTGCATTTTATATGGGAGTTTAAATTTCTGTTTCTTTTGAGTTCTTGAAGTTGTCAAGGCTTGGAGACTTTCATAGATAACTAGAAAATATATTATGTTTAGAATTCTTAAAAATCACAGAAATCCAGTTTAAAGTAACTTAGGAAAAAAAGGAAAATTTATTAACTCACATAATTGCAAGATCCAGGGATGTTCTGACTTCAAGCACAGCCCAAGGGATGTTGGGTTTCCCCTTCTATGTGGCTGATTGAGGGGCAGTCAACAACCCTAACTCGCATATTATCAGCGGAACAAATTCTGTGGGAAGAGAGAAGGCTTATCCTCTTGACTCTGGCTGAAAGCTCCTGGGAAGTCCTGTGACTTCCAGGACTTAAGTCATATTTCTCAACCAATCACCTGATCAGTGGGTGGGTCACAGAGTGTTCTGTAACGGACCAAATATAAAGCAGGAAGGAACCCTTGCCCTCTGTTCTCTACCAAAGTCAGCCGGGTCAGGGAGATCTCCAGACAGGATCAGGGAAGCTCCGGATGGAGCGAGGACACCATCAGCCAGAGGTCCGTGCTGTGGGATAGCACAGCTTCAGATTGGAGAAAACTGTCCCGTCACCGCCACCCCCCCCCCCCCATCGGCCCACCCCGGCTTCATTTCACGACTAAACACGCTCGATTGCCTGCTGAGTGATCAGTTTGTTGAGAGGACGTTCCCTTCTCTTCCCTCCACAGAGCAGACCCGGAAGTCAGAGGAGGCTCACAAAGCCGAACAGCCGCAGGACGCAGAGGAGGAAAAAGATGATTCGAATGAAGAAGAGAACAAGGACAGCCTTGTAGATGACGAAGAAGAAAAAGAAGACCTTGCCGATGAGGAAGAAGTAGAGGAGGATGAGGAGGAGGACGGCTCGGTCGCCCCCGCGGACGAGGAGAGGAATGACGCCCAGGACCAGGGGCCCCTGAGGGAGGCCCAGGAGGAGGGCGAAGCTGAGCCCGAGGAAGACTTGCCTGAGCCGCCCAGCGCCGCCCACACGGAGGCGGCGGAAGACACCCTGAGGCAGCGCAAAAGCCAGCACGCGGCGAAGGGACCACAGGTCTAATGGCAGTATTTCCGAGCATTCAGACTGAAGGAGTAGGTCAGCTTCCCTCCGGTCTGCAGTGTAAATCAAATCCTTATTTTTTCCTGAATGAGCAAGCTTCTCTTAAAAAAGCCATCTCTAGTCCTGTAGTCTCTGGCATTGAGCCTCATGTATGTTAATGAGAGCGTTTCAGGCATGACAGTCAGGAAACGGAGACACAAACCGGGTGTGGGGATCTGTCTGGGGACTGGGGATGGGCACACCTTCATTGGCTTGAGGCTAGAGAGTCTGACCAGGGAAAGCACCCCGCAGGCGCCATAACGCGAACGCCAAGCACCACGACCATCCTCACAGTGCATGCGAGGTCTTGCAGAAGTCTTTGTTGTTAAGTAGTTGTTTTTGTCAAACTGTAAGAGACATCAGCCACCGCGGTACCGAGACGCTTTTCCCGAGATAGAAGCCGAGGGGGCCCTGGATATTAACGGTAGAAGAGAGCGTGGACGCCATCCCAACTCTCTGAACTCCTTTGTTATGATTTACTTCTTACCTTTAGTATTTGCAACTTTCCCACCAAGGGCCTGCAGGCGCCTCACGCTCTTCACAATACTTCCTCAGTGAGAGGCCTCGGACAGCCGCTGCTTCCCATCAGCCGCCGCTTCCCATCAGCCGCCTTCATTCTGACTTGAGGGTTTACATAATCCAGAACCAAAGCCCACGGAGCCGTGACTGCCAAGCGTCTTGAATGAAATGTTGTAACCTTTGGAGATTCAAAAGGGAAGTAGGGATTTTACAGGAGAGATTTTTGTTGTTGTTTGCCAAAACGTAGTAATTTTTTTTTTTTTCTCAAAGGTTCCTTTAGCAATATTCTTTTTGAAACCAGAAGTGGCCCAGGTGTTGCCCAGGACAAGGTTGTCTTGTGAAGAGAACTTGAATGCTTTGTTGTTTTGCTTCCATCTCAAGGGATTCCCTGGCTCTTGAACCACTTTAATATTAACTGCAAAACCATTTCTGGTTTTCTTTCAGTGATGTGCTTTTGGTGAAAGAATTAATGAAAGTGAATATCTGGAAATGAAAGATTTGGTTTCGTTTCCTTCTTCCTTAATCTTGTAAAGAATTTTATCCCTGTAAATCTCTCAATACTCAATCTACTAAAAGTACCCAAGGGGCCCGAATTCTTTTAAAGAATCCATCCATCTACTTCTGCCTTACCTGATTTATGTCTTAGAATAAATTCATAAAATTAGATTCCAAGCTTATGAAAGATGTTTAAAGTTGATCCTACACCCCTTGGGTCCAGACAGAAAAACAAGTAATACAGGTTTATGAAATTCAAAAAGTTCCTGTCATCTTTATAAAGAAATATGCAATATACTCCTGTCTGGCTGTTTTGATAACCCTTACCTTGTATTAACTTTGAACACAGGCTCCCTAGAGGAGGGGGAGGTGCTGAGTCCCTCCACCCTCGAGTAGCTGAATGGGCCTGTTGCTAGCCTCACACAAAGGGAGTTTTTATTCTGACAGAGTCCAATTTTTAGAGATGGTTATTTTTCATCTTTCTAACTCAGTTACCTGACAGTCTCATCCCCCAGTACTATGAGGTTCATGAGGAGTCTCCAATAGTTTTTCTCTTCGCAGCAACAGCACCTTGAATTTGAGGCCATCACAGAACTGACAGACTGGGAAAACCTTGACTTTGGCTCATTTCCTGCCCCTCCTGCCATGTATGTCTCTAACACATCCTCAGCCCAAGCACCGTGGTTCTGATGGTGGCAGCTCCATCTCCCTGATCATGGAAAGCTTTTCTGGTTCATTGCTGAGCAGGGCCTATGCTTCTGTCACTGGATTTCTTTCTCTTATAATCAGCTGAAACAAAGTTTTCAAAGATCATTAAGTTCAAGTTCAGAGGTATGGAATAAGAAAGTTTTCATAGTTTGGCTTTTCTGCATAATACCTCCCCCCTTTCCCACTCCTCATATTAAAAAAAAATTTTTTTAAGTGGAGTATTTGACCAAAAGGGAAGGAATGAAGAAATAAAATCTATTTTTGCTTTTTATAAACATAAGGCCAATTTTCTACTGGACCCCAAATAATACTAATTATATAACAAGAGAAATGTAAGTTCTTTCTCAACAATACTTAAAAAAAAAATCAGAGGAAGAAGAGAAAACAGCTTAGAGAAGAAGATCCACTAAAAGTTGAAGCTTCTGTGGCCATAGGAACCTTTTTTTTTTTTTTTTTTTAATATCCTGGCAAAAAGTGGGGTTTTTACTAAATGGCTGGAAAAGTACACATCTAATTTAATTTCTTTTCACTTGAGGCCTGTAGTTTTGTTTCCAGTATTTACTGAATAAAAAACTAAAGGGAAAAAAGTCAACCTAAAATAATTTGAAATTAGATTAACATTCCAATAGGCTTTTATGGATTTTTTTCTGGAGATAATCTATTTAATCCAAAAGCCAAATGCATGGAAACATGATTTTGATTAAAAAAATAAAAAATAATCATGCTTCCCTATGTTGCAATATCAGTTTTCTAATTATAGAAGAGTATTTTATGTAAATCAAAATTAGGAAAATTAAATAAAAGTGACTATAGACTGTACTCTGGGGTACAGTGCGTTTTGTGTGAGTAGCTGGAGCAGGGTTCTTTTCTCTGAGGAGAGGGAAAATCTAAAACTTCTAGTTACCTTTTCGTTAGCTTCTTTTATCATTCATCTCTTGCTAGATCTGCTCTACCACCCCAGGTTGCTTAGAGATCTCCTATTGGAGCTATGGATAGGCAATCCACTTCTTTCTTTTTCTTTGAAGTCTAAGCACTGAATGGGGTAACAGGCAGTACTCATTCACTTCACAGGTCCCCGAACCTCACCTCACAGGTGCATACTTACACCTTATCTGGTGTGTAAGGGCCCTGTTAGCACAGGCCTAACTACAAAAAAAAAAAAAAAAAAAAAAAAATCCAAACTAACGACTGTAATACAAAGTAAACAAGCTTTAGCCAGGTTGGCTTTTCGCAGGGGAGAAAGTCAAATTTTGACCTTTTTATGGCCCAAATCCTTGTTGATAACTACAGCATTGCTATGTGATTTGAGGATATGTAAGTCTGCAGAGCCGGCATCCTGTAAGACCTTTGGGAAAGGATGAGAAAAAACGTCTTCAAAGGCGAGCACTTAGCCTTCTATGTTTTTCTTTTTATGACCAAGTCTTTAAGAGTGGAGCCTGTATGCTGCTTTCCAGGATGGCAAACATTAAAGAGCCCAAATATATGTGAACAAAAAGGTCCACCGAAGATTTCAGTATAAAATGTTAAATTGGCATGAAGGGAGAGAAAGAAGGGAAAGACTGGTGCTTTCGCTAATGTGTATCAACTCATCTCTGTCCAGCTCAGTACTGAAGTGTTATTTCTGCCAGTATTATAAGTGCGTAACAGACCCATCCTGTCAAATACAACATTTTGAAAAGTATTCATGTGAATCTTTTGTGCCAACAGAAAAGTTCCTTCTTGTTCAGTATCTTTATCTGACGTTTCGATCCTCTTCCGATCAGTTCCTCTTGAAAAACCAAATGATGATGAACCTTGATGGGGCAACTTTTTGAGCAGCTTTTCTGAACCAGGAGATTTGGTTAGAAGGCCTTTGGTGGTTTCAGACCAGGACATGGCCTTCAGATGGCTGCTTCTTGGTCAAGTTTCGTGGGAACTGTGCCCCTGCATATGTGTGACTCAAATCATTTTCACATGTTTCTGATGTAGTTTCATTGTATTTGTTACTAAATAGCTTCTTTGTGCAAATGCAGTTTTTACACTAAAAATGCTGTTTATTTGTATTGTAATATATTATAAATTTGTTATTTATATTGTTTGTAATAGTCTTAATTATTTAGCTCAGTGATATTTAATTATTTTTCTCTTCATTCATGTGTTCTTTGCTTCCTCAGCATCTGCAGCATCTGGAATAGGGAATCAAAATACGAGTCTCAAGCAGTACACTGCTTGAATTACAAATCACCTTATCACAAAACTATATACAGTCTTTGATCATATATGTTTTTATTTTATTGTAAACTTCTGTTTGCATCCAAGCCTAATGATAGTGCTGAGTAAAATCAAAACAGTATATTGCTTTTCATAGAAGTATTTTCACAAAAGTCATTTGCCTAAGCAGTGAAAAATACTGCTTTGTTAAAAACAAATAATTTTCATGTGCCCATCCTCTGTCCAATCTGTTTGCTCCCCCATCTTTCTTTTCCTTCCTCCCTTTCCTTCCTCCCTTCCTTCCTTCCTTCCTTCCTTCCTTCCTTCCTTCCTTCTCTTTGACTTGATGAAATACAAACCATGTGCCTTTTAGTTGCTCCAGAAAGTGCTTCAAACCAAGAACAAGTGCAAAGATCCAAGACTTCCTCTTTGTTATAGCCATTGTGTTACCTATAGAAACTCAATTTCACTCACTTCTTAGGTTTCCCTCACTGGTGCAGGCTAAGTGGCTGGTGCAGATGGCTAAGAATGCTGCTAATACTTCAAGACACTTTGGCTGACCTGGTCTCCTAAGGCATTCGGAAGACTGGTCTACACCTAATCCTTCCTATCACTATAGCATTGGAAAGGCACAAAGGAGAGGAGGTGACTCTCTTAAAACCCCCCTTTGGGACTGAACCATGGTATTGGATTTTTCACTTTTGAAAGATGGTAGAGGGAAGTGTAGTAAGAAGAAAATGATTGAACTTCCATACCACCCAGTCATTCCCTCAGACAGACTGGCTCATAGTCTCATTTGTCTATATAGAGAAGACTATCCATTATGCAGTGTCTCACCATAGGTGAACTTAGTCATGCATCCTTGGTGGGAACTTGGAGCTTTTGAAGTCAAAAACCCTGAATTGCAAAATGCAATCCCCTGCTTTGCCCCAATCTTGAAGACCCTGGAACATATTCCAAAATAATAGGAATTCTTTGTTAGAACATGTGAATTTCTCAAGATTGATAGCTATTAGAGAGTCTAGGCTGTGTTAACAGACTCCCAAATCTCAGAGGCTTTAAGAACAATAATTTTATTTCTGCTTCTCTTAGGTCAGGTTAGCCATCCCAAATAACAGTAGCTGTGCTTTGTGTAGTTTTTCTGGGACCCAAGTCAAGAGAGGCTTTGCTGTCTTAACATGGTGGCTTCAAAGGCAGCTATGGCCATTTTCATCCCACCAGTCTGAAGGGAAGAGCATATGGAAGAGTTTTTCTGGGAGATTTCAAAGCCAGGCTTCCAAAAGGCATACACGCATTCTTTTCTCATTCCTACAAAAGGACCTAGTCATGGAGTCACGGGGTCAAGCCTAACCAAAAGGGAGGCTCAGATATGTCATCTTGCCATGTGCTTAAGAAGAGAGAGGTTAGAGAACTGGCCTCTTTGCCACAGGGACTTTATTCTACCTACCTGTGCCACCTGCCTGTCTCGCGAAGAGTAAGCAACTGAGAAATGTCAGCCACGTGAACGTGCAGGTGGCAGGAGAGGGAGCGATGCACATGGCCCCATGCTTTTTGGCTTCCTTCTGGACTTTGCTATATTTGATCCTCAAGATACCAGACTTTTCAAATGATGAGTGCGGTGTTTCAGAGAGTTTATATTTTATTTGGGAAGATGGACATGAATAAGTGGGATAAGAATTACAAAGGGAGAAGTTAAGGGATGCTATATGGGCTTATGCAAAAGGAACCGAATCTAGATGAGAGTTTAAGTGGTACATGGACCAGGAAGCATGATGAGGGGTTGCTGAGGCAGAGGTGGATTTGGCACCCCTCCAAGACATGTACACGTGAGATAAATGTACAACATTTATCTCAATGGGAGGTTCTTTGCTGAGCCGTCTGGATAGATTCTGGGTTTTGGTTTTCCTTTTGTATGAGGGAGTGATAGAGAAATAGTTTCTTATTCCTTTACCAGGCTGATGATGTGACTCTCCAAGGAGTATAGCGTTTCCGAGACTTACTTAAGCACTGTTGTAGAACAGAAAATTTGAAAACCCTCCCACTATAACAATTCAAAATGGTGGTTAAAATATAACTGACCTCTTTTTAAAGGCCGAGCTGACTGCAAAAGAAAGAATTCACAGTCACCCAAAGACGTGAGGTAAATAAAGTGACGTGGTAGGGGGACTGCCTCGGTGGGGGTGATGGTGGTGGCAGGGGACAGCTGCTGCCCTGGGTACACATGGATTTTATTGGCCACATTGGTCTAGGATATAAGGTCTTTTCTCTAGCGAGGTTGGAAGTTGGAAGTAAAACTCCATGAACTTCCCAGCTACATCCCCAGTGGAAACAAAACAATCTCTTCTCTAGCATAGGGCCACTGTAATAAAGCTCATCTATCTCAACCTGGTCTATGTGTCCAAAACTAGACGTCCCTGAGAAAGTATAACCATGGGCCTAACATTTACCTATTGAAGTTTGAATTTACACTAGTTTCATAGTCTCAAAAGTCCATAAACCAAGAGATTCTAATAAAAAGCCTACTGGGGAAGGGTGACATACTAGCAGAAGTGAGCACTAAACTAAGTGCTCTTAGAAACACCCTCAACCTGGCCTTAAGATTCTCATAGATAAATTCCACTTAAGATGAACTCACAATCCAAAATGACAAATTACACAAGGAAACTATTAATCAGCAGAATTAGATTTGCCCTAATCCTTGAAATCCTATCAGATAAAAACAAACTTTCACAAATGATTAAAAAATAAGAGGAACATAAAAGACAAAAGAATAAGGCCCTTTTCCCCCCTCAGAATAATGTATTTTAGGGGCATTTGGATGGCTCAGTCAGTCATGCCTCTGACTCCTGGTTTTGGCTCAGGCCATGATCTCAGGGTTGTGAGATCCAGCTCTGTGTCTGGCTCTGGGCTCAGTGCTGAGTCTGCTTGGGATTTTCTCTCTCTCTCTCTCTCTGACCCTTCCCCTGCTCACTCTTTCTCTCTCTCTCTCTCTCTTTCTCAAATTAATAAAATCTCTAAAAAAGAGAATAATGTATTTTAGGTTCATGTGTGCTGCATGTTTCAGTAGCTCAATCTTTTTTACGGGCATATCTCGTGTGAATATGTAACACATCATTTATCCATGTAAGGTATTTCCCATTTTTGGCTGGCCCTTTGAATCTTCTGACTATGAGGCATTCCCAGAGGTACTTTTTCATAATCTTTGGTAGAAATACTGGAGTGAATGTTAGAAATTTATTCCTCAGGATTTTCCAAGATTTGTTCTCATATCACCAGCAAGCAATGTGTATTACCCTTGGAGGGAGCAGATGCTTGAGAAAACAGATGTGGTGTGCAGGTCTCTCTCAGTTGAATTCTGGGTCCACTACTTGCCAGTGATGTGAACTTGAGCAAGTTACCTAACTTCTCTGTGCCTCATCTTTACGGTGGGGTAGTAAGGGACTTCCACATCCATTAATGAAGCTTTAGATAATTTTAAACAACCCTCCCAAATAGAACAACTAGAAAAGCTACTCTAAAATACACACATACACATATATTTATCATATATATTTTATATAGTTATATATACATATATTTATATATGTGTATGTTAAGATATTAATATATTATAAATTTTAGACACACACACACACACAGTGCTTGAAGGCATCAGCATTTACCAGGAAGTACTGGTGAAGGAGTACCAGCCAGAATCTAGGGGAGCTGGAAAGGTCAGAAATGCCAGGCTGGTGTTCAGGCCTGCTTTTCCGGGGGTATTTGTTATTTCTAGGAGCAGGAGTAGAGAGTATACGGAGAGGCTGAGTGTTGCTTTTGACAACTTTGGCTGGCTGAGGGAACAGGGTTTGGCTGAGGATGGGAGGGGCTATGAAACTCCTTATTTGGGTTGGGTCTCTGAAAGAACTCACACTAAAAATAAAGATGAACCAGGAGTAGGCTGGCCCCACAGCTCAGCTATGATCTGCCCAGCTCCTGAAAACGGGGACGTGAACCTGAAAGCAAGTACTAATGCTGGGAGGAAGTAATTTGGTAATGATCGAATTCTTCTTAAGTTAACTGGGGGGGTTCTCTTGCCTCTTTTACTTTGTCGCAAGGTGTGATTCCATGGTCTTAATAAATCTTGGGGCTTATATAGACTTGTCTTTGTGCATCATTGCATCCAAAAGACCATCATCTTGCAATCAAAAATCAACATTGATTTTCTTATTTTCCTTTCACTATCTGCCTCTTTTAAGCCCCAAAGCAATTCCTTCCCCAAGCCCGCACTACCTGCCTCTTTCATTCTTTATATATGCTATGGTATCCCCAAAATGTAGGCATTGATTGCTGCCTTTCCCTTTCCATTTCACTTTTACCTACTACTTTTCCATTTTTCCCCTTTCTGGAAAAGGACCCTTCCTCCACAGATCCTTTCCAATTCAGTTAACCCATCTTGGCTCACAAGTTTCTTTCACTATAAATTAGGCCACAGAAATTAGGCTCTAAGAAAATAGTAAATACCAAAATGACATTGCCAGAATTCTTGATTGGGAGGAGAGTGGGAAGGGAGGCCATGAATGCCCATGTGTCAAAATAAATTGTGCCTATGTGCCTATTACACTTTCCATCTGCTGCCCCCAACTTCTCTAGTTTATTCTGGGCAAATCAAAATCCCTGTCAGCTATCTCTGACAGGAGGAACTGTCAGATTCAACTGCCTCTGCCAAAATTAATCATTGTCCTTTCCACAAACACCGGAAGCAAAGAATGGGAAAACTCCCTGATGGCCAACATGTCAGATGTAGTATTTAACCATCTCCCATCCCTGAGAATCTTCCCCTCCTCTCCTCCAGTTCCCTTTTCTCATGTCATGAAACATTATTCCTCTAATAGACACCTTGAGGTAGAGACTGTCATGAGATGTTCCTCTTCTCCACAACAGAAGCAAATACTGGCTATGTCCGGTCCTCTAAGTTTGACCAAGCACGCTAAGAGTGATCCCTACATGGACTCACCTGTACTGGGTTCTTTGAAATCTACTTTCATCATAGGAAACCTACTTGCATTTTGTTGCCCCATCTGCAAGAAGAGCTGTATCTCAGGGTCCCTGATTAGGATTTGGATCCTATTTAGCGCAAACATGGGAAGAACTGAATAAGATGGAATATCCTTGCTATGACTTCTAGTTTTCTGAATCTGCTCGATGCCTCTGGTGCCAGCCCCATTAGGTGATCCTGAAAGCCTTTACGATTCATTCTTTATCCTCCTCAACCTCGATCTGCTTCACCAATAGTGAAAATTCATGAGGCTCTTGCTTTGGGATTAAAACCCAGCAAACCATGGCTGGCTCACCTATTTACTCCAAACAGTAGATTTGCCAAACTTCATTCCATCATCCCTGGTGCAATCCATTTTAGGAATTCTTCCAGCCACTTCTTATGAGCACATCCTCTCAAGAACATCCATAACATTAATGGTGGCTTTTTAAAATTTTAGCTTTGACTTCATAAATCATCCCTGGTGGAGGACGGCATCTCTATTTTTGTGTCTGTGCATCTTTGCATCATTTTGGTGGATAATCAAATCAACTCAGGGTTTTTTCTTTGGCCCTTTCTTGGCATGGCATTTCCCATAAATTTCTCAAGTTTCTGGGAGCTATTATTCTGTTGCGGTGGTTCCAAACCCTGCTTGAAGTTGACTTCCACAGCAGCAGCCAGAAGCCCCTGGAATGAGTCTGTTCACCACCAGAGGAGCAGGAAGATTTTGACCACTCCAAGCAGGACTGAAGTAGGCCGCCTTTCTCTACTGAGAAAGGAATATAATTTCTTAAGAAGTTAGATGGCCATTGAAACTGTTTAAAAACTAATGTCCCGTTCACAATTTCACAAAGGAAGTTTTTTTTTTGTTTTTTGTTTTTGTTTTTTTTTTTAAGACGATCTCAATTTAATTCATTATATTTGCTTCACAAATCTGATTTCCAAGCTGGAGCTATTTTTTCCTTCTTCCCCTCCCAGTTGCTGTTTTCATTTCAGCAAAGCCTCAGCATTATTGCTATGCCTACTGGAGTTACTTCAAAAACCCACTCTTTGGTTTCCTCTCCTTTATTTCATTGTTCCAAGGGTCTGGCCTTCATACCAAAATGCACCATTGACTCAGGTGATAATTGAAGTCAAGGTGCAGTTGGAGATCACATCACAAATTCCAAAGACTCAGAGATTCACACCCAAAATGTAACCCAGCTACATTTAGTGACTCTACGTGGTTCAGTCTTTCCAGCCAATGCAACACAGCCCAGGAACCAGAAACCTAAATAATCCTATCTCTGGGAAGATCCTAAGGAGAGTCCAATTTATTACCCATAAAACTTTTATAAAAGCCCCACTCCATCTTTCTGTTTTGACTACTCTTCACCTTCTACCCCTTTGCTCATTCTCTTCCCCTATAAACTTTTCCCTGGACTCCTTTTAAACAAGCTCTTGTTTTTTAACTCCTCTTTCCCCTTTCCTTCCATGTCTCATTTTTTTTTTCTCTTATTTCTTATCTCTTTTTATCTCTTATTTTCCTTTGGCCCCTTTCTTCACCTGACTGCTTTGAGTTTATATAATAAGGTCTAGGGGGGAGCAGGAAGACAAAGGAAGAAATGGAATATAGTAAAGCTGTTCCTTGCTGGGGGGAGATCATCAAATACTCATAAATTAATACATTGTCCCTGTCACATTACAATGAAATAAAAATAAATTACAGCTGATATAATTTGTTTCCTCTATGGACCATATTTTCATCTATCACCTCCCCCCCAACTCCCCTTTTTTTCTCTCTGAGTTTGACACTTTAAGTCTTCATTATAAAACTAGAAATAAAACAATTGTTCTTTCTTCCCCAACATTTACTTATAATAATTTTCACATTTGAATGAAAGATGCTCTAATAGGTTCCAACTTATTGATATTAATTCAATTCAGTTCTTTTCATTTGCTCAGAAGTAAATTAGGCTGTAGAGGGGTGCCTGGGTGGCTTGCTTCCCCCTTCTCTCTCTGCCTGCCTCTCTGCCTACTTGTGATCTCTCTCTCTCTCTGTGTCAAATAAATAAATGAAATCTTTAAAAAAGAAAAGTAAATTAGGCTGTAGAAATAGAAAATCTCACATTTGCTACCTCTAGCATGGGAAAATTTTTGCCTCTGCCTCTCTCCTTCTCTCCCTGTCACCATCATAATTTCCCAGCAAAGAGTGTGCAATGCTAATGTTTGTTTGTTTGTTTTTCTGTTTGCAATTTAATTTTTTATGTAAAAGACATTCCAGAGGCTACATAGCTCTCAGCAGGACACCATTGTCAACTCAAGGAAACAGGCTCTCCATCAAAGGAAACATCATTAATTAGCTTTCTTTTGGAAAAACAATGCAAACAGGAAATTAGAATTTATTGTGAAAGCTCACAAAAACTTCTCTAATGTAGGTAAAATTCAACAGACTTCTACTAATTGACCTAACTCCATGTGCATGGAAAGATGGGGATTTCTCGTAAAAGTTTCTAAAACATACATCCCTTCATCGTGTGAAGAAAAGGAAGGCAATTAGACTAAAAGACTGGGATATATTTCCATTCACAGTAACAGCCATGAAATAGTAACAAAGCCTTCCCTCTCAAATCTGATTCCTCAAGCAACTCAGTTACACATTGAACTAGGAGATTTAGAGATACTTTTATGTGTGTAACAGTTTCAAAATCCTCAAAAATCATTCTCATAATTTACCTTTAAATTGGAAAATATTGTCGTCTTAATGATAAAAAGTTAATACTTTAAGCTTTTCTATTATAAAACCTAATGGGAGGGGGAATCTGGGTGGCACACTCAGTTAAGCATCCAACTCCTGGTTTCAGCTCAGGTCATGATTGATCTCAGTGTCATGAGATCGAGCCCACCTCAGGCTCTGCATTCAGCATGGAGTCAGCTTGATTTTCTCTCTTTTTCCCTCTTCCTCTGTCCTGCCCACTTGTTCTCTCCAAATAAAATAAAAATAAATAAATAAATATTTTTAAAAACCCTAATTGGAAGTTATTATTTTAAAATTTTCTTGGAAGTTTAATACCTATTACAGCATATACTATCTTTGAAATATATTTAGTGAGAATTCTGAGTGTAACTCAAGAGGTTTTAATTAAGTGGTTGTACCTCCCATGTGTTCTGTAGAAGCAACTTGTAAAAAAAAGTGGTATGAGCACTATCTGGGGAATCAGAACGTTTAGGTTCTAGCTTGACTCACTCCTTAGGTAATAGTATGCAAATCATTTAACCCTTCTGGGTGAGGATTCAGACTACTTACACAGCTTATTGTCTATATTAATATGACTTTATTATTCTATTGTCTTCATCAGTTTAACTTTACTACTCCTAGAAACACTTGCACAGGAAGTTAAAAGTTACAAATAATTTTTTTGCTATTTCCGGAAACTTTCTAAAAGGCCCATCAGACTCTTCAGTAGAAGGCATCAGATGGCGCGTTTTAAGTCTTTTTGGCTTTCTGTGTTCACCACCCCTGAACTATTGTGCTCTGATTCTTACCCAGTTCCAACCAAGCCTGCCTTCCCTCCTGAGAAAAAAGCTACCTTAATTGAGACTCCCAGATTTCAGTTAATATTCCAAGTTCATCCTTTCCCTTCTGAGATGTTACTAAGACTGTGCCGAGGTAGTGCTCTGCCTTTCAGAGCAAGAGATAAATTCAACTTTGTCTTACCAAGAGGTTGTTTCAGTGATGTTCTGGGACGCCAGCATTGGACATGGGCTCCAACATGCTTGTTTACTAAGTGATACTGTTGGACTATATCAGAAGTTCTCAACTGTGGCTTTATACTAGAATAACTTGGCTTTTCAAATACCACAGACACCAGAACACTGCCCTAGATAGATTCTTTCAGAGTCCTCCATCCCAAGGGGCTCCATGGGAATCCGACTTGTACAGTTCTATAGGGCCCAAGCTTAGAAGGGATCAAAGCTCAATTTAAATGTCACATTGTTGGGGTGTTTGGGGGGAGTGCCTGACTCTTGGTTTTGGCTCAGGTCCTGGGACTGAGCCCCATGGGTGACTCTGTGCTCAGCACTGAGCCTGCTTGTCCCTCCCCCTCCTCGTCTGCTCTTCCCACGTTGGCACATGTGCTCTCTCCCTCTCTGAAATAATAAATAAGAATCTTTAAATGTCACGTTGCTGCTGTTTCAAAATTCTAAATAATGTATGACTACGTGGCCCTGCCATGTAGCTGGCCTGGCTTTGGGAGATAAAGTACAAGCATTTTAAACTT
The DNA here is from genome assembly GCA_004024625.1 of Mellivora capensis. NCBI lineage: Eukaryota > Metazoa > Chordata > Mammalia > Carnivora > Mustelidae > Mellivora > Mellivora capensis. Next base: position 211,938 of record PISX010000679.1, read on the forward strand.
CTTTGGGTGATTTTGACATGAAGTAGGTTAAGGAGCACAAGGCTAGGGTTTCCTCTTTGAACCAAAAGCAATAATAATACGATAGTTGGCATTGAGTGATTGTATAAAGTGATTTACATGCACTCATTAATCTAAGAGATTAGATTTGAATAGAAAAAGTGTTAGTTTATAACTTCTGTGCTAAATCATAATTATGTCTGCAAATATCTATTAAATGCATCTCTATTTATTTCCTACAGCTGCTGTAACAAATTATTACACATTTAGTGGCTTAAAACAATAAAAATGTATCCTCTTACAGTTCTGGAAGTTAAAAGTTCAAAATGGGTCTCAAGGGGTTAAAATCAAGGTGTCAGCTGGATGCTTCCTTCTGCAGGCTCCAGGAGAGGATCCATTTCCCTGACTCTTCCAGCTTCTAGAAGCTGCCAGCATTCTTTATTTCCTGGCCACATCATTCCACTCTCTGCTTTTGCCAACACATCAACCTTATCCTCTGTTGGCCTTGTTACCTCTGTCTTATAAAAACTCACGATTACATTTCAGCCCACACAAATAATTCAGAATAACCTTCCCATTTTAAGATCCTTAATTTAACCACATCTGTAATGTCCATCTGTTATTCAAGGTAACATATGCACAGGTTCCAGGAATAAGGATGTGAACACGTTGAAGCGGGTGGGGGGAGTCATTCAGCCTACCATAGCATCCTATATGGCACTCTCCATTCTGGACACTGGAGACTCCACTGTGGAAAGAGAGATGAGCCTGTGACAGCAAGGAGTTTACATTCTAGTGGGGGCACCAAGACTATGGCAATAGACTTAATTTGAGATTCTCATAAGTGCTATGAAGAAAATAAAGATAAGGGGCAGGATTAGGGAAGGAAGGTGCAATTAAATGGGGTCAAGGAAGTCTGTTCTGAAAATGCACCATTTGAATGATGTCTTCAATAAGGAGAAGGAGCCCGCTTTAGAAAAATGTAGAAGGTAACCACTTCTTGGAGAAGAAAAGCTTTTACAAGGGCTCTGGGGCTATAATAAGTATATCTTCAAGCAGAAATAAATCCAAGGTGAATAGTTGGAGATAAAGCCTTCAGTGTATGTGTGGTGGGAGTGGGCAAATCCTGTAATGCCTTGAAGGCCACCTGGCAAGAAGTATGGCTCTTCTTCCAAGCGGGATGGAAAGTCATTGCAGGGTTGAAGCAGATGAATGACATGATTTGACCCGTTATTAAATTCATCTTCGGGCCACCATCTCCAGCGAGAGAAGATGGTAGCTTAGACCATAATGACTGAAACACAGGTGCTGGTTAGTGATGGGAATTGGGATATAATATGAAGCCAGTAGGAGTTGCAACTAGATTGGATGTGGAAGGTGAAAGGGAAAGAGAAGGATTAGTACTGTTTCCTAGGTGTCTGGCCTGAGCACTTGAATGAATGATCCATGAAAGATGAAAATTTGGATTAAGCTACAGTTATGGACTGAATATTTGTGTCCCCACCCCCAACCTCATATGTTGAAGTCCTAACCTCTGGTGTGTGTATTTAGAGAAAAGGTCCTGTGAGGAAGTGATATGGTTAGATGACTTCATAAGGGTGGGGGACCCTCATCTGAGAGGGCTAGAAGGCTTAGAAGAAGAAGAAAAGACACCAGAGCACTGTCTCCTCCCCGCTCTCTACCATGTGAGGATGCAGCGAAGAGGGCCATTTGCAGACCAGAAAAAGAGCTCTCCCAGGGACCAAAGCAGCCAGCACCTTGATCTTAAAGTCCTCAGCCCCAATGAGAAAATAAATTTCTGTTGGTTAAACCACCAGTCTGTGATATTTTGTTATAACACCCCAAGCTGACTAAGATACCTCCCAATCATTAATAGTGAAGACAATTAGCTTTTAATTCCAGAGTGCTTTCTACTGGCTTATATGTTAGAGGCAAATCTAAAGATATGAAATGAATGCCTCTTACATTCATGAACTTGTAGAGAAATTCAGACACCTTATTTAGCAATTGCTTATGCTTTTATGTGTTGACCAACAGTTTACCTTGTCAGTAAGGCTCCTGGTCAACAGTAGACTATTAGTAGTTAAGTTTTTAGGGACTCAGAAGTTATCCTCAGATTTTCAACTGTGCAGAGGGGCAGCTCCCCCAACCCCCACATTGTTCAATGGTCAGCTACATCATCATTTTGTAAGACTTATTGAAGTAGATAAATAGTAGAAAGAGTGGCCCATTCTAAGAAAGCTTTTACCTAAAATTCTATACACACAACACCTTAATGGGAGAGGCTCATTCAAAACTATTTTACTGCTCATTTTCTTGAAGTAGTAATTCAAAGTGGTGCATTTGAACAAGGGTCTGAATTTCTAAAATTTCAGACCAAGCTGAATATTTCAGAGGAGCAATATTTCAGCAAGCTACAGATATCCCCTACCTTTTTTGGAAGTCTACCTTAAGCCACTTGGCATTTATGACAGACCTACATTAATACCTGTTTTCTCTAATCAAAAGAAATTCAGAGATGATTTTTGCTTAAAAAATGTGAAATTCACAAGTAGCTTCTAGGGTGTTTTTTTTTTTAAGATTTTATTAATTTATTTGACAGACAGAGATCACAAGTAGGCAGAGAGGCAGGCAGAGAGAGAGGAGGAAGCAGGCTCCCTGCTGAGCAGAGAGCCCAATGCGGGGCTCGATCCCAGGACCCTGGGATCATGACCTGAGCCGAGGGCAGAGGCTTAACCCACTGAGTCACCCAGGCGCCCCGACTTACAGCAATTTTTGTCAGATTTTATGTATGATAATGGTATCGTGGCTATGACTTTTTAAAAAGAGCCTTGATCTTTTTGAGATACACAACCACAACGTGGTATCATGTCTAGAATTTGCTTCAAAATAATCCCACGGGAAGTTGTGGGGAAAGAATGGAAGAGATAAGATAGGCCATGATTGGCAATTGCAAAAGCTGGGTAGTGGTTAGATGGAGGAAATGCCATCACCATGTTCTCTCTACAATCTGTCTGAAATTTTCCACAATAGAATGTTAAAAGATAGCCATCCTGTTGTTAAGGGCAGTGTGGGAGGGGACTCAGGTCTCAGAGTCTCCGCTCAGTGGCCTGTCCTCATTACCAGCCTTTCCCAAACTTGTAGTATCTTTTCTAAAAAATAGATACACATGTCAAAAGGTGATTTCACCAGGGGAAATGACCTGAGAAATGACTTACAGACCAATAGAACAATGAAGACATGTTAAGGATTTTATTGAACTCAGAATCAGTGAAAGAACCAGACAGAAAAGGTAGACACATTTCTAGATCAGGAGCATTAAGAAGAGTGTGCATATGAAGCAATATTGATGTTTTTACAGGACAGGAAGGGAAGGCTCTTGCTCTTCTGTCACATAGGAGAGTCTTGTCTGTAGACAAAAATCATACAGCATTCCCATCAGATGTCTATGACATACAGTGTTGTGAAACAGCTCAAGGACAACGAGAGACGAAAATCAAATAACCTGGAAGGTTGCGATCTAAATAGTTATAGTTTTCACTGAGGCTCGTACTTGTTCCTGAGTGTTTCTGTCCAGGACCCTTGACTAGGGACAAACGGAACCCACTTTGGGAAATGACTTTAGAAGCCGCTGCCTTTCTGCTTGTTGATCACAGGAAATGAAAAAAGGCAGATACAAGATAGATTGTGTCTCATTATTTGAACTTAAATTCCAGGTACTGTTCATTTTATATGTATCTAAACATTCTGAGAACTTAGGTCTACTTTATGGGCAGGAATTATTTAACATCATCAGATACTAGTTTTTGGAGCAGTAGGAAGTGACTCCAGATTGGAAAAAGAACAAAAAGACACTTTATATCTATTGAGAAATATTGGCCAAAAATAAATAACCTGCCCATAGGATCGTAATTTTAAATCCATCGTTTGATATTTCCTGTGCTTTTTGAACTTGAGAAATTGTTTCCTGCACATTGAAAATGATGCCATCTCCTTTCTGGAAAATGTTGATTATCTGTCAATACTGAAATCTCATTAGCAGACACTTTCCTGCTACTGAGACCCGAAAAGGCAGAATAATTTGTATGATCCGTATCCACATGGCTTCTCAGAAATCCTATTAAGATAAAGGGCTGAGAATTATGGGGCTGGCCCAGTTCCCACCGTTGTCTAACTGAACTGCAGGGATGACTGTGGATATTCAGAGGAGAAAAAGGTAGACACGGGTGTGCTGAGCACTTGTGAGAAAACACAGGCTAATTTATCCTTATTGTCTTCAGAAGGGACGTAAGTGTTCCCAGGGGGCAACTGTGAAAGCCACTTGATAGAGAAAAATGTTAGGTGGATTTTTTCCAATTGTCATTCTGCTACAAATTCACCATATTCTTTTCTACAATTTTTATCTTTTTTGTGATTTTTCTCTCAAACAAAGCATAACAATAGGATTCTTAAACACGCATATATTTAACCTTCAGGAGATATTCCTCAGTGGATAAAGCACGGCTCAGAAAAAAAAAAAAAAAAAGAGAAAGAGAGAGAGAGAGTGGTAAGGTTTCATTATAGTATTATCTCATTCTAGCTTGGGGGGAAAGCCAGCCATAAAAAAACCAAAACAAGGGACACCTGGGTGGCTCAGTTGGCTGGACGACTGCCTTCGGCTCCGGATCGAGTCCCTCATCAGGCGCCCAGCTCCACGGGGAGTCTGCTTCTCCCTCTGACCTCCTCGCTCATGCTCTCTCTCACTGTCTCTCTTTCAAATAAATAAATAAAATCTTAAAAACAAAACAAAACAAAACAAAAAACAAATAAAAGAAACCCCCCAAAAAACTAAAACAAAACCTGTCATTTGTCTTTCCACTCCAGGGGCCGACCACCTTTGTCACCTGAAAACTTGTCGGTTTTTACTTTCTGTAATGGGCTGACTGGTAGATTTCACTCAGGGGCTGCAGGGAGTGAAAGTGGCCTTTGTTTTCCCGATTATGAAGCTGTTGGCATGAGGTAAATTTATAATTGCCCACAGAACCTTGGGAACAATCTGTTGTTCATTATTGAAGAGAGAGCTGAGATAGTAAAGGTTTCCTTCAACATACTGGAAGAGTCTGAGCTTGCCATTTGCTGGAAGGGTTCATTAAGAAACAAGGGCATATTACTGAGGACAAAATCCCATTAGTGCTACCCTGCCTCAGCTACGAGGGTTAATGTCCACCTGGGGTGATAGGGTTCAGGCTTAGGATATTGTCTTTTATGTATCTTCTTGTACAGAGCAGATCTCTTCTGTTGGGATTTCTAAGAGCCGAGTGCCCTGGCTTAATGGTTGTTGAGGTATTTTTTCTGTTTGCTCTAAGAAGAGGTCCTCCAGACTTTGAGCACGTAGCTTTTTAAAACACAGTTTAAAGGGTCACTGGAGAGGAATCAATCATTCTGCTCTTGTGGCATTAGAAGCTACAGCTGGGCACTACGGATATCCTCATTGATAGTGTTTGACTATATTGGAAAGTTTCAGTTGATAAGGTCTGAAACTGAATCTTCAAACCGAGGTTTTTCTGTTAATGTTTGAGGGTCAAAATCACAATACACACACATAGGTACACGGCTTTGTTCATCCCAATAAATCTGTAGGAAAGAAAACAAGAACCAGCATTTTAATGAGTGTTTTGGGGATTATTGTCAGTAAAATTAATGGTGATGACTCCTAATATCTTGAGTTCTATAAATTATGTATTGTTACATTTAATTCTCAGTTAACTATAAATTATATTTAATCATATATATATATATGGTAAACTGCAATTTAATATATTTATATACATAGAAAATATTGTGCGAGTGTGTGTATATAACTGTGCATTTATTTGTTTATATAATATGTTATATATCTTATTATTCCCTTATTGCATCCTTTCCTGGGTGTGCTGATGAACTAAGTTCTGGTAAGTAAGGAGCTGTGTTTTGAGTCTAGCAAAAGATACCCTGCATATAAAGAACTTAAATAAGATAAAGAGTTATCTTCTATTACATGAAGGAAATTGGGAGGCTGATGGTTTGGCATTGGTATGGTGGCTCTGTGGGCCTTCGGACCCAGGCTCCTTGCCTCTTTCTGCCTGCCACCTTTAGCTCTGGTCTTCATCCTTGGGTTACCTCATTGTCCCCAGATGACTGCTGGAGCCCCCTTTTTTTTTTTTTTTTTGGTTAACATGGTTAACATTTTATTTATTTATTTGAGAGACAGAGAGTGAGCAATAGAGAAAGAGAGAAAGTGAGGGAGTACACAAGTGGGGGGAGGGGCAGAGGGAGAAGAAGACTCTCCCACTGAGCATGGTTTCCCACACAGGACTTGATCCCAGGACTCCCAAGGCAGACTTTCAACTGGCTGAGCCACCCAGTCGCCCGAGCCACTGGAGCCTTCTAAGCTGAACAGAGGAAAAAAGGTGGGAATGGCAAAGAGTGGACCCAGCAGCTGAGTTATTCTCCCTAGAGGAGTATTTAAGGAAAAGGCCATGGGGAAGGTGAAAGGTGGTGGTAGATTTTTCTTCCAACACATAAAGCACATACCAGTTGGGCAGCACAGTGTACTGATATGGAATTTATCCATCGTTTCTGTTTGCTAGGACCTGACCATGTCGATTTTGATAAGAAAGAGACAAATAGGGGCGCCTGGGTAGCTCAGCTGTTTAAGCGTCTGTCTGCCTTTGGCTCAGGTCATGATCCCAGAGTCCTGGGATCGAGCCCTGCGTCTGGCTCCCCACTCAGGGGGAGTCTGTTTCTCCCTCTGACTCTGCCCCCTCTCATGCTCTCTCTCTCTCTCACTCACTCTCCCTCAAATAAATAAAATCTTTTAAAAAAGAGAGACAAATACTTGAAAGTTTCCCGTGGCACCTATATTTAATATTAATCTACAAATACTACTTGGTGCTATACCAAGAGTGGAATTACATTGCATTTCATAAATAATAATTAATGTTTTCCAATTTTGCCTTAGACTAAGATCTGTATAACTTTTGATCCACAATTTAACATAATAATATGTATTAAAATAATATCCTACAATGCATGCTAATGTAGTAGATGTTACATAATATATATCAATATAATATTATGTTGAGCAAATATATTTACAGTGAAAAGCAAAGAGACTATATTATTGTAGCTTTTAAAGCCTAATGGGTAAATGCATGACTTCCAGTAGGGTTTGAAAAAAGCAGAGAATCAATCCTCAATCCTCACGGAACTAAGTGATGTTAATTAGTAAAGAACTGAACAGTTCTTTACCTCCTATCCCAAAACAGATAAGAGACATCCCACTGAACTATTTCCTCACTGGTAATAGTTAGAAGTTAAATGGTCTTTCTTCCTATGCTATCCTTTATGGATGGGCATCTACCTTGCCCCAGGGGTTATTGCCAGCAATACTGAGTTGAAGATCATATGGAGTTGAAGTACCAAAATATATATAAAAAAAGCCCTTTATAATTCTTTTTTAAAAGTGGGTTATTACTATTATTATTTTTTTTAATCCTTACCACTACCAACAAAACAAGGAAGGAAGGATGGAAATTCATTCAATCTGCTCCTTTCCCCAAGTCCATTTGCTTTTAATAAATTTGCATGATTCCCACACACATTTTTTGTAAATATATTCTCTCATTTTAGCAATTTCCAAAAGATGTTGGCCCCAACAATTTTCCAGTTTTCAAATATGCTCACAGGAGTTTCTCATTTGACATGTACATGGATTTGTGGCTTTCAGCCTTTAGAGACTGGGAATGATTTACATGGAGCATGCTTAATTAATTTTCATCCGTAATACTCCTAAGAGTCAGAAAGTTGAACACGGGCAGGAGGATGACGCGTATCTCCGTCTCACCCTCTCAGACAAGGTGCCTGCAGAATGAGACTCTACTCCAGGATGCATATCCAAGGGCAGCAATTTCCTTTCAGCCTCGGCTTGTAGGTAGAGCTTCATTCCTGTTTGGCTTCAAATTATCTCCTTGCAGAAATTATGTCGTGTTTTCAATATCCAGAGCTTTTTCTCCTAGAACAAGACTGTAGTTTAAACAAAACCGTGCTGGTTAAGGCCATTTCCATTCTGATTCTTAATCTCTAAAATCAGAGAGCATGACAGCTCGTTATTAGCCAGTTGGCTCTCATTTACCGGTTGCTCCTGCGGCTGTGTTTTAAGAACCGTGCCCTCAGGAGATTGTCGGCTTGCGTTCCTGTACATTGCTTACGGAGGAGAGCATGATTTCTAGCACTTACCTAAACCCATCTGGTTTCATCATTAACTTTGGGAATATCTTTACAGCTACAGAAAAAAGCTTGTGGCATAAAGTTAGGTTGTTGTTGTTTTTTTTTAAGATTTTATTTATTTATTTGAGAGAGAGCATGAGCTTGGGGGAGGGAGCTGAGGGAGAAGTGGACACCCTGCTGAGCAGAGAGCCGATGGGGGGCTCGATCCAGGACCCTGGGATCATGACCTGAGTCAAAGGCAGACGCTTAACCAACTGAGCCACCCAGGCGCCCCAAGTTAGCTTTTAACAAAGAACAATTTAGGGGCACATGGATGGCTCAGTGGGTTAAGCATCTGACTCTTAGTTTTGGCTCAGATCAAGATCTCAGGGTCATGGTATCAGCCCCACCTTGGGCTCCCTGCCCAGGAATCTGCTTAAGATTCTTTCCCTTCCCGCTTCCTCCCCACCGAACACGCTCTCTCTTTCTCTAAAACAAACAAAAAAATTTTTTAAAAAGAACAAGTTTTAGGTTCTAGTAGTTATATGCATAGTATGACATATTCCTTCTTACAGAAGATTATTGAGAGTGGGGAAAGATGAGGTATTACTAAGTGACAGTGAGATAAATGATTAGTTATTGGAAAGCGTAAATTACTTCTTACCTATCCATATCTGTCAGACTGGGATGCAGTATGTGACTTAGAACAACAAAGGTATAATTTGTGATCACGCTATGTTCCCATTATGGAATGGGACTCCGTTGTCTTAAGTCCATGAGCCAGCTTGACAAAGCAGCCACTGTCAGAACATAGCTGGCTGAATGGACAAAGGAAAGAGTTAAGGAGGGTCTTACAGGATGTATATGCTTACAATGATCCAACCCCAAACTGACAGTCATCACTTCCATGAACAATTCATTGACTAGAGCTAATCATAGGGCCAGGAACCAGTAAGACCTCCTCTAGAAGGGAATCGAATCATGCAATAGCACCATGAACCTTGAAGGGAGGAACTGGCCATATTTGTTAAATCAAGTATTTGGCCTGCTTTGCCTCCTAAGCAAAATTCCTTCCCCATAAGAGAGGAATAGAAAATCTTCTTTAATAAAATGGCATTCAGCTTAGAGCGCAGGCTCTCTACTCTGCTATGGGTGAGTGTTCTGACATTAGAGGTCATGTGTAGGATCTCTGCCCTGGGTCAGAAGGTGGCTTTTCTTTATCTGGAGACTTAGGACCTAAAAAAAAAAAAAAAAGTTTCCAACTTCTACAGAAGAATTCTTCAAATGGTAGACCAGCATCACCAAATATTTGAAATTCTCAGCCCCCATTCCAGACCTGCTAAATCAGAAATGTTAGATATGAACCTAGGAACTTATGCTTAATCCCCAGGTGATTCTGATAAAAGGTCATGAAGCACCATCCTCCACAGCACACAGAGACAAAACAGGAACAGAGTAACCACTATGAAGCCTTCAGTGGACATTCGTCTAGAGCAATTTTGAAGTCCTCTCTTGCTTTTTGATAAAACACATTTTGGTTCTTAATATTCATAATTAAAACACACATATAATTTCAACAGTTTATTTGAACAATTTTCCCAAGTCAAAACGTATATTTATATCCCCCAAATGAAACTGAACATATATGAGTAAAAAAGTCTTGCATCACATTCTGATTACCATTTCTTAAAGGGCAGAAACATATGCAGATGCTTTGAAAAGTGTGCTGAGGATCTGCAGAGATGTGTGGCCTTCTTAGGGAGGTTGAAGTAATTGTTTAACAACATTTTAAACTGTTTGATCATCAGGAAATGATGTTTTAAGCATTGTATATCCTGACATGATAGCTTAAAACTTACATGTAGATGTTCTACACTATTGTTTAGGAAATTGGTGGAAGATAGAATGTTGGCTTTTAATGTATTAAAAATTTTTCCCATTTAAATATTAGGAAGTAGGCTTCCAATTTTTATTTTCATGTAGAATTTCTGATTTTAAGAATGGATTCCTGGTAGTTAAGAGGAAGCATTTCTTTACTTTCTTTGAGCTCTGCCATTCTATGTCTCTTTTGCCCTCATTGTTGACTTTTATAATGTGACCACAAGTTCTTAGACAGTCATTTCATTAAAAGTTAGAGTTTCTCTCTTTCCCTTTGAGTCTGGGTAGATTTGAGACTTCCTTGGCCAAAACCAGAGGAAGTGATGTATATTAACGTCAAGTAGCTTATGACTTGTTTGCTAGCATGTTCATTCTTGGAGTGCTAAGCCATCAGGTAAGAAGTCCAGTCACCTGAGGTTACCGTGCTGTGAGGAAGTCCTAACAATGTGAAGAAACTTCATGAAGCAGATGCTCTGGACAACTGTCCCCATTGACCCTAGGGTTTGGGATATCCCAGCAAAGGTGTTAGATACATGAGTGATTAGCCTCTAGAAGATTCTAACACCCATCCATTCATATCATACCATCTGAAGCCCACATCACAGAACAGATTAAAGCCATCCTTGCTTGCCTTGTCCCAGTTCCTTACATACAGAATCCACGAGCGTAACAAAATGGATCTTGCTTTGTGTTACTAGATTTAGAATGGTTTGCCATGCAGCATTGGCTATCTGGAGCAGAATACCTTGGGCATGTCAGCCACATGATTTTAATCTCTTCCCCAAGCTGTCTTATTCATATGAAAAGATTGATTTATTACCATATTCTTATTTGGGTCTTGTCTGAAATGGATTAACTTACTCAATTGTGTTAATAAGGAACGTGAGGACTGTGTCCTAGATTTGATCCTTTTACAGAACTGAATTTTTTTTTTTTTCACAGAACTGAATTTGAACTGGCCTCTATACACAAACATCTTTTTAATTTTATTTTTTATTGATAGGGTTTGGCAACCACTAGCCTCCCCAAGGTTTTTCAAAGCCCAAAATTTCTGAACTCCCTCTTTGGAGACTCTTTTGTGTTTTTCCATTGGAGAGTCTTCCCCCCCGCCCCACCATGTATAATCCAGTCAAACCTTTGTGAGTTTATTTATTTTTCTTGTAATAATTCACCCAATGCTGCCAATAGTAGCCAACTCATGCTGCATATTTTGCTTTCCAACTCCTTCTCTTAATAGTACATGTTCACTAAGTACACAATCTGCCTCTAAGTTACTACAAATGACATGAATCATAATGGTTTTGCCACTGCAGACATGAATTTTAATCCTTTTTCCCTTCAACAGTTTGCCTACCACTCACCCCCCTAACCAAATACTTAATTTTTTTTTCTTTTTTGGTGACTCTTTCTGCAATACTATGGTTTAAGTTTGTCAGAGTGTGTTGGATTATACTGCAGGAATAAAAACTTCAAAGTTTCAGTGTCTTAAAATAACAAAAGCTTATTCTTGCTCACACTACATAGTCATTTTGGTCTGGCTAGAGGTTATGTTCTATTGAACATACATTTGGGAACTCAGGCTGGTGGACCAGTCACAATGTGGAATATTGGTAGTTACTGTGGCAGAAGAAAAGTTAGCCCCAGAAAGTCTCAGTTGACAATTAAATTCTCAGTTGATAAACTATACTTCCACCTGTGATCCCTTGGCCAGAATAGGTCTTATGGCCCAGCTGTACCGGGACAATTCAGGACATGCAATCCCAAGATGGGCTTAGAAGTCAAAGAGACCTATTTGCCGAAGAGCAGTAATGACAAGCCCCGTGCACAAAGATCAGTTCCAGATGGAAGAAAATACAGGAGAATGCTTTTATGACCTCTAGGGGAGTTTTCTAAATAAGACTAAAGAGCCCAAACCATCGGCAAAACTAATGAAAAATTTGATTACAGTATAAAATTTAAATTTCTGTACAATAAAAGACCCATGATTAAAGAAAAAATGTAGACTCTGGCTTTTGAACATACTGTGGATTTGGTTTGCTAAAGAAAGAGTCTTTCACAAAACACCTACAGATGTGAGAAGATATTAAAAGCATATTTTAAAATGTGTTGCCGAAACGGTGTAAAAGTAATGGATATCCTCGAGAAGCCAAACAAGTAAACAAATAAACACACCAAAAAACAAACACAAAGATTAAAAACTCAAAGCCAAGCAAAAGCCCAGCAGGCTGGTAAACAACGCTGAAGCTGAAGGTTGTACAAAGGACATCTGCAAAGTCCTGTCCACTGAGAGTCTGGGTATGTGGGGTGAGGAGAAAAATAGCCATGGAGCTGTGGAGCCATGGAGCCACAGAGCAATGGAGACTCCCATATAAAGATGGGAACCTGAAGGGCCACACCCTCAGAGAAAGGATAGTGGTGGTGAGTTGCAGGGAGGTGGGGAGGGAGGGGACTCTGTTTCCATATCCTGGACTGGGTAAAGAAGGAAAAACAAAACTGAACTAATAATTCATGATTACCAGTAGTAATCAAATGAGTTGTCACCCAGGTTCCTACTAACCTAGTGATCTAAAATATGTCAATTTAATCATCCTGCTGGAAATAATTTATAGTCATTTTAAATGTAACACACATATTTCTGAAGGTGTCAAAATGTTCATAAAACAATTAAATATAAAATATAAAATAAGGAATCAACAGACCAAATATTGGGTGAAAGCAAAAGCCTAGAGAAGTAAGCGGAACATTTTATCCCCCAAGAGTGTGTGTTAAACCTAGTATTGGAGCTCTATTTTAAGAACCCCATGGACCTTGGGGAGCAGAAGACAAACCATACCACTTTAAATGTGGACACTCAAAAGGGTGTTCATGACGGGTAATTAAAAAGCACAAGTAAACTCTTCACAGCCCTCATCTCCATCTTCAGATCACCTCCAGATGACTGCTTGCAAAGTCAGCCCTCTTACACAGCATGAAAGAGGAAACCTTTCCAAAAGTATGTGATGATTGCATGCACTTTCACCCCAGCTCAAAGCCAAGACCTCAAGGGACAACACGTTTAATGGATGAACCAGAGAAAAAAAAATCCACCCAGTTTGAGGTAGCTTGCCTGTCTAGGAGTTGGGTCTAATTAGAACAAGGAGGGAAAAATAAAAGAGGGATAATAATAAGAGAATGAGGAAGAGGAAGAAAGGGAAGAAAGAAGAAGAAGAAGAAGAAGGAGGAGGAGGAGGAGGAGGAGGAGGAGGAGGAGGAGAATGGGTAGTAGAAGGAGAAGAAGGAAAAGGAGGAAGGGGGGGAGAAAAGTAGGAAGAAGAGGAGGAGGAGGAGAAGGGGAAGGAAAGGAGGAAGGAAAAAGGGAAGGAGGAGAAGGAGAAGGGGAGGAGGAGGAAGAAGAAGAAACAAAGGAAACTGAGTGGAAGATGACCCAGATAAAGAGATAAGGGAAGGGCATGGAGAGAGTGTGAAGAAGAAAGAAAAAGAAAGGAATTAGAGAATATCTAACCACATGCTCTCCATCACACAGCTTTGATGCTGACATTGGCATTTTCCTGTGTGAAACAAGTCAGTAACTTAGTAAAAATGGACCTTATATACATATACCCACAAAGGATCTATATCCAAAGTACATAAAGAAATTCTACCACTAGATCCCAATAACAAATCTAATATAAAAAATAGCCAAAGACACAAGCAAGTATTTCACAAAGTGGAAAAATTAAAGGCCAATAAGTACGCTTATAAAAGATCATCAAACTCATCAGTAAGCAGGAGAACACAAAATACAACCGCCATGAAATCACTTCCACCCATGTGAGACGCACTCTCTCCAGCTGTCCTGGGAGGCTGGTGTCTTGCTGGCGTTGGTGTCCGTGATGTTACAAACATTGGCCCCTCCTGGTGCCTAGAAACAGTCCACCAGCCCTACACTTCAGGGAATATGAAAAGCCTCTAAAAATAAAGACAGGAAGTAAGACATTCTCCAAGCAATCATTTAAATCACACCTTAAGACAAAAGAGAGTGAAGACCCATTCGAGGACATGGAGATGGAGAGCTCTCTTCCAGCCCGGGCTTGAGTTGTCCTTGAGATGAAGGCAGAAGAGGTCCCCAGGGTTTGGAAAGTATCCAGGGGTTATAGAGATGGTGAGGCATGCATGGGTTTGCTGCACATTTTATTGGGATATTCCAAAGGGCTAGAAGTGAGTTAAGATTTTTTTGAGTCTAGTACAAAGAAACAAAACAAAACCAAAAAATACCTATCCTTTGGCCCCTTAGAAAGGAATGTATGTCTCTCAAAGAATGTAAGGTATTGAAACAAGATCATTATCACAAATTAACAAAAGCTTTCTAAGCTCCAGCCATTTCTTTTAGTTCTTTCCACCAAGAGACTAATTAAGCAAAGTGGGGACTACAGCTTATTCATGAAGATGGTACTCCAAATCAGCTGCCATTGCATAGAATGAGAGTAGATTTCTGTTTGTTTTCATTCAAGCCTTTAAAAACAAAACCTTCCTTTATTCTGCATCTTGCCAAAGCAGTGGTTCTCAGACAATCTCGTGCATCAGAGTCACTTGGAAGGCTTATTATGGTATAGTAGCTGTGCGATATCTGATTCGGCAGGACTGGGATGGGGACTGAGAATCTGCATTTCTAACAATTCCCAGGGGAGGCTGCTGCTGCTGGTCCTGCCGGTCCAGGATCACACTTATTGTCTTCCTTAGTTTCACCAGAACCTGGCTTGCTTAAGTTTCATTAGAGAATATTAAGTTGCCTCTGCACCAAAATTACATTAATTGCAAGGTGCTGACCGTTTTAACCATCACGAAAGTTGGAAATGAAAACGTCATGCTTTAATCTGCAGAGTTTGAATAGTTCTCAGCAGAATTAAGATTCCTTAGATCAGCCTTCTCAGTGACTCTGGTAACTGTAAAACTGAGTTACTTCTTTTAGGATGCCCTTATCATATTAAAAGATATTCACATTCCAACAGCAATTTTAATGTTCTTCTACCTATTATCACACTGATGCAAAAACGTAAGCATTTGTGAACTTTTGGAATAAACCTGTGTTTAATTCAATGCAGATCCTGACTACTTAAAGCTTTTTGATTGAATTAAGGAGTAGGAAAGTGAGATTGGAAGGGAAGGCAGCCAGCCGGCAGGGTGGGTCACCAGTTAACACTGAGGGCACCTGAGCAACCAGGGGAGTGGGGAATTTGGGGGGATTTATGTACCAACTCCCTTGAGTCCTTGGTTGAGGACTTGGTGGAGGGCTGTCCCCTAGGACATCGACTCCTTAGCACTGTGGTCTGCCAAGTGCATGGAAAAGCAGGGTCCAAGTTGTAGAGAACATTCTTGCACAGAAGTAGGCGGTTAGAATTCAACTGCCAAATGGCTGGTGAAGAGCTTCACGGGGAGGCTCCTAGACGGAAACTCAGGTCTGACTGATGTCAAAGCCGAAAGTCTTAATAATACAAGTCTCCCTCAAAGTGTTCCATGATTGAGTGAAATTTTAGACGGAGACCCCAAGGTCTTTGGAATTGCACCTCCTTATATCTTCCCCAGAGTGAGACAAGACTCTTTAAGCATAAACTGTAAATTTGGGCTTCATGTTCCTTGTTAAAGACAAATGTTTATAGTCAGCTGAATTTTATATTATATGAAGACCCCGTTTTCACTGGATGCCCCATTCATTCCATCAGCTCCTTGTCACATGATATGTTGATGGTCCAAATGTGGAAGAAAAATGAGTGGCCAGCTCATTCGGGGTTCCAAGCAAACGCACATACCATATGGGAGAAGCAGCCTTAGCCAGAACAGAGCCAGGAGTGGATTCATGCAAGTACCTCTCTAGGTCCTTAATTTTTGATGTGACAGACAATTAGTCCCCTCCTCCTGCCTCCCCAGCCCCACCTTCTCACGGTTTAGTAGCTGTTCTTTGGCAGACAGATGCAAAGGAAATTGCAAAATCTAAGCGTATATTTGCTCACTTAATGTAAGCAACAGGGAAGTAAATCTGAACTTTGGAAAAATTCTGTTAATAATTGACAAGTAGTGGAACTATCAGGATGTAGAAGGCTATGCAGGGGAGAAAACCCCAAACCTGGGACTGCAATACCATGTGAAAATGTTTACGCGATTAGTTTGTATCAGCGATTATGAACAACATGCGAAATCAGTACTTCAGAAGTCTATCTATGACTATTATAGGTCCGGGGCAAATGACCAGGAAACTTTGGCTGATAATGTTGCCGCATTTTCCAGGTAAGAAAATTTTATTTTTAAATCATGTTTTAAAATTACATGAGGTGGGACGCCTGGGTGGCTCAGTTGGTTAAGCGGCTGCCTTCGGCTCAGGTCATGATCCCAGCATCCTGGGATCGAGTCCCACATCGGGCTCCTTGCTCTGCGGGGAGCCTGCTTCTCCCTCTGCCTCTGCTCGCTCATTCTCTCTCCCTCTCTCTCTGACAAATAAATAAAAATAAAATAACAAAAAAATAAAATTACATGAGGACGTCCTACCGAAATAAGATCTCCAAGTGTTAATGTTAACGATGTGAAATTATTTGTCTAGATAGATGCTTAGTAGAGAGGCAAAAACTCTTGGGGTCATGAGAAGTCTTGGGCTAGTAGGTTGTTTAAAAATATCCCAAGCCTAGGAATTTCAAACAATTGACTGACAAAACCAAGCTCATTTGCCTCACATGGAATTATGTGGATACTTCATTAACTGTGTATAAAAATAGTGATGTGTTCTGGTGACTATTCTTTCTCTCTGAGTGTAACAGGGAGGCTCATCCATTGCTCGTGGTGTAGGAAGCAGTTAGATAGCCATCATATCTGGTTGAACCAGATTGAATTGTTGCCTCGAATGTTCCCATCCTGCCGCCTTTCCGTTATCATTCATTTTGAATACTGTTGTCTAAACTTTCACTTTAGGATTCAATTTGTCTCTATAGCATTCATCTTTCAACGGGGCTATTTCATCCCTCATCCAAAGTACTTCATCTCCCTCTATCCCCAAATTAGTTCTCCTTGCCTTTCATACTTCAAAGCACAACCCGGTGGGTGTCATGGTTTATGTTTCTGTGTGTAATAAAAAAAAAGAAACAAAATATCTTTAGAGGAGTGTTTTTCCCTTGGCAGTTACGAAATAGTTTATTTGCTGGAGCCCAGGAGAAGAGTCCTTGATACGCTAGGCGATTTCAGGCTTATCCATCTTACAGGATAGCCTTTAGTAAAGCCAGCAAGTATTGTGGGGGTGTTCATTGATGGTGATAAATTAAAGAAAAAAGGAAGAAAAGATCCAGAGGAAAGGCTTTGCCTTCCTTCTTGGCTTTGTCAGTCTAGAGCAAAATCTCCCAGAAATCACTTTTCTGGGGCACCTCGATGGCTCAGTGGGTTAAACCTCTGCCTTTGGCTCAGGTCATGATCTCAGGGTCCTGAGACTGAGCCGCATGTCCCTCCCATCGGGCTCCTTGCTCAGCGGGGAGCCTGCTCCTCCCTCTCTCTCCCTACCTTTCTGCCTACTTGTGATCTCCCTCTCTTCTCTCTTTCTGTGTCAAATAAACAAACAAATAAATAAATAAATCTGTCTTTAAAAAAAAAAAAAGAAGAAATCACTTTTCTGTGTGTAAATTAGGAGAGACAAGGTTATTCTAACAAGGTCGTCCTTGGAAAGCAGCACCAATGAACGCCCTCCAGGAGCCCGAGAATGGGGTGTGGGATGGCTTCCTCCCTCCCCCAAACTTCCGTAAGCCTTGACTTCATCTCAGATCTTCCGGAACTCACATGAGCCTCCCAAATGTGAGAAGAGCCACAGAATGGGAAAAGGTGGCTCAGGGTGGAGAGGCTTAAAATTCTGTATGATCTTTTTCAATCATTTAATGATTGGGGCCTCTTCAAAGTTTTCTGCTCCAGATGTCCCTTCCTAGGCCCATAGCGGTTCTCTTCACCAGGTAATATGGCTTACCTCTTACTCGTCTCCTAAAAACAACACTTTAACCCCAAACTGGTCATTTTAAGCAAGGAAATTTCGGGCCCTTGACAGGCTGGTGTCTCCTGTAATTTCTCAGGTCATAATCCTCAGGGGACTACCTATTTCCTGACCCACCCTTCAACCCCCTTCACCTCATGCTACTTAATTAGTTAACTCACACTTAAACTAGGAATCTCTGTGGGCTAGACTCTGAACCACGTGCTGAAGATTGAGCAATGACCCAGACCGACAAACTCCCTGTTCATGGGAGCTTACCCTCCCATGGAACACATGGATCTTTGACCTCCATAATGCTGGTGGGTTGAATTGATGCAAAATGTACCCAAAACCACTGGCCCCCGAGAGGCCTTAAAGAGGGAACAAAGGGCTGCAGCAAATACAGACACCTCCACAACCCTGGAAATTCTAGAAACTTAGTGAGACATAGAAGACAGCGTTGACTTCCAGGTTGTGAAGGGGAGGCGTGCCTCATGCTTGTGTGGGTCACATGGAACTCCAGTGACTACTCCCAGCCTATGCATGGCCTAAGTAACTTCAGGACGAAACACAGATCCCAAGGATGAGTTAGCCACACCATCCTTTCCATGAACCTTGACCTTTCCCTTTGGTTCACCTTGAAAGGGGAAAAAAAATGGGGCCTAATCAACCTTCTCTGGAGGTTGGCGGATGCTATTTTATTATCAACTGCTAGAGGAGTTTTTATATCGCAACGAACAGTAGGGGCCATTGCCTATCTAACCCTTCAATTCCTCTTTTGTTGTGTAATCTGTTGGATGACCCTTTGTTCCAAACCTTCTAGCAGGGAACTGCGAGGTGGAGCTAAGCATAGATTTCCTGCAGGGATGGGGGAGGTGGGGTGGGAGGAGTGGGGGGCAGGGGTAGGGGGTGGGGGGATATGGTGGTGGGGTGTCCCGGTGTCTTTGGGTTAATGGAATTAAGCAAATCAAGCTGAACTCTCATTCTGATTCAAACCAAGACTGCAGAACAACCAAATCCCAGATAACCCCTTGTGACACAGTGGCAAGGCACTTAAAAGCCATTTATGAGGGGCGCCTGGGTGGCTCAGTGGGTTAAGCCTCTGCTTTTAGCTCAGGTCATGATCTCAGGGTCCTGGGGGTCCTGGGATCGAGCCCCGTATTGGGCTCTCTGCTCAGCGGGAAGCCTACTTCCCTCCCTCTCTCTGCCTGCCTCTCTGTCTACTTGTGATCTCTCTCTCTCTCTCTCTCAAGTAAATAAATAAATAAAATCTTAAAAAAAAAAGCCATTTATGAAATGTATCCACCTCCCCCTCTGGCAAGCACAACAGAAGGTCATTCACAGTGACAGCTGTTACCTCTCTGTGCTCCGCTACGACCAGACCACTGGAGTTCTGGGGACCGGGCTCACTTATGTGATCTTGCAGTTGCTTGTAAACATTTCCGGGGTAAGACTTGGGACTCTACTGTTATTGTGGCCAAAAAATAATAAAATAAAATAAATAAAATAAAATAAAAGACAACAGGACAAATAAAGTCAAATAGATAGAACCAGACTGAAGAGCATAGTTTCCTGTTGTAAACATGACTCGAAAGCTGATGTCAGCTTGTTACATTTTGCATGGCCTGACCTGACTGGGGGTTAACACACACACACTCACACACTCACAACTACATGCCTTTTCAGGAGGGTCATAGGCCTTTGGAACCCATTTACACACCAAGGCATTCAAAACCTGGTTTGGCTATTTATTTATTTTAAAATATTTTATTTATTTATTAGACAGAGAGATCACAAGTAGGCAGAGAGGCAGGCAGAGATGGAGAGGGAAGCGGGCTCCCCGCTGAGCAGAGAGCCCGATGCGGGGGCTAGATGTGGGGCTCAATCCCAGGGTCCTGAGACCATGACCTGAGCTGAAGGCAGAGGCTCTAACCTCCTGAGCCACGCAGGCTCCCCTGGCTCGGCTATTTAAATAGGTTTGCTATGATCCTCATCTCCTTATTCCTTTACTGCAATACCTCAGAAGTCGAGCGTGAGCCAGTTAAATGTTTTAAAGATCTCACGATATTAAGGATGAAGGGTAAAAAATGAGATTACCGAAATTGTGCTGTTTTATATATTTTACATATGTATTTACATATATTTCATTTGATGTACATGCTTAGCATAAAAAATTAATGTGGGGAAATTGGAATGCAATAAGATCATCTTACAGGACTTATGAAACATTAATTCGCTGTGCTTAGTTGATGGGATTCAGTAACAGCACATGGCTTTAAAGCTCCGTGTTAAGTGTCTTCCTTCAAATAGAGTATCTCATCATGGAGACTGCAGACATCACCAGATTTTTTTGTAAATTAAATGTGAGGCTTTTGTTGCATGCGTGGTGTGGGTCAAAAGCCCTATAAAAGGATTCTTCCCTCTCTCTCACGTCCATTGTTCAGGCATCTTATTTTCCATCCTTTGAAAGAGGTTTATTATTCAACTGGTTCAGTTGTTCTTCAAACCTTCATATCCTTTTTCCAAAGCGGAGGTTCTATAAGAGCCCAGTCCAAGGTTATGGTCAGCTGTGATTTTATGTAAGATTGTGGAAAAATCACCTACCTTGGGGGAGGGGCCAGGTGGGACCTGGAAAGCTATTAGAACTGACAAGGTTAGTTGTAATTGCTCTTCGGAAAATACCAAAATGTGGAGAGCATTTTATTTTTTTTATTTTTATTTTTATTTTTATTTTTTTGGAGAGCATTTTAGAGAGCACACACTTTCCTCTCCATTGATCTTACCTAATTTTGCGTGAGACTTGCATTTTGTACACTGGTTGGGGAGTCTCTGTAATGTCACTCTCAGAGCAGAAAGTAGTGCGTTTTGGAGGGGGAGGTGCGGGGGAGGAAGAACACACAGTTATTAAAGGGACTGCGCCACCACATGGACAAGTGTAAAACTACTGCCTGAAGATAAAAGGACTGAGCCTTGCCTTCTATGTAGGAACTGAACATTAAACAATGTCCTCTCTCTCTCTCTCTCTCTCTCTCTCACACACACACACAGAGCTGATGCCCTGCAGCTCTGTGTGTGCTCTTGGTAAAAGCTTTCATTGTTTCCTCAGCTCTAAGTAAATATTAATGCCTTCCAAGGCCAGCATGCTAACGGTTGCTATTAAAATCTTTTTCTCTCATTCTAATAATACACTTAGAGATGATTGGTAATAAAAACTCTCTTCAAGGCTTCTGCCTTTCCCCCCTCAAAATGGAGATCAAAGAAGCATGCTGTGAGCGTCAGTCCAAACAAAAAGACTTCCAGCAGCAAAGCATGTGGTATGACAGAAAATAATGACACTTATGATGTTCAAAGGAATTGCAGAGAAATCACACAGTAAAACTTCTTTATTATGCTTTTCAAGGGCTGGATGTTTTTACTTTATTATGTGAGGAAGGGTTAGATTACAGACCTAAAGCAACATGAAGGCAGAATTTCTTCTGTGACAGGAAGTAGGCTTCAGTTAAGACTTTGGAGGTTCGATTTATTTTGGTTACTCCGGTTCTAAATCACACTTCACTGTATTAACTGAAAATCTTGGTCTTTCTGGAAGCAGAGGTCAATCTAGGTAAGGAAAGGTGACTGCTGGTTAGGCATGTATGTGGGTCTTATACACATGTTTATGGTCTTGGAGCTCATTAGAAATAGGGCTGTATTTTCTTCCATTCAAATCAGTGACTAATGAGAGAAATAATCCTGAACAAATAGGACATAAATTTTGCTAAGAGGGAAGAGAACTTGTTCTTTTGTAAATTTGACTCTTAAAGTTTTGGTTCTTGGTTTATTGATCATTTTCATTACAACACGAAAGAATTGCAGGAAGAGTTATTTAAGATCATGTTCAGGAGTCAAGAATTCTTCAAGCCAAAACTCCAGTTTCTGCCAAGTAACTTTTTTGAGGAAAATGCTCCATTAAGCTAAAGAAAATTATCTTCCCTCATCACCATACTTCAATAAATACTGACTTCAGTTTAAGGATTTTGAAGAAACCACATTATAATTTTAAAAGTAATTACCTAAGATTACTGTCTGATATATACATATATATATATATATATGAAAAACTGGACATATATATATATGAATGAAAAACTGAACATAGTATATCTTCTTAAATTATAGTCTGCCTTCCATGTTTTTGTATACCATCTTCAAAATGACTTGGAGGAAGTGAAATGAAAGCTATATTCACACAAAAGCATTTATGTGAATGTTTATAGTGGCTTTATTAAAAGCGGCTTCAAACTGGAAACCTTCCAAATGTCTCTTAGCTGGGGAATGGGCAAACAGACGGGGGCACCTCTGTACGGTGAAATACTATTCATCCACCAAGAGGAATCAATTATGGCTGCATTTGGCAACATGGATGAATCTGAAAAGCACAGTACTTTAGTGAAAGAAGTCAGACTCCAAACGCTACATAATGTGTGATACTTTTTGTATAGTCTTATTAAGTAAAACCATATGGACAGAAAAGGTATCAGGAGTGGTTAAGGGATTGGTTTCACTGCAAGAGGAAATGGGGCCATTTTTTCAAGATGGTGATCTGTTCTGGACTGTGTCTTGGCAATCGGCATGCATGTGTCAAAGCTCGCATGGGCAAGTCCTCCCAGATGTTAATCACACCTCACTGAGAACAGTGACTTGTGACATTCATTATTCTCTTATCTTCACAAACATTAAAAATGTCCCTGTTCCTTTAACTTTGTAATTTGCCAGATGGGAAAAATAAAAGAATATTTTCTCTTTTTAACTAAAATGAAAGGTCAAAGCTTTGGTGATGATTTTAAAATTCTAAAACTTTTTTTTCCCCCCCAAATTCTAGATGGAAGCTATATCCACGGATGCTCCGGAATGTTGCAGAAGTAGACCTGTCGACTTCGGTTTTGGGGCAGAGGGTCAGCATGCCAATATGCGCTGGGGCTACGGCCATGCAGTGCATGGCTCATGAGGATGGGGAGCTTGCAACTGTGCGAGGTAGGAAGGGAGTCCTCCCCAAAGGGACAGAAGAGGACTAACATTTAGTGACTTCTTTCTCGGTATGCATCAAGCAAACACGTCCCTGGATATTTTTACGCTCACAAAAATTAAGGTCATTGACGCTGCCATCCAATACCTGTTCTTGCATATTCTGCTCCTCTATGATGCTGGGCCAGGTATTCTTGGTGCCTCAGTTTTATCAGCTATAAAGTGGGGATAGAGATAGTACTCACCTCCTTCAGTTACTATTAGGATTAAATGAGTTTGCACATATAAAGTACTTAAAATAGTGCCTTGCACACAGAGTGTGGTTCAACAGCTTTTAGTTATATTATGTGTATTAATATCCGCATATCAGAAAATGGAGGTTTGAGCAATCGACTCCCCCATGGTCGTACAGGTAGGTAGTGGCAGAGATGGGATTCAACTTTATGGCTACCTTATTTCAAAGCCCTTCCTACTTCCCCAAACCATGCGATTCTCACAAGGAAACAGCAAATGTAGAGACCTCATTGGTTGAGTTTTCTGTCATGGTCTGGGACCACTGTTCTCTTTTACGAATAGGTTATATTCCCAATAGAGTATTTCTAACTGCCTTAGGAGACAGAGAGATGAGAAATTCAAATATGATGTAAAGAAATTTCTTATTAGGGCTAATTTATTAGCTTCCTAGTCCCCTAGCAAATATGAATATTTGAAAAGGTACGCACAGTTGATAAATCTCCCCACTCTGCTTCAGAAACTCATATAAAAGTTGGTAATGAATTCTATCTGACTTCTTTTAATGCTAAGCAGAGCGGGAAATTCAGGCCCAAAGAGCAGGAATTAAATACTATTTTAAAGCCTTTTAGTTCTATGTATCACAGATCTTAAGGATTTACTTCCCTTTTTGAAATGTCTGCCACAGAATTCTGCCTGGGATATCAGCATGACACAGATTGTGCTGGACAGACTTAGGTTAGAGTCTAGAACTTTTTTAATTCTAGGACCACACACAGAGAAGTGGTCTTGGGGCCTCAGCCATTTGTCTATGGTAGTCCTGAAATATGGGCAGGGAGAAGGGGGGAAAAAAAGAAGGAAACCGGTATCTTTCCATTTATAGTTGCGGTAAAAGAGGCCTTCCCAAGCATTCTATAGACAACAGCCAACAAATCAACACAAACCCCAGAAATTCCCATGCTGTCAAAGTTCTACAAAAATTGAAAAGATAGTGGCAAACAAAACAAATTGAAAAACTATGAGGTGGCAAAGCATTAATGACCTTTCCATGTGAGGAGCCCTTATACTCGAATGATGAAATAACATGAACCCCAAATAGATGAAAAGATGTAAGTAGGAAAAGACAAATAGAAAATTCATCAATGGGGCACCTGGGTGGCTCCGTGGGTTAAGCCTCTGCCTTCGGCTCAGGTCATGATCTCAGGGTCCTGGGATCAAGCCCCGCATCGGGCTCTCTGCTCAGCAGGGAGCCTGCTTCCCCTCTCTCTCTGCCTGCCTACTTGTGATGTCTCTCTCTCAAATAAATAAATAAAACCTTTAAAAAAAGAAAGAAAATTCATAAATGGACACATGAAAATGGCTAATAAAAAATGAAAATTATTTATTTCCCTAGCTACCAAATAAACGTAAGTTATAACTATATAATTTTTTTCTGAATATCAAGTTATTATTTTCAGATTAGACTATGAGGAGGGTGGTAGGAAAATGTGCATTTTCAAATATCCATAGGAAGAGCATAGAGTGGAATAGTATCTCTAGAAAATCACTAATTGTTTATCAAAGCTTTGAGAGCGTAAATTCCATGTGATGCTTTAAGTGCTCTTCTAGGAATTCCAGGGAAAAAAGTATGACTTTGAAGAATGACATCTCTGCAGGGATTCTCATTCCTTTGTTGTTTTTTAATAGGAGAAAAATTAGAAAAAATAAATCCACTCAAATATCCCGTAATTGGAGGTTGGTTGTCAAAAACAGGGTATGTTAGAAATGGGGTACATTTTTGTAATGATATCAGAGAAGGAGTGTATTGATATGGAAAGGTGTTGCGGTATAGTTTTTAAAAAGTGGTTACAAACCAAGGTAAGGCCCTAAAATACATTTATTTATTAAGGCAAAGAATGCAGACTACATTTTATATGTGTTTATTTATGAGTGATAGGATTACTCTTGACTTTCTATTCTTCTTCTGGGTCCATATTTAGAAAATTCCCTTTGAACTATTTTGTAAGATAGGAACAATAAAAACTAAACAAAAGATGGATAAGGAACTATGAGGAGAATGGCGGTGAGGGAGAGGAAATAAAAGAAGGCAATAAACAGAGCTCACTTGGTTCAACAACAACCACCAATCCCGGAGATTCCAAATATATGTGTGTGTCCCTTTATGTGACACTTGACAAGTGTCCCTATGTTCATTCTGTGGGCAAAGAGCTAGAGCTCCAGAGAAGGCAGTTTTCTTGATGAGTAAATGACAGGACATACTTTCCCACCTCCCTTCTGATGGTTCCAAGATCAGGGCTCCCTATTTTTGGTGGGGATGGGATGAAAGAAAAATGAGAAGAAAACTCACTTAGAAACATTAATTTGCGGGGCGCCTGGGTGGCTTAGTGGGTTAAAGCCTCTGCCTTCAGCTCAGGTCATGATCCCAGGATCCCAGGAACCTGGGCTCAGTGGGTTAAAGCCTCTGCTTTCAGCTTAGGTCATGATCCCAGGTCGAGCCCCACATCGGGACTCTCTGCTCAGCAGGAAGCCTGCTTCCCTTCCTCTCTCTCTGCCTGCCTCTCTGCCAACTTGTGATCTCTGTCAGATAAAAAAAAAGAAAGAAAGAAAGAAAGAAAGAAAGAAAGAAAGAAAGAAAGAAAGAAAGAAAGAAACATTAATTTGATGGCCTAGATAGGACTATTTTGTGCAACATTATTTCCTCCTAGTACTAAGCAGGGGGTATTCTTAAGTAATTACTTATTGGAGTCTTCCTTTAGGTTAATTTATCAAACACTTACAAAGCAAATACCATGTTCCAGGTGCTATTCTAAGCACCGTATTACAAATATTAAAGCACTGAATCCTCGGGGCAGCCCAAAGAAGCAGTACTATAGTAAGCCCATTTGACGCATGGGAAACTTGAGGCACCCAGCGGAAGAATAACTTGACTGGGATCCCACAACTCCTACGTGACAGAAACGGAATTCAGACCTAGGCAATCTGGCTCCAGAATCTTTGCTCCTAACCATCTTGTGCTGCTTTCCATTTCCAGAAAATCCATACATGTCATGAGGGGAAGCCCATTTATCTGTCAATTACAGTCCCCTAAAAGTAATTGATTTATTGCTGTAGGTGCAAGCAAAGCAGCCACGGTGCTCCCCCTACCCCCAACAGGAGAGTTGGATACAGGATCAGTATTGGGACAGGGTTGAAGAGTAAGAACGCAGAGAGTGTGGTGACCCTGAGGACAAAGAGGAACTGGCGATGGAAGGTCATACACAATGTCCTTAAGGATCTAAGACTGGATCAGGTTCCTGTGAGGGCGTTATATCCAAACTTGTGGTAGAAACCTCCTTTAAGGATTTCCACATTCCTAAAGTTTTCTTCTATGGTCCAATTACCATGGGTGGATGGATGGTCTATTTAATAGATTAACCCTGAAAGCTGATGGTGATCAGCCCATGACCCGCCTTGGTTGGTATATTTTGGTTGTGGGATGGATATGTTCTTTGGAAGGAAAGAAGGCATGTGTGCCAGGAACAGATGCTGTTGGTGCTCAGGATATATCCCTCTGTTACTTAAGATTTCTATCAGAACCTGGAAATTTTTGCCTGACATTTTCTCTTGCAATAGGAGCAGACAGATAGGAAGGCTAGGCATTACCTGGCCATTAACACACCTTTTGTTGACTGCCTTACCCTCCCTCTCTCACTTTTCAACTCACCTTTTGATTATTTCTAAATAAAAGACTTGTACGCCTATCTTTGTCTCATTGTTGGCTTGAATAATTAGAATGGGCATCCAGAAAGTTCTGGAAGTTGCCACAGTACCACAACCTTACCTTCTCAGTTGGCTCTCCAGACTTCACAGAACCCGGCTTCAAGGGTCTTTTGGACTTTTTTTTCCCCCACCACTTTGGGGCTCGTCCCCAGTGTGAACTGGGCCCGAGAAGAGAGCTTTTTTCTTACACAGCTTTGTGGTTGAAGAGTGACCAGTGGAACTACTCTTTCTTCATTCTCAAAATGGCCGTGAATGTAGGGTTGCCAAATAAAACACGGAGCCAGTTACATGTGAATTTCACGTAAACAACAAATCCTTTGTAGCTGGGTCATCCTATGTGTTTATTTACTATATCTGGCAAACTTAGTTGAATAAGAACTCTTACTTCTCGGTGGTCCTTTGAAAATCACATGAGAATAATGCTGGGAAAAGCTTCCCCAAATGGGGTGCACTTTTTATTTGGCCCCAGGGTCCCCCAAATTTCTTCCACATATTAAAAAAACCGACTTTCAGAAAAGTACACTCCATTTGCACTTTAACGGGAGTGAAAGTCACCCTTTTTACTTTGCTAAAGGTATTTTTGTTTTAAGCTTTAATGCAGGGACCTCAAAAATGGCTTTGAGGGTCAGACTGGTAACATAAATATCCAGAGAGAGATGAAGTTAAGAAAACAACAGTGCAGGCTCAGTGGTGGAGACGGTGGGGGGTTGTGGGGGTTGCAGGTTCCCCGGAAAGGGGCAGCTACATTTCAGTGCTAGCTAACTACCACCACCCCCCGAGGGAATGAGGATATGGGGATCGCCAGATATCCCAACATTTCAAGAGAAGCCAGAAGCCTTGATTTTTATGTGTAATCTCCTGGTTTTTAAATGTTGGCAAATAAATCAAAAATTCTCTAAAACACTGTTTGAGGCAACAATGTGCGGGCCAAAGCAAATACTTTTGTGGGCTACAAGTGTCCCCGGGGCTGTCAGGCTGGGACACCTGATTTATGTGGAAATTCACCACTAACTAGTTTCGCTTCTGTGGCAGATCATTTTCACTCTCTAGAAGGATTACGTTTCCTCACTGATACAGTCAGCTGCTGAAGCACGATCAGTGTTTGCTTACCATGTCCCAAGGAGGTCAGGATTGTACCCAGGGCTCTCGGGAAAGTTAGGTGTGTCACTGAGCACAGAGGTGCTCCTGTTGCGTGTTGGGGTTCGACAGGACAGATAGGACGGTTCTTTAAAGAAAGGGGTCTGCTAACTAACGCAGGCAAGCACAAAGACCAAATCTCCACTAGGAGAAAACGTCAGAAACCCAAACTGGAAAATTCCCAAAAGGAAGATGATCTTAACCATTTTTTGGTGGGGGTGGGGTGGGGTGGTGGTGGTCAGGGTATAAATAAATGATTCTGTCCCCATTTAAGATTCCATTAAATAGAGAAACCATTCAAGATAGACAACTGCCCTTCTGAGAGCCCACCCTTTCCTCCATTCCCTGCTTCCCATGCCAGCCCCAGAGAGCAGAGATGGTGGAATGAGCATTTGTATCCTTTGGTTTTCATTTCTCATAGCTGCATGCTGGGGATAGAGGAAAACAAGCAGCCATATTTATTTCTGGATCTTGCTGAAAACACAAATAGATGTTTGAGAAATGCCACGCAAATTAACTGTTGTGAAAAATGATGATAGCCCATTTACTTGGCTATCAATGTGTGCCAGGCAATTTGCATTCATTAACTCATCTATGTCTTACTGATCTTAAAATGTGAGTCCAAAGCCCTAAGGATCTTTTTCCATTTCCTGTGCTTGTGGAAACTGAGGCTTGCAGAGGATAAATACTTTGTTCTGGGTTATTAATCACTTGTGCAATGCTGCTTTTAAGATCCTGGTCAGGGACTGATATTTCCAAGTATCATTAACTGCAGCAAGAACCCTAAGGCAATTCTATGTTATAGTCTTGGAATATTAACTGCAAACATTCTGTGTTGTTATAGTTTTATCCCTTTAGTTTTGAGAGGATGGAAAAGCCACAGAATATGAAACTCATTAGGAAATACAAGCCTTGAGCAAAATTCAGAAGCATAAATAAAAGGGCTTGAATTTTAAACAAAAATTAGAACTCCTAAAAGTTGGGGTGCCTGGGTGACTCAGTCACTTAAGCCTCTGACTCTTGGTTTTAGATCAGTTCATGATCTTGGGGTCGTGGTATCGAGCCCCCCATCAAGCCCCATGTTGGACTCTGTGCTCAGCCGGGAGTCTGCTTGAGATTCTCTCTACCTCCCCTACTCCCCTTCCCCTGCTTGTGCTCTCTTTTTCTCTCTAAAATAAATAAATCTTAAAAAAAATTCCTAAAATCCTTTTAAGATGAAAGGAAACTGGGGGTCTGGGGGTCTCAGTCTGTTAAGCATCTGCCTTCAACTCAGGTCATGATCCCAGGGTCCTGGGTTGGAGACCTTCATCAGGCTCCCTGCTGAGTGGGGAATCTGCTTCTCCCTCTTTCTCTCCTCCCTGCTCGTGCTCTCTCTCTATAGCAAAAATGAATAAATAAAATCTTTAAAAAAATGATGGAAGGAAACTAACAAAGAGTGGAGAGCAGTTTGCCATGCACTGTGTTATGAATAAGACATTTATTGCACTAGATGATTTAGTTAACATTTTAATAATTGACAACTTATAATATTTACAGAGCCATACAAATGTCTCTACTTATAATGGTGCATCCATTTGAAACCCTATTTTTTTTTAAATTAAGTTTTATTCTTCTTATGAGCTTCAAGGATGACCACAGAATCATGTCTCCACATTCTCAGCGTAGTAAAGGAAATATCAATGATATGCAGAAACCCTAGTGCCATGTAAAGCAGATAGTCTCCTGAGGCAAGATTTCCATCTTGCAAGAGAAGTAAAGCATCTCTGACTTCTCAAAGAATAAATAAAATGCTTATTAGACCACGGAGACTTTTAGGACTCTCTCCGGTGTTAGGCACTGCGGTTGTAATGAAATTGAATTTCAGCCTTCATGGAATGACGTGAGCTCTTTTGGTTGGCTTAGATAGGAGAAATCAAGAGGAAGGAGAAGAGATCCTTAATTCATCCCTTTGCTTCTGGCTGTTATGTGCTCAAGTGCCACATGAGGGAGTGCCGGGACCTCAAATAGAGAAAAATCAAAACCCACCTAACGCGTTCCAGGAATGCTCAGCATATTAGCAAATTCTTAGTAAACTGTCAAAAAAAAAAAAAAAAAAAAAAGATTTTAAAAGAAATTCCTGCCCCTGGATGCAATTAGAGGCTACCGCACAGGATTTGATGGGCCATAAAACCATTAAATCTAAACACATTCTTTTTAAGCCTAAAAGGCCAGAACATTCCAAAGTGAAGTTTTGGGACTCAGCTGTGACTTGACCACCTATCAAGCTGCAGGTGGAACAGATTGCAGAGTAACACAAAGAGCCATACAGACCCCAAAGCACTGAATTAGGGTGTAGGTGAGAGCTTTAGCTGTTGAATTTTCTGGATTTTCCGAGATTAAGTGATCGACCTTAACATTGAGTGAAAGACCATTCAGCAAGAAAAATTGTCATTTCCTTTGCTCCAGACCCAAATGATGTATTTTTGAAAGCTTTATTGATTTATATATTTATGTGTTGTACTAGGTGACCAAGTAGGTATACATTTCAGCATACCGATGAGGAAAATATCCCCATTATTCTCAATTTTACCTAAACCCAGGAAAAGCAGGAGATTTACTTTAAATGAAACTTTTACTTTTTCTGAAATGAGTGCCTTTTATGCACCAGATGCTGGACTTTACATTCCTATCATTAATCCTCACAACAGATCTGTGAGGTAATTATCATTTCTCATTCTCCTCATTTGACAATGGAAGACAAGGGCACCCTTGACCAAAGTCTAGGGCTGGTCCATGATCAAGATGGGGTGTGAACCAAGATTCATTTCACTCCAGAGTCTGATCCAGTTATTTGTCTTCATCCATTATTTTAGCCATTTTTACTGAGAAAAAACCAAAACTAAGCAGGAAAAAGAAGAAAGGACAGTTCACTGAAACTTTGTCCAAATTACATCATTAAATATTTGGAAGGGAATACCTCTTGGTTTCATTGTAGTAAAAAAAGAATCAATTCTCACCTTTGTTTTCAACCTATTTCAGCTCAACGTTATGTTTTGGACGTACTTTTCCAGCAATTAAAATTCAGTAGACACACCCTCTGCATACACAATTCACACACAGTGCACATGCACACACACATACACATATACATATATACGCATACATGTATATTAAAGGATTATGGACCTTCTTTGTATGTATGCGTCGATAAATATAAAGATGGGTCATTTATATCCAGAAAAATTTCCCAAAAATGGTAGATTCAGTATTGAAATCACTTTGCATTAAGACCAACTTCATCAGTCAAAAACAACTAGTAAAAAATTAGACTCTTTCTACATTGAAGACCAGCACTGAATGGTACAACTTCTAGTATCTCACACCAGAATTTAAGCTCTTGGGGCAGCTTTCTGGAGAGCATGAGATTGCTTCTTTTCCAGTGATTAGTGTGCCTGATGACATTAAAGCATGACAGCGAGAAGTTAGAGACTCCCTGGTGTGTCCTGACACCCAGGTTGTTACATTTTGTGAGGTTGATTGAGGTCAAGGTCGGGCTTGATCTTCCTCGAACCCGTCATAATAGGCATCTGACTCTGGTGTGGTCTCCATGCGATCTGCCAGTTATGCCAGGACCTGACAACATAATAAGATGACAGAATAATAACCTGGGGATCATTACAGTAAAGCTGATGTTTGAGTCTAACACAGAGTTCTGTCCCAGAAACCAAGCAGCTGCAAGAAAGGGAGAACACAGATGTCACAAGGACTGTTTCTTGCAGATCTTTCCATACAATCAAAAACAGCTCTCCAAGTGAGTGGCTGTGTGATCCCTCAAGGTTAAACTGCTCCTGATTCAGACAATGGACCATCTTGAAAGCACTGGAAAGATGAACTCTGGTTTCCCTGTCTTTCTTGGCAGTGTTGAGATTGCTTCAGTTCTCTAAATCATAAATTAAGATTTGTTTGACCACATCTAAGTATTTCACACAAAATTATAGTGGAAATTTCACATTATTTTTCCAAGTAATCGCAAGAGTAATTTTAGACACCCAGACAATAATATTCACTGCCTCTCTCGTAAGCCTGTGAATGGCAGTTCCTGTGCGAAGAAAGGATGACACAGCCGGTGGATGTTAGAGTGCCCGTTCATGCAAACACCCTGGTGGGTCAGATGCTGAGTTTCGAACCACACAACTACTTGGTACTTTGTCATTGCATATTTTCCCCATTGCACAATGACTTCCTGTGCAGAGGACAGAATGCATTTTCTCAACAAAATTTTCAGCACAGCTGTCTTGGTGACTAAGTTTTGCAGGAGCTTTGTAAACAAATGCACCTAAAAATAACTTTAGACACTTTCATCATGTTACCCCTTTTTCCTTTAAACACACAATTTCAGCAATTTAAATCACCTTTCCTATAAAAGAGAACTATTTTCAAAGAAATAATTTGGGCCCCACGTAGCACATTGCTTAATCTGGGAATATGATTTGATCTGCACGAATTAATGCTTCAAATAATAGACATTTTACTTCCACTGATAGCCACGAGTTTTTATTTTCCTCTGTTGTGGTGGTGGTGGTAGCTGTGGATGAGTATCATTCCTGGATGTATTATCCTTCCCCCTCTTGTCAAGCCTGGCATGATAAACTTCAGTTTTATTTGGCAATACATCTCCTTTATATGTGTGAGAATGCTGGGCTGGACGTTAAACATTTGGAAGCGGTAAATCACGCTGCCTCAGCCTTGAGAAACTTCTCGCTCTCTCATCTTCTGCCATTTTACTTTTATTTTGTTGTTTATTTTTGCTTCTAAATTAAACTCTAGGAAGCTGGGCAAATTCTAGATAAGCAAGGTTGTAAAACACATCTGTTACTGGTGAACTGTGCCTAGGGGCTGTTACTATAATGCGATTTAATTCCTTGACTTTAAAACTAGCAAGGGATGATGCATGAGAAAATGTGGCACATTTACCTGTGCCCTTCTCAGAGGGACACCAGTGCAGGGGATAGACAGATGTAACGGCAGGAGGTGGCTGGCCCTGGCCGGCTGGGAGCCAGATGCTCCCCACCCTGCCACCCCTGGTCAGTTTCCTCTAAGGTCCTGGCTTTAGAGTAGAAGAACCTGGGCAGGCAGGCTGAGTATCCCCTACAGTTTAACTTCACAGTCGTTTCCCTGTCTTCTCTCCCCTACATCCAGACTACCTAGATCAGAAATAAATGTTTCCTTTAAGGCTCGATGGAAAATGAGACGCTACCAACATCTAGAGGCGTGATCGCCTTTCTTAGCCATTGGGAGGATTCTGCCCACTCCTGCTGTTTTGCAAAGCTGTTGACCTGTTCTAGCCCAGCTGGATCATCGTACATTGGAGTTTCAGGGTTTTGTACCCACTGCAGAGGTGGTTGCATTTATATCTAAGATGACTTGATGTCAACCTCAGTGGTTGGTAACAGTTTCCATAACATACTAAATTGAGTTAACTCTACTGAACGGCAGTTTGGAGAGGCAGAACCACACTGGATCTGATGCCAGATTATTGCAGACCCTTGTAGACCCCTCCCTAGACCCTGTGATTTAACTTGAATAAGAAACTTTGTTGTGGGTGCATCCCAGGATGGTTTTGATTCTGTTAAACAGAATGCACCAGTATTTTCCATACTAGCCCATAGTCCATTCTGGGGTGTGTGGGAGGGGCAGTATTGTGGGTAATAGTATGATATTGATATTATGATATTAAACTCATTTATTTCTGTATTATTATACTTGGAGTTTTATTGCAAATAAAGTAGAGAAACAACAACAACAAGAAAATCTAGTGAGAATTTAAAAATTTTTCGCCCAGGTATTATTGTTGATGGCTGACTAAGCAAATGCTGACAGCCCCTCAGATCTGCTCTGCAGACCCTCCTTGGAAATCTGCAGACAGATAAGGGGTAGAAGTAGGAGGTAGGGAAAAGCATATTTTGGTTGCACCTCTTAGATATTTGCTGTTGTCTTGTCCCTGGCTTTCCAAAGGAATGTATACCCAGGGAATGCAGGAATTATCTCCTTTGATATTCTCTTCCTGTATCAGCCCTCTCACAGAGTTCCTTGGCCTGGAGAAGATTCCTCTCCGTTTTGAGAGCTTTCTTGCTTAAGGTAGTGAGAATTTGATGCTATCTCTGCAAAGAGGAATGGGTGTCTTGATCAAAACCGAAGCAGGGAAAAGCTGGGTGTAGAGAAGATTATGAGTAATGATAAGAAAGCCAGGTCCTTGGCAAAATTCTGAATTTATAAGACTATCTAGGACTTCTTCTTCCAAATGGTGTTAGGCATTTTCCAACTTACCCCTTTACAATTACATGGCTTCAGAATTTACACAGAAAATGTTCACAAACCTTGCCTCAGTGGACTGTCCAGCTAGGAAGTGGACAAGAGAGCTGCTGTGGTTATGGATATTTTGCAGATGAAATGTGCCTCATAGATGACAAAGCTGGGACAGTAGCTCAGACCTTCTGACTCTCGATCCATTATATCAGGTTACCTTTTCAAGAGATGTATATTATCACCTGTTATCATTTCTAGGGCTTTAATGTCCACAACCTTACTCATGTCTCTTTCAGTGATATGTGGGTACATGTATCTCATATGCATTTTTTATAGCAATGGCATAATGTCTGACTGGTGTCCCTAAATAAAGAAGAAAAAAAAATCTGAATACATCTAGAACATTAAAAGTTTAGGAGTTTTCTTTTGTTTTTAAGATTATTTATTTATTTATTTATTTAAGAAAGTCCAGAGGGAAAGGAAGAAGCAAATTCCCCACTGATCAGGGATCCCAATGCCGGGGCTTGATCCCAGGACCCTGAGATCATCACCTGAGCTGAAGGCAAACACAAAACTGACTGGGCAACCGGGGCATCTCTTAGGTGTTTATTTTTGAAAATATAGCTTAGGGATGATAAAAGAGGGAGGGAGTGGAAATAAGGAAATAGAGTTGTGGGATGTCCTGTGGGATCAGTGTTTACTTGATGGTGCTGGATACTTTATCTCTAGGATAAGCTGATTATAATGAAAGCCAAGATTTTTAGAATTTGATTGATGTTAGGGGCAAGAAACTGGGCCTTGTCTTCACTACCTCAGATGTGATCTCCCTTTTGCTAAGAGTTGTGAAAAGGCAGCACACATCAGAGTCTTAACGTTACACCATGCAAGTGGACCACTGTCCCTTTAAAATGAAATCTGACAGTTGCTGCTTTTGAGAGTTGGAAGTCAGTTTCATTGTGAAAAAAGAATAGGGAGAGAAAAGGGACTTCAGAAGCATTTGTGCTTTCAAGCACTAGACTAGGATGACTCAGAATTTCTTAACAAAGTCTAACTATGCCAAGTCATTTATAAGATTAAAATCTTGCAATTTTTGTCCCCAAAAGAGTTATGTGAGCTAAAAGGGCATTCTGTTTATTTCTCAGGCAAAAATGACATTTGAAATATTTAGCGATCATTTCAACAAAGAACTGAACCAATTAGAAGAGATGATCAGATGCTCATTTCTAGTGTTCTAACAGCAGCCTGAATGCCCCCCGCCCCCCCCAGCTCTGCCAGGCATTAACTTTCAAATTCCTGGCTTGTAGGGGGTGGGCAGGGATTCCTTGAGGAGAGAAGGAAGTGATGCGACATTGAAGGGACTTAAGAAGGAGGGTCATTTACTTCAGAGCTATGGCTATTTACCAATTGGAATGGAAGTGTTTCAGTATTTTAACACGCAAATTTTGATCGTCTCTCCAAATGGTCCTTATAAAATCCCAGGGTCCCTCAACTCATTCTCACAGAAAGTTGTGTTGAAAATCATGACTGTAATTCATCAATAATTTGCCTTTCTCATAGCCCATAGTCACAAGTGAAGGGGATCCCAGATCCAAGGAGCATCAAGCCTTCTAAGCTCTGCTCCCATTCTCTCCTGGAAATAATATCTTAGCCTCAACTTAAGACTATGTCAGCACAGACTCTGATATTCTCCTTCCATCCAGGAGACTCTCTTGGAGTAAATTCTTTAGATCACCTACCACTGGTGGCATTGGTAACTCAGACTTTTGAAGGTCTTTGACTCAAAATTTCAGCCCCATATGATTTAATCATTGAAAAATAAACCTTGAGCACCAATAACACCAGCAACCATTAGTACCAGAGCCAGGAGATTGAGGAAGTAGAGGCCATGAGCTGGCCTTGCTTTTCTCTGGACAAGCCTACCCAGGGGAAGTGGGCAAAATGATTGTGAATGTTGACACCTCCTGCAAGAATGATAGCTTAAGGATTTTAGTGGTCTTTGTGGAGTGTCTGTAGGTGTTTCTCTTGAATACAAGGAGATTTTTAAAAAAATTTATTTTGACAGAAAGAGAGAGAGATCACAAGTAGACAGAGAGGCAGGCAGAGGGGAGGGGGAAACAGTCTCCCCGCCAAGTAGGGAACCCTATGCGGGGCTCAGTTCCAGGACTCTGAGATCATGATCTGAGCTGAAGGCAGAGGCTTAGCCCACTGAGCCACCCAGGTGCCCCACAAGATCTTTTTTTGAGCATTTTTGATCCTTCTTGACAGAACAGCTGTTCATTTGCATGGTGTGTAAGCTACAGAAGGTGTCCTAACATTTGGTGGTCTTCTTAGCTGAACCCCTTTGTGTAGCCACACCCTGCACAGGTGATACATAGCAGGTCCTACCCATTGGTTTGCCAATGGTATAATGGCATCCTTGAGGGATGTGGCAAACCTACTACCTTTTGGTGTCATGGCCCTGAAGGATTGGGGAGTGCATTTATCTATGCTTGATACCAGGGAGTCTGCTGGGCATCTGAACATTCCAGAAAGATCACTGCCTTGGAGGAGTGGTCAGGCATGCTGGGTTTTCATTCCACTCTGTTCTCCATCTCTGTGGGAACTTAGGTCACATCCTCTTCAGGACATATTTTCTTTATGAAAAATTGATGGTTAGGGGATCCTGACCCAATCAGTGTTCCCTGGTGTTCCTTCCAAACAGTAGTAGATGACCTGGAGTTATTGTCCCTGTTTTAAGTCCTAATGAAAATCAGGCAATGGTCTAGATGTTCATATGTGTTATTATTTAATAAAATGTAGGTTTTTATTATTTTTTAAAATATTATTTTATTTTATTTTATTTTATTTATTTGAGAGTGAGAGAAAGCACAAGCAGGGAGCAGGGTCAGAGGGAGAGGGGAGAAGCAGTCTCTCTGCTGAGCAGGGAGCCCAATGCAGGACTCGGTCCCAGGACTTCGGGACCATGACCTGAACCAAAGGCAAGTGCTCAACCAACTGAGCCACCCAGGTGTCCCAAAATGCAGGTTTTTAGACACGATTTTGCAAGTCATGAATCTCTTGAGAGAATTCTCAAAGGCCCACTCAGAGGGGACAGATTAGTGATCATGGACAAGATCATCTCTGGTTTATGTCTTCTTTATCTGAACTGTCACCTGAACAATAGGGATGAAAAACACCTTCAAAGGCATAGGTAAAGTCACACTTATCAAAAACAAATCCATTTTATTACCATGTGAACTTAGAAATTTACTATCAAGTGAGACCACTACTATTTAAATTTCAAATCGTGGTACGGGGACTGGCAGCATCAGTCCCCCCCAGAAACTGGGTGGAAAGGCAAATTCTCAGGGTGCATCTCAGACCCAATGAATCAGAAATTCTGGGGGGATGTTTGCACACTGTTTTCACAAGTGCTCCTGGGGTATCTGGCTGTCCCCTAAAGCCTGCGAAGCATGGAAGCATTTTAGCCTCCCAATGTAGTGTCTTGAACAGTATATCTCTGTATTCTCGACATCACCCAGTGAGGGTCACTTGGACAACTGGTTTTAATTCCATTTGATATATGTCAGGCACACAGCTAAGTTGAATGACTCAGGGTCATATAATCTGTTTTATATATTTATTATTGTCTCTTGCCATATTTGGTATTTGGCATATAAACATTGTATCATTTCCTCCTCCATTAAAGCTGACCCCAATTTTACTGCCTTTCACCTATTTTTAGTGAAAAGCCTATCACCCTTGTTCTTTCAAGTTCTCTAAGACATTCAGGTAGGTGAGTCTATCAAATTAATTACTTATTCTTCACTTTCACTGTGCTCATTTTTTTGATATCTTGCACAAAAAGTCTCCCACAGTGAGGACATTGCTGTCTATTTGGAATGTTTAGCATATGTATTTTATAAAATTTAAAAATGCAACAGAAATGGTAGAATGCACCTGGAACAAATTTTTTTTTTTTTTTTAAGATTTTACTTATTTATTTGACAGACAGAGATCACAAGCAGGCAGAGAGGCAGGCAGAGAGAGAGGAGGAAGCAGGCTCCCCGCTGAGCAGAGAGCCCGATGCGGGGCTCGATCCCAGGACCTTGGGATCATGACCTGAGCCGAAGGCAGAGGCTTTAATCCACTGAGCCACCCAGGCGCCCCT